>JBCFYV010002255.1:26227962-26720028 GCA_039000515.1 Timema cristinae
GTCTCGAACAAACAAAGAAAAGAGGAAGGGTGATTAAACCTTACTGAGACTATAATAGTCGAGTCTCGAATTAAACAAAGAAAAGAGGAAGGGTGAATTATACCTGACTGAAACTATAATAATGGAGTTTTAACTAAACAAAGAAAAGAGGAAGTGAATTAATTATACATCTGACAGACTATACTATTTTAGACTCAATTTAAACTCAGTAAAGAGGGGGGCAGCAATACTAATGTATTAAGAATATAATAGCCGGAACTAAAATTAAACAGAGAACAGAGGGCGATAGCGACTAGTTATCTGAGTCTAAAATAATTGAGACTCGAACTAAAGAAAATAGCGAGGTAGACGCTTTTTCTTGGTTTTGGGTTGACCGCCACTCGAAGTTATCGGCACTCTTCTTGTGACGTGAGGTGTGAAAACAAAAAATTTGGGCTATTTTAAACTTTGTTTAATTTTTCTTGGGAATTATTATTACAAGGTTTCTATTTGTTTTTCTTGTTCTTCGTATTCTGGGAGAATGGTTGATATCCGAGACTGGGAACTATAAATAAGGCTTTCAAACCCCCCATTTGACCTAAACTACTTGTTATATATTAGTTAAAACTGGAGAAATGTTCTGACATCCGAGATAGGACTATAACTAAGGCTCCTCTTATCCACCCCATTTGACCTGAATTACTTGTTATTAATATACTGCGAGAATGGTTGACATCCGAGACTAGGACTATAACTAAGGCTCTCTATCCCCCCATTTGACCCGAATTACTTGTTATTAATATACTGGGAGAATGGTTGACATCCGAGACTAGGACTATAATAAGGCTCTCTATCCCCCCATTTGACCTGAATACTTGTTATTAATATACTGGAGAATGGTTGACATCCGAGACTGGGACTATAAATAAGGCTCTCCCCCATTTGACCTAAACAAATTTGTTATTAGTATACTAGGGGGATTGGTTTGATTTCCCGAGACTAGACTATAAATAAGGCTTCTATCCCCCCATTTGACCTGAACTACTTGTTATTAATATACTGGGTGAGAATGGTTGACATCCCGAGTTGACTGGGGGATCGATAAATAAGGCTCTCCCCCATTTGACCTAAACATTGTTATTAGTATACTGGGGATTGGTTGATTCCCGAGACTAGACTATAGACACGGCACTAGAATGTTTTTATTTAGTTGTGTTCTATTATAAGAATGTAGACGCCCATGTGGTGGCGACAGCTCATGAATGTCCCGAAACATGTTTGTAACATTTGTTGTCGGTGTAGCCTTCACAGGAATACATTAGTAGCATATGCACTTTAAATATTAATTATCTTACTATTGATTTTAGAGCGAGTATGTAACGGGAATTTCCCCCTAGACTTGACCAAGAGTACTTCTCTTTCACAATACCTGCCTTCTTTCAGCCGACGTTAACAAAAGCTCACCATATTTATAGTAAAATCTGTTAAAAACGGATCGTTATCTAGAAAATATAGACAGAATATGATGACATCTACTTTATTATTAGTCGGGAATTGAAACAATCTAGAAACATCGAAAAACCGCTTCATTAGCCGTATGATCTAAGGCGTCACTCTTACAATTGATTAAATTGCCAATGACAGGGAGATTGGGGTTTCGCAATCCCGGCGAATGTACTGAGATGGGTTTTCCAAAATTGGTTTTCCATCATCCCACGCAAATGCAGGTACACTTAATCTAAATTTAACCTTCCTAATCCATAACACATTAGCGTGAAATTAGTACATAAGAGTATATAACCTGAAGAGGTAGAAGACTCCGTACTAACAAAAAACACATTGAGATGTTGACCTTGGTGGTCTTGGGGGTAGAGTGCTCGCCTCATGACCCGATATTCGTGGGTTCAAACCTAGCCGGGATCGACGGATTATTCTTGAGCGATAAAAATCCGTAGCACAACTTCCTTCGGAGGGGAAGAAGTAAAGCCGTTGGTCCCATGTCGATTGTGGTATGTAAAAAAACCCTGGAAGGTATGTGAAAATACTTCCCCTGGTAAAATCGGTAGGACCTTTTGCTATCGCTCATAGAAATTATCATGCGCTATTATAATCAATCGATTCAGAAAGTTCACTTTAATTACCTAAAATAAATAAATAAAACACTTTGAAAGCTGAATATCAGATTACTATACGTATGAATATTTAAAGATATTTTTATTAATATTTTTTAACTCGCAGATACAGTTACTTTTTATCATAATCCTATATATTATTTCTGTTGTAAACATCCCCTTTTCTCAACTAATACAAAGCCTAAAGCGATGAATGATGTATCAATGGTTAGGATTTTTTTACCGACTTCTGACTTAGTATACTCAGTTTACGTTAAAAAACGTTGTTTGTTTAAAATTCAAGCTAAAAGAAAAATCTATCAATATTTTTGTATCAATGAACGAAAATGACAAACAAAAAATTCAAGATGATTGCATTTTGATATCAAATATTGTGTACAAAGAGGTATTGTAAATTGTAAATACGTTCACATTTATAAACTCTCTTTGCTATTTTGTGTATACACTTCGCTGAGTATTTAATTTCAACCACCCAACAAAAGACTAAACCTTTTATTTATTTATTTGGCGAAGGGGGGAGGGTTGAGGGGGAGGGGAAGGTTGAATGTGCTAACGTTTCGCAGGGACATAGTGGTTCTATTTTAGATCGTCGATTTTCTTTTTCCTGTCAGGGCTTTACGATTTTTTGTTTTTTGCTATCACCGTGTCTTACAAGGTCTACTTGCCCGGTTTATACGCATAGGTACTAATTAGGGTTCGGCCAGACTGCCAAGCGTGCGAGCGAGCGCGCGAGCGACTGGGTGGCCAAACTGGCGAGCGCGTAATTAGCGGACCCTAGTTAGATTATTATTAGCACCGCGTCTTACTACCCGTTCGGGTTATACGCACTTACGCTAATGTGTAATGGTAGGGTGATTGTGAGATGAAATGAAGGACCTACAGTTTAACGTGGAATCCGAACCACGGTGGTGGCCTGGCATTCCCTACATTCACAAGATGTCTTGTCAGAGGTGAAGGAAGGGTTTGTAAATCAGATAAATTTGTGCCGGGACCGAGGATTGAACCCCGGCCGCCAGCACAGAAGTCTGACACCTTACCTCTAGACCGCCAGGTCACCGGGCCATTAATAGCAAGTGTGTTAAACCTATCACTGATAGAAAAAAGTCAAATATCATGTCAAAATGAGAAGTTTCCCCAGCACTCAATGAACCAACATACAATAATATTGCCTAGCGCCTGTAAACTAGACTGTACCGGGTCGAGCGCGCGCGCTTGAAAAATAGAACCAGTTCTATCTTTCAAGCGCGCGCTCTCAGTCGCTCGCTCGCTCCAGTGTGGCCACCCCCCATTACAACCAATGTGTTCTATTTTATATTTTAGTCGCTCGCTCGCGCGCTCAGTCTGGCCGTACCCTTAAGCCAATGTGATAGAAATGTGTAAAGTTGAATTTAGAGGAAGTGTACACAAATTTGCGTGGAGGAAGAGTGGAAACCCATTTAAAAAAAACCTAAGTACACCCGACTGGGGTTCGAACCCCGATCACCTCTTAGTTGGTAGTCTAGTCACTTTGTTCTCTTAATTTTTTCACGTTAAAAGAAGGAAAATATTATTTTTCTCTATCAACTCTTAAAAATAATTTAAAATAAAGATTTTCATTCGTTGTAATTGTCTATTAACATGTTATTATGTCGGAATCAAGTAGCCAAAGCTATTATTTATGCTTTTTAGTGAGGATTACTCCACCTAGATATCATATTCTGATTTTTATTATTGACACCTAGACACGGGAATTGAAACCGGGACCTCTAGCTTATTACGCCCAAAACTCTAACCACTGAGCTATCCAGGAATTGTCCCGTGCCCAGGATCATTCTTCACTCATGTTTTAAGGCAGAGTCTGTGATGGACGTGTGGAAATCGTGAGAAAATGAGTGATTTTATTAAGACCACGAAGTATCAGATAATGCAGCCACCTTCGACTCGGTAGTTGGCCTAATGGCGCCACTTGTACACTTGTCCCGGTTTCGATTCCCGTGTCTAGGTGTCATTAAAAAAATTCAGAGTATAATATCTAGATGGAGTAATCCTCACTAAAAAGCATAAATAATAGCTTTGGCTATTTGAGTCTTAGATATGCGATCCCTTACAATTATAATAATTGTACAAGTGGCAGCAATAAGCCAACTACTGAGGGTGGCTGCGTTATCTGATAGCTCGTGATTTAATAAATCACACATTGTAGCCAACGATTTCCGCACGTCAATCACAGACTCTGCCTTAAAATATGTGTGAAGAATGATCCTGGGCACGGGACGATTCCTGGATAGCTCAGTGGTTAGAACATTGGCGTACTAAGTTAAAGGTCCTGGGTTTGATTCTCGTGTCTAGGTGTCATTTAAAAAACAAACCAGAATATGTTATTAAGTCGTTTATATCGTCTATCGGTTAAACATTAGTTTTGCGTGCAAGTCGGCGAAGTCGGTGCTTGGGCGTCTCTCAACCATGTCGCCACAGTAAATCTTGTTGCGGTAGTCTTGATCCGAGACTACCTTGAAAGAAAAAAGGTCATCCCGCCAAAGAGATATCACAAGGGCGTACTCGACCGTTTTGGATGTGGGCCAACTGCGAAGAAATAGGGAGCGTTTATTTTCTCGAGGAGAGTCTTTTAAATCTTCTTAGGCGAGACAGTGAAATTCTTGTTTCTCTGTCGTGTATCACTGTCTGGAATGAATGGCTGGAGTTGCTCACCTCGAGTCTAGCTCGATTCCGGGGGTTGCTGATGACATTAACTAGTCTGATTTAGACAGTATGGAATATGTTTGATAGTTATTAAACAACTTGAACATATATTTATACGTCAAGTCATGTTGATCTACAGCTGTCACTGTTGATAGTTACTATCAATACATATACAACTAACACAGATAATAAAGCAAAATAGGGTGACCTGGTGGTCTAGGGGTAAGGTGTCAGACTTCTATGCTGGTGTCCGGGGTTCAATCCTCGGTCCCGACACAGATTTATCTGATTACCAAACCCTTCCCTCACCTCTGACAAGACGTGTATTAATCACAACTTGTGAATGTGTGGGATGCCAGGCCTCTACCGTGGTTCGGATCCCACGTTAAACTGTAGGTCCTCCATTTCATCTCACGATCACCCTACCATTGCACATTAGCGTAAGTGCACATAACTCGAACGGGTAGTAAGACGCGGTGCTAATAATAATAATAATAATAATAAATAAAAATAATAATAAATAATAATAATAATAAAGCAAAATGTTATTAATGTCGACAGCAAAACAAAGTTTATATTTTTTAAAAGTATCTTTCTTTCAGAATCGTACTAATTTTGTAAGCGGGTTCTTTATGTTATCCTATTAATGACTGACTGACTGATTGCGCTAAAGCTGGCTGTTTAGAATTAGGCATACAGACTCTCCTATGCTAAGGTGGGAATTTATGGAATGCGAGAGAATGGCAAGTGTTTTTGTATTTCTTTAGCAAACCTTTTTTTTTGGACAAAATAAATCAAATATTGCTCCAGTAGAAACATAGAGTTTAATTTTATTTACTTGGCGACCTCAACAGTTGTTGAATATTTGTCAAGGGTGTCCTGAAATTTAATGACAACTTTTTCTCTTAATTTAAAATGTTTCTCGTCTAATGTCGCTATGTTCATGTCAGCTGTTGATATCACCATGTGAAGAAAATTAGACTTTATGCTTTTACTGGAAGCAATACTTGATTTATTTGTCTAAAAAAAGTTTTGCTACTAAAACTGCAAAATATTGACCTTATTCCGTGATTCTCCTACACTCCCACCTTAAGTTAGCTTGTAAGTAGTGGCGGCTCATAGCTAAAATTAGTGGGCGTGCTGTTCCAGAAATTTTTTAGCTTTGTTTTAAAATTGTGTAAAAGAAAAAAAAACATGTATAAAAATAAAATTTATTCAGGAACTTGATAAAATTAAAAAAAAAAAATCTTACTTACTTTAACTTAAATTGTTACAGTTCAAGCTTGATCTATTCATTTAAAAATGAAATCCATTCATCTTGTTTTAATTTGTGCAAAAAGTTCAATAATTTTCTCCTTGATCTCTGGATGACAATCGAGGAAATTTTTCTCCATTGAAAGTACTGCAAGTGCATTTAGTCTTTCTGTTAAATAAAAGAACCGAAAAAAAATGAATCAAATAGAAAAGCTGGAATAATAATAATAATATAATTCTACACTCTTCTGCACAGTTCCATACAAAGATTTCTGTATCTTTTTCACAAACTGAGGGATGGCTACTGAAGTACTGACATTAAGCTTAAGGAATATATTATATTGTACTACAAAAATAAATAAAGAATTAAGGAAAAAAGGAATCATTATATTAAATGTTATCGATAATATCAAGTGAAAATAAGGGGTGCTGTAGTTCCGCAGTGCCTATACACGAGCCGCCATTGCTTGTAAGCACTGTAAAACCAGATGAGCCATACAGACTGATTCAAAAACAATAAAAACATATTGAAATCTATACCTTAATGTTGAAAAAAAGTTAACTCCTATCCTATAGCTTATAGTGTACACGCCAATGTTGGAAAAACTTATTTCAGCTCTTGCATTACTATAATCGATTCACTATAGGAGTGGTGGTAAATGACAGCTAGCAAAAGTTACCAAATCTACTTTCATTTAAGCATTCAAACAGTCTATATGAAAATATTGATTTGTTGTCACTTTTGTCAATCAAAACTTTCACAACAAACAATTTGTTTTTGAAGATTTTTTTTTCCTTTTAACCGTTTCTACACCTTCTGCTAGCATTCACCACCACTCCAATGGTGAATGAACTCTACATATCCATCATGATGTTTCGGTAAAAGTGAACAAGGTTGCTAACCTTTTGTAAACAATGTTAGGTTAATCGTTGATTCAAATTTGTTGTTTAAAACTAAAATTTTGCAGTAATTACTTTAATTAGAATATTTTGTTTATAACCGAAGGAGACAGAAAAACAATCTTTCCCGCCTTGACAACTCCTCCATCCACCTTTTTATATACAAATAGTTTAATGGAATAGTTTATGTGATTAAAACGCTTGTCGACCTCAGTGGTATTAGTCAGCTCAGGACCTAAAATGTTCATGGGTTCGAACCACGCCGAGGACGATGGATTTTTATTGAGCAATACAAATCTGTAGCACAACTTCCTTCGGAGGGGAAGTAAAGCCGTCCGTCCCATGTCGATTGTGGCATGTACGAGTAATAGAACTCTGAAGGTATGTGAAAATACCTTTCCCGTTAAAATTGGTAGGAACTTTTGCTCTCGCTCATAGAAATTCTCGTGTGCTTTCATAGAGGGAGATTGGTGAGTCATCTAGAGGGGAAAAACAACACTTGTTAAACCTGTCTGAAATTTGAGCCCCAACATCCCTGTCACAAACAGGCAAACCTGACCATTTGAAGTTAACACCTTAGCCTTCTTGCCCTTGGGGTTATGAGGGGGGTGGGTAGAAAACCCACTTCTCCAGTGCACCAACAGCAGAGATTTATTTATTTATCTGAGGTATTTAATGGGAACTTTCGGAACCGACTGATTATATCAGCACATGAGAATTTCTATGAACAAGAGCGCAAGTACCTACCAATTTTGCCGGGAAAGGTATTTTCCCATACCTTCCAAGGTTTATTTTACATACCACAATCATCATGGGACCGATGGCTTCGAAGGAAGTTGTGTTACATATTTTCATCGCTCAAGAAAAATGCCTCGATGGCGGCTAGGTTCGAACCCTTGAACTTCGGTCCTGAGCGAGCCAGCCCCTTACCCCCAAGACCACCGAAGCCGACCAGCAGAGATTTAAACTTATGTTAAAAGGACACTATCACATTGAAAACTCGAATATTTACATTGCCATACAGCATGTCATATTCTTGAACTCATCCCCATTGTAACCGCCATTTGTGATTACCCGGCTTTCCTTTGGGCTGTGTTGGTGAAACTGTGTGTATTTTCCTACGAATGGACATTTGGAGCACCTTTTAGTAAATAGCCTATAAATATAATTTATTTCAATCAACACTGATAGCATTTTAGTTTATTATTGGTGTTTATTTTAGAGATATTGATCATATTGATAAAATGGTACATCTTTAGATCATATTACTTGATATATATATATGAAAAGTAGAGTTATTTTAGTTAAAAAAAATTGAAATATTGCTACCTATTTCCTGACTTTTTCACTGAAAAAATGTCAATAAATGTAATGTTTTAACTCCACAATAGTTGGAAGCTGCATTCTATATTCGTATAGTGCTTACCACTACATTCTCAAGGCATTATGGTTCCAACTCAATAGTCTAGTTTTTAAAGGATATTTTATATTTAAAAAAAAATCTGCATTAGAAACTAAACTTCTCAACCTCATGTATACACAATCACAAACAAATTGCTACTATTCACTGAAAGTCGTATTTTGTAACCGCTGAAAAGGTTTCCGACCATCTCCCACCTCGTTCCAAACGAAATGTCTTCCAATCACTAATACATTTACTAATAATGTCAGCATCATCAATGAGCCATTCGCATTAAGTGTAAATAAAGCTCATATAGTCTGAGTTGTCAGTCATAAGGAGGTTGGTGTTCGAATCCTTGCTGTATCTACTGAGAAAATCTCGCCCCTCCTCTAAATGGTTCTCTTTTAACTCCACACACAAATGCAGGTATACTTTTTCTAAAACTCTTACTACTCATTTGCATTATATACTAATGTACTAGGGATTAGGAAGGTTATATTTAGAGTAAGTGGAAAATCTATTATGGAAAATCCACCCTTGATAAACCCTACCGAGATTCTAACCTCAATCTCCCGTTATCGGCAGTCTAGCTAACACAAGAGTAGCGCATTAGAGCATGCAGCCATCGAAGCGGGTCTTATAGTATGTGCAGAGGCTTGAAAGGTAGTAAGGCATGAAGCATAAAACAAAAAGTGCATGCAATTGGTGTAAATTTGCAGTTAAACATAAAATAATGCACACACAGCAATTTACACCTTCCTGTGTTTTTTGCTCCTCACTTTACCACTTGTTTAGACTATCCATAATTACAACACAATGGGGTATATAAGTAAGATTGTATTTTAAAGTAAATGTATGTCTGTATAAATTATAAATATACACACACGCGCACACACATTTCCTCTTTATTATATGTCTATAATTAGATCTCTAAAAAAAAACCTTTTTTGGCAAAATAAATAGGACAGCGCAGCTCTCAACGTTACAAAGATATTGAGTTAGTTCAAATAACATTATTTTAAAACTATTTACTACCTTCAATGATTGTTTTTGTAATCAGATTTAAAATTACACAAAAGAGTTAACTAGTGTTGGTAAAAAGCATATTCCATTCTTCCTCAAAACTTTTCGAAAACTGGCTTCCTTCCTAAGTTAACAAATCAACTTGACCTATGTCAGTGTACCCAATACTATATATCCAGCCCTAACACCAAGAAATTAACTTATTAGATAGCATCAGTGGAATCTTAATCATTACAAATCCAGGGATCCCTGATTTTGCAATTGACTACTTCTCTTAGTAGCCATTGGAGTAGGTCCTGAGTTGTGGGGGATGAACTTTAGATGACCTACTACCACTACGACCATTTCACGACAGAGCTGGTAGTAACCTTTTACGAGTATATGTGAAACCTTTGTTGGCCTGCTGCATTCACCCACGCAGATTGAGCATTCAATTATTAATCCAGATCCACACCGCCCCCCTCCCTCCTTTTTTTATCTTTTAATAAATAAAACAACAACGTTGGTTCATACCTGTGATCAACCAAAGGTTTAGGGGACCTTGGTTCGATTATGACAGCTTAGGCTGTAAAGGGGTGAGGGGGACGGTTTAGGTTGTGTTAATTATAAGATACATAATCATAATATTTGTTCTTCTATTCCATTAATAAATACCTATTGGGTCTAAATATATAGTTATATCTGGACTGCCGATGACAAGGAGATTGGGGTTCGAATCCTGGTCGGGTGTACTGAAGGGTTTTTTCATAATGGTTTTCCACTCTCAATCCATGCAAATGCATGCACACTTGCTATAAATTCAATTTTCATCATCCTAACTCATCAGCTTAATTAGTACATAAGTGTATAACCTAAACAGTGAGTGAGATGCAGTTCTAAAAAAATATATAAATATCTTTTGTCGTGGTTGTTAGATGTATGTTTAGAAAGTGCACACTAAATATTCCAATCGATTTAAAAGGGCATAATTTATATATAGGGATTTTTAGTAGGTAGCATTTTACTATACTTCTTGGTGGAAGGAATTCATGGGAGTGTTTTATTATATTTTTTAATGTACTTACACTAACCTTCGTTTTCCCCACTAGGCCTATAACACTTGAGCTAAAGTAGGTGTCTGGTAGGAATAATCGATCATACAAAAGTTACTAAAACTTCTTTAATGTAGTCATACATTATGTCATCTGATCTGTAGTTTTCTTTTTAGATAAATATTATCAATACCTTGTATATAAAATAACACTAATAGTCCTATGATAGTAAAATATTATCAATGCTGACCACAAAAAATATGATTGTAGTATTTTCGAAAAGGTTCTTCCTTTTTTTTTAACTTTTTTTTTTTTTACCAATTCAGCTCTGGAACAGTTTGAACCAAACACACACAAAAAAAGTTTGGTAATGAATAATCTATTTAGAAACATATGACAAACTTTTCCAAAGCTATAAAAGAGAATCACTGATGTTTCAATGTATTTCAAGACAACTTGATTTATGTTAAACCTTCTTCAGGACACTTAAATATTTAATGTAAACCATTATTTTTATGTTAGAGGCAGAAGTGACCTAAATATTTGTTTTGTTAATTTTTTTTTTTCATAATTGTAGTTTTGAATACAATTTAAAAGATAAGGATAACAAATAGGTACATGTAAAACAAAATTGAATTAATAAAATCTTTTAATGATTGATTGATTATTAGCACCGCGTCTTACTATCCGTTCGGGTTATACGCACTTACGCTAATGTGTAATGGTAGGGTGATTGTGAGATGAAATGGAGGACCTACAGTTTAACGTGGAATCCGAACCACGGTGGTGGCCTGGCATTCCCCACATTCACAAGATGTCTTGTCAGAGGTGTAGGAAGGGTTTGGTAATCAGATAAATCTGTGCCGGGACCGAGGATTGAACCCCGGCCGCCAGCACAGAAGTCTGACACCTTACCCCTAGACCACCAGGTCACCCCTCTCTTTCCAATGATGCTCTTCAAACCATTGAAGTTACCAGGTACTTATATTTTAACATACAACTTGACCTTTAAGGAAAAAGAAGTTTGATGAATTCTAATTGCATTGACATTCACTGGAAGAGAGGATGAAATACCACAACCTAGAAAATTCCACAATATGTAACACCATATTTCCCTGTGTAATTTAAATATAATTTATTATTATTATTACCAAAATTATTCGATGATCATATAATGGATTACATATATCAAACAGATAATAAGTTTACTTCCCTAATTTTCTCTTAATTTATTTCTTGCAGTCATAGAAAAATGCACATTAACTATAAATCACACATTTATAAGATTAAAACTTCCGGCCAGAAGTGCCGTTAAAATATAAAATATATGTGCGAAACACCCACCCACACCCACACCCACACCCAAGAATAACTCCCGGCGAAATGCCAAGAGACAAGATCTTCGACCATAGGGTTGCCGGTCATACACACCAACATACCTCAATATAGGAATTCCACCCTTCTTTGGAAATTACTACAAAAATGATGCTTCTAAATAACAGACTCAAGCTATTTTTAGCACTGAGCAGGATACTGATATTCCTTTTGATCAAGGCTTTGGAATCTGTTCGACTCGGATGACTCCTTCAGAAATGGCTAAAGTATATTAATTAGTAATAATAAAATTACTGCATTAAAACTATCCAATATAGATAACTTCATGATAAGCTTCTTTGGCATTGTGAATTAGAGTTGAATAAATTTGTCAATCCATTTTACAAATATTGCTCTTAAAGGATAAAAGAAGTAGAGAATTAAAATTATATATCTACCATATTCCAAATATTGTTATAATAGTAAAAGTTCTTATTTGGCAGCCTGAGTCTGTACATTTTTACTGATTTTGATTCCACCCAAAATTGTTTCCAACTTCGACTTTACGACTCTTGACTTTGATTCTAAAGCCCTGCTTACAATGTACAGAACTATTCAAATGTTACAAACACTGGCGATGAGGTACCATCTCACACGCTAGAGTTAATAATAATATATGCATGATTCACTGTCATCATCAACAACTTTTAATTTTTAGCACCGCATCATACTACGGCCATCATCGACTATTTCCAGCCTGTGACCTACCTTATGAGTCCTACTTAGCTTCTCCTACTTGACCCCTGGTTTCTCCTCCACTTGGTGTACCCAGAGGTCTGAATAGCTTGCCAGAGGTCGGGTGTAAAGCTCAGCAAAAGCCGGGTTGGGTACAAATGAGAAAAAGGAGACTTGTTAGGGCCTAAACCATTTAATTTGGAAATGTAAGCCTTATCAGTTAGATCCCAGTGTAATGAGCTGGGAGTCTAGGCCTGGTGGTGGTTGAATCGGATAGACAAAATGGCAGCACCCATAGCCTAAGCTAACAGAGGGCACCAATATCAAAACAGGCATACCTGGGGGTCTACAGGTGGCAGCCTCAACAGCCAGGTGTAGGCCATAACCAATCAAACTCGAGATACCAAATCTCAAATTTGAATTTTGAGTTTACCTTCAAATCCTGAATATTAAATAAAATAATGTACAAGAAGAATAAGAAATAGAATATAACAGAATAGTAGAAAATATATAACTAATAGGGACTGAATTAACATTATTGCTAAAATTCATTCGCTATAACATTCATATATTAATTTAAGTGTAAAATCAATTACCTGGGCTCTGGTTATTAAGTCTTTATCATAATTATAATGGGATGAACCACCAATAAGCAGTATAAGAGCTCCAAAACATATTTCAATTCAAGATTTTTAGAAAGTTATATTTTAAATTTTTTTCAAATCTAGAATTAGATTTTTTTTTTTCCAAATCTTAAATTTCTCCAAGGATTCAAGAATCCCATTACCCCGAAATAGTAAAAGACGAATTTATTTAAAGACATGTGCCTCAAATATATGCTCTAAATCAGCGGTTCTCAAACGGGGGTACGCGGGAACCTTTCAGGGGTATGCAAGCATCTCTCAAGGGAAGGTTGGCAAAATAACAGGGGACTTGGGAAAAACCATAATTGTTGGCAGTTACAGTTATCTGGTTATTTCCACCCCTCTTTTCCCCGTATTTGCTCTCTGCCGGAGACCAATTTCTGAGAATTTTCATCCCTCTACTGACACCTTCTACAGTAGCATTTTATTATGTCTCTATCAACAACATATTTCTGTTGAGTGTTTTTTTTTATCCATGGTGTACCTAAAAAATAAGTACTGCAACAGGCTAAATTTGGAGCTGGGCCTCCGCTTGAAAGTTGCAACTGGACAACCAGACAACAAAAATTGTTCCAAGCAATGCAACCACACCCCTCTCATTGAAAAACTTTGGGATTCATAATTTATAAGCTCCAGAATTACAATTACAATTTTGGATTTGTAAATATTGTGTTTAAGTTTACTTTTTTTCTTTATTTTTTAACAAATTTGTGAATAAAATGTATACAACTTTTTACAATAAAATTATGTTTGTTTAACTGGTCATAATGATTCTCAATAAGAGATAATTTTAAGGCCATAACAGTAGGATTCTCTCTAACTAGCTTTGTCACATTTGAAATATTTTGATATTGACTATGGATATTTTTTCTCACTAGATTATATAGATCAATAATTTACCAAGTGATCTTTTTTTTTAATCCTGTCATTTGTAAATGTTTTATCTTGGAGGTACATTAAACTTTTAGTCATGGCCAAGGGTACAACCTAAAAAAAAGTTTGAGAACCGCTGCTCTAAATTATATTATTTTAATGGCATAGATTTATATATATCTATATATATAACTAGCTATGTATAACATACATGATGGATAGAAACAGGGTGAACCTGGAAAGTCAGGGATTTTTTAATGTCAGGAAAAATAGGGAAATGTCAGATGAGACACAGAATAGCTCATGCTTTAATGCTTCCTAAAGGGGAGCATGAGAACAAATTATAACATTTACCGACAAATTGGTCACACCATGTTATTAACAGTACTTCAAAGATGGGTTGTCGCAATCTGCCAAGAGGGAAGATATCAGGGAATTTAATAAAAAAAATAAGGAAAAGTCAGGGAATTGGAATATTTGACTAATTATGTATGCACCCAAACATTTAAAAAAAGTGAGAGATTTGTTTCTCGGTGCTAGCAAAGTTCATTGTCTAGATATAGCATATGCTAACATGAGTGTTTGTACAGTTTTTTTTAACACATTTACACAGGAACACAAATATAACTAAAACACTAAATACTGGAAAAATAACTTATAATTATGTTTATCTTTAGTAGCGGCTATGATTGTTTTGGAAATATGTAATCAATGCAATGAATTGAAAAATTTGCTGTTCTCGAAGGAAAATTCTAACAAAATGTTGAGCTGGGAACTATTTTAAAAGTCTGTAAAACCTGGAAAAGGCAGGGAATTATATAATAAAAGTTTTGTAGTCACCTTAAAATATCTATCTATAAATTGTATAACTAATGTAACAATGTATTACTATTTTTTCATCCCATCTTAGTATCTATTTGGCTTGTATGCTTGTGGAATAGGATTAAGAAGGTAGAATTTCGAGGAAATGTACCAACATTTCTTGGAGGGAGAGTGAAAAACTATTGAGGAAAAATCACTTTCAATACACTCGACTGGGATTCAAACCCCAATCTCCTTGTAATCAGTAATTCATTCTAGCACAATAGTGAGTGACGTGTTAGACCATGCAACCACATATGAGGTACATTAATTACCAATTGTAACAACCAACATCCTTAAAATGCTGCTTTTGGATTACACAGGTACTTACACTATGTAGTTAAATTATTAATGGCTGAATATTTAATATTAGTATATATTTATATAGCCTACTATGCAGTTTAACATAGTACTCAAAACAATAACAATGTGAGTAAATTTAAGTGTCTACAGTAGACCACTGTACTGTATATTTAATACATATATTCAGATGACTAAATGTCTATGCAAATTGAGGAACTCTCACAGAATTTTGGGTTCACTCGGTGAATTTTTTTAATTCCTAACATTTTCTTAAAAACATACTTAAATTGCTTACAGGTAAGTAAACAAGTTATGGCTTATGATACAGGAATGTGTGACAAGAATATTTGTTTTGTTTAAAG
Organism: Timema cristinae; assembly: GCA_039000515.1. Taxonomy (NCBI): domain Eukaryota; kingdom Metazoa; phylum Arthropoda; class Insecta; order Phasmatodea; family Timematidae; genus Timema; species Timema cristinae. The sequence continues at coordinate 26,243,455 of JBCFYV010002255.1, forward strand.
AATACTGTTTGTTTCAAAATATTAAATTATGTTAAATTGTTTGAAGTATTTTACTATGCAAAGGTCAATTCACTGAACTTAATTTGTATTTAAATTTTACTTTTGGCTTAAATTAAGAAAGATGTTTATGAATTTTTATAGATAACCAAGCTAAGAAACAATAAGCCCTGTATTTTTTCTGAATTAGTCAAATTTAACAAAATGTAAGTATTGCAATAACTAAACGAAAATTATAATATTTTTTTTTTATATACATATTCAGAGAAAGTTAAGTTTGTTAATGATTTTTATGACTTTCCAAAAAAAAAATATATTATTATATATATATTAATTCTTAACCATATAGTCTTTTATTAAATTAATCACCTAGATTGAATGCTTTTTAAGAATAAAAATTGATTAAGTTTAGTTAAATGCTAAGTTAACATACTTTTTTTAAATTAAAACATAAGATTTTTTAAGCATAGAAAAATCTAAAAACCACATGGAAAAACCTTGATTTCTCAGGACTCTTATCTTTCCTCAAATACTTAAATGTTCTCTCATATTTAGAAAAACAACAACTATATAATCCATAAACTGTATTTATTCAAATTAAACTATCAATTTTTCTTGTGAATTTTATAAAATTGTATATTGATTATAAAACTATTACCATGACACATTAGAAGCTCGGATATTTTTCGATACTGGCTAGTTTTCGAAGGCAGAAAGTTTTCAGTTCACATCACTTTGGATTGGAATGATTTCCATTTACAATGCAGCAGAACAATGATCAAGACAATGCTTTTTGAAATTAAAACAGCTAAAATAAATTTTTATTATGTATTTACTCATACCGAGTTAGTTTTGTACATGTGCTATCTCTAGAATTTTTTTTTAGGAAGTTCCACTTTTAATAAAGACAGGAAATATACCTACCATTTGATTCTACAAATACTTGATAGGTTAGAGGGAATAACCCCATAAAAATGGCCTATGTAAAGAATAATGGGCCTCAAACCATTTTGCTGCTGCTAGCTTGCCCTAATCATTTTGAACCATACCACATTTCACCATGAATATAAATAATTTAATTTGAAAGGTCTTTATTGTTTCTTTACTTAACGATCAACAAATCTATTAGTTACTTGCAGAGAGAGACTGGTTACAAAAGATTCTGTTTATTATTTTTATATCCGCTTGTATTTTAATATTGGCTCATTATCTAATAATGGTTGGCATAATGCATTATTATAAAATAGCCACTTAAATAAATTAATGATCCCATTTCTACTTTCATTACATTAAGGTGTAATGTTTCATTTTATTGAGTCATATTCACTGTTGAATGACGTTAAATCTTTTAACAACTTTGAATGAATGTTTTAGCCCACAATTGGGCTTTTTGTATGGTCACGGCTGCACTAAATATTTCTTTGAAAATTGTGATTGCAGAATAGAATAGGTTTGATTGCTTTTATTAGATTTTATGCAAATCTATAAAATAGATAAGATAAAACTTCCTCTGAGTTCTTAAAAGTGTTATTACCTAGCAGACTTTCATAGGCTCAATCCTCCCCCCTCCCCCTCCCATCCTCCCACCCTTGTTTTTAAATGTCCCAGGCTAATGAGCTCACATCAAGGAAAGTTTTACTATGTTGCAAGATTGCTTGAATTTAATTGATTTTAAAATTATTTGAAGTATTTAACATGCACTTTCTGAACCGACTGATAATATCAGCACATGATAATTTCTATGTACGAGAGTGAAAGGGTCTACCAATTTTGCCGGGAAAGGTATTTGCACATACTTTCCAGGGTTCTTTTGCATGCCACAATCAACATGGGATATACGGATTTAATTTTTCTCCAAAGGAAGTTGTGCTACAGGTTTTTATCACTCGGTATAAATCCGGGACCACAGCTGGGGTTGAACCCACAAACATTGAGTCTTGAGACAAAGCACTTTACCTCAAGACCAACGAGGTCAACTAATTTGCCTAAACATATTTGAAATGACTTGTATTTATGTTTGTAACTAAGCTTGGAACTTGAATATTTTAACCCTAAAAAATCTCTTACAACCTAAAAAAAATTGTATTGTTTTAAAAATAATTATTAATGAACATTTACTGATTTAATTTCATTTGATTACATAAAAACATAATTAGAACATAAAATTTCAAGTCTTATCATTTCATATTTTAACGCTCCTTACTAAAAAAAATTACTATTCTATAATATTTTCTAAAATGTTAAATGTATCAACTATGATTGAACAGTTGAGGTAAAGGGTATTCTGTCTATTTCAAAGCTGAATTAGTTTTTAAGCTATGTACAGATATAATAAGTAGGTTCAGAAAGTACATGTTAAATACGCACAGCAAAAAGTTATTAAAATGCAATTTGAGATTAACATGCAAACCATACTGCATAACTTAAAGAGTTGTCCTTTCATAAGTGATACATATTCATGTTTTTGGATAGGAAAAATATATTTTTAATGTTTAAAGACCATATTTGGTTTTCTTTTGTTGCGATTCAAAGTCAAAACTGACTTTTAAGATGAATACCCTCGTTATGCTTCATACTCTTCCTCCTAGCATTTGAACACAGCAAAACTTGAGAAGGATCCTTGAAAGGCTCTGACAACCTTCTAAGTGCACTTGTAATATTGAAACAGCCTATTTTCTTTACTATCTTGACAAGGTCAGGTACCCTTGATCTTTAAGGACGTTTAAGTGTTTAAAGAGGACAGAGCACTTGTGACTTACTAGCTTTACTCCAACATAAAATGCAGCTGATCTATTCGTTAACTCGCCGGCTTGGCTTTATTATACTGTAACGCTATATTCTCTCACCCTAATTTATTATCCTTTAACTCGACAACTAAACACAAGACTTAAATGCCTGTATTCTGTCTATTATTGATGTTAACTAATTTTTGATCCGATTTAGGAAGGCTATACTTTAAATAATATGCACCAACTCTAACTCTGAGGAAGGGTGGCAAATCACAAACAAAATAAATCACACCCAATGCACTTGACGGGATTTAACTGACCATATTCATTCATGTATTTTTTGCACGTAGACATTTAAGGATTAAACTTTCAAAACCAAGATATTCTTAAACATAGGCAAAAAATCTCTTTTGCAAATTTAAAACAAATTTAGCTCACTCATGGTAGGCTCTTTAAGGTGGGTTTTAGGATTCACGATTAAAGGAAATTGTTTTTGCAGTTTTTTATTCAGAACTTTTTTATAGTCAAAATAAATCAAATATTTTCCACTAGAAACATAGAGTTTAAATTTTTTTCAAATGATAATATCAACATTTCTTGAATATCTGTACAGGGTGTCATGGAATTCAATGACAACTTTTTCTCTTCATTTAAAAAGTTTGTCATCTAATGCCGCTATGCTCATGACAGATATTCAATAACTTGATATCACCGTGAGAAGAAAATTAAACTCTATGATTCTACTGTAGCAAAATTTTATCTCTTTTTAAAGTTTTAGTATTAAAATTTTTCTTGTGCTCCTTACATTCTCACTTAAACATCTTTCTTTTGTTCATACAGGCGATATATAATTCTACTGCCATGTAACCCACCTCGTTAGTGTAGTTGGCTAACACGCTAGTTTCATGTTAAGCTAGACTGCCGAGGACGGTGAGATCGAGGTTCAAATTCCGTCGAGTGAACTGGGGGTGATCCTAAATGGTTTTCCACCCTCCCACCACACATCACAAATGCGGTTCACTTCCCTTTGAATTCAAATCTTTCCCATCCCTAACCCTTACCTAACTATATATAAGGTATAATAATAGTATATATAAATATAATAAATAAATATATATATATTGTTTGAATACTGATATATATTTTTATATATATATATATATAAAATAAATCAGTATTCAAACAAAATAAGAAATTATTTGGATTCCACTCTTTCAGAAATAAATAGATTTTACTAACAAAATATGTTTTAGAAGATTCAGTGAAATTTAAACAACAAAATATTAAATGAAAAGATTCATACTTTCTTTAGAAAGAATATTTTATTTGTTCAAATTTTTAATTAAAATATCTTTTTATTATGTCATTTGTGCTTCCTGAAATTAAACTTCTAATGAGTGAAGTTTAGAAGGATAAAGAAAAAATGAAAAAAAACCCAACCTATTGTATATTATTTTTTATTTTATCAAACCAACAATATTGAGTGTTTTTTCCTGTTTTAAATATTTGATGAACAGACGTTGCAAAGAGGGACAAATAATTAAAATATATTATTTATTTAATTTCATCAAACCAATATTATATAGGATTCTACCTTTCTTTCTAAGTATTGAATTGCTTTATAAAAATCAATACAGTCTATTGCTTAAACATCAATACACTCCATTATTAACCATTGCATTCTATTAGAGTGACAAATATCACATATTTGGATTCATTAATGTGGGCTAATACGAGTTAAATTCTCTATTGTTGTTTTTTATAAAAAAATCCTAAAATTAAAAAAAAAAAATCCTTCAGTATATTAATTTAGTGTAATTTTTGACCCACGGTAGTATAAACATTGATTGAATACTTATCATGAACATAGTGAAATCCGACCAGAAACTTTTTAAATTAGAGGGAAAATTCTTGGTAAAATTCTGCGATATCCTTGACAAAAATTCACTAACTCTTTTTGAAATTACTTTGTAAAAGTAAATAATTAAAAATATCTTAACTATTTATTCTATGGAACTAGGAACTCAAAGTTCTCTGCCGCACTTACAAAATTATGCTACCTATCCCTATCTTGAGCTAGTTCTATCCAGTCCACCTCATTACACCCAATCTCTTTCAGGTTCATCTAAATATATCTTCTGAAGAAATATTATCTTTATTTCGGCCAAAATAAAAGTTTTTTTGCTACAAGAACTTTTAACACATTCCTCGCCACCTCCTCCTAAACTATAGTCTACTGACATAATATATTAAGTCAAAACTTAAAAAAAAAATTAAATAAAAAAAATGTCAGATATTTTCCATATGCTAATCGAACATGGACATTTAATTTGTAGAATTGGGCAAATAAATCAGAAAATGGACTATCTGAAAAAAAAAAGAAAAGAAATGTAAACCTGACTCAAGAGGGGAAAATCTCGCAAACAAATATTTCTCCGAATATAGTCTTAAAAATAAGTTACTTCATCTTATGTTATGGAGTATTTAGGGTTCTTGATACTTGAGACTTTCAAAGCCCTGACTATGTTGGTAATACCAGCAGGATTGCCATACTAAATACTGTAGCTGGCTCTTCTTCCCAGGAGGCTTGAGTTCAATACCAACATGGCTTTATATTCCCTTTCAATTCAAATGCTGGGGAATTCCTATTTTCATTCTCATCATTTACCTATAAGTTGTTTATAACCATGTCACACGAAGGTAATTAATTGTGTTACTGATCTAAGAGGCCATAGTTTGATTTCCAGCCGGGTGTGTTGTTTTGTGTTTCTATACTTTTTCCATTTTTCCATTTCACGAAAATGCTTGATTTTTTTTTAATTTCCTTCCTCATCCTGTCCTAGATTTCTAGTGTTAAAATTCATCACCAATATGGTTTGTCTCTTGTTATCAGGTGGATGAGGCTGGTAATGGACCCGCTGGGCAAGGCGGCCGAGATTGTGGAGGTTGACTCGCTCAAGAGATGGAGCCACTCCCCGGCAGTGCACCACCTCACTGGCGAGGAGAAGAACCAATCCGACAGCCCCTTCCCTTACAACCCCCAGATAAATGACAAGATAGTGCTCTGGTGAGTCGTGTGGTCACTCAAACTACTAGGGTCGATATGCACCTGGAAAAGTTAAGAGAATTTAATGTCCCAACGAAAAGTGGAGAAATCAGGGACATTTTAGAATGTAACCTTAGGCTCGCCATTATCTGTTCTGGTTTGCAGGTGAGGGGGAGTTAAGATTTTGAATCTTGGCCAGGCTTACTGAGGTTTTTTACTCTCCCAAATAGCTGACCACTCTCCCTCCACACAAGTGTGGGTACATTAACTCTAAACCTCTACCTTCCTTAACCTTGCCCCATTAATGTAAATGTGTGACGACTGCGGCTAAGATTGCTTAGAGAATATTATGGCCGCAGTTGTTGATGCCATACACCAAATATCGCCACCTGCAAGGAAATGACTCCATAAATAAACATGGGTAACAGTCCTTTCTGATGGCCATATTGCAACACCCACAGGCGAGGACCATCTCTAAGGGAATGTACCTTAAACATTAGCATGGCTGTAATCTCTCCCGAATTTTTCATAATATGTAGAGTAGTGTCTTTCAGAATAGCACCTGTATGAAAATATAAACTACTTTTCAAATTTTACGGCAACTTTGATTATTTTAATATTCTTTTTTAACCCAATAAATATTAACATTAATATTTAGGAAAATTTTGTTATGAAATAGAACAGCAAATTTTTTTAAAAGGCCAGCCAATATTTTTGGGATGCATTTATCAAAATCAAACAAGGATAAATCCATTTAGAGTAATTTCGTGAAATTGTATAGTTATGATAAAAATTGTGAAATTTTGAAATTTTGCAAACTTTTTTTATTTGTTCTGAATAGATTTGCTAATTTTTTTAACAGCCATTCAAATAATCACATTGCACAAAATTGCTGCTGACCGGCATGTCAAGGTTTGTTTGTATCTCGACCAAAGTACATTAGAGATGGTTTTCAGCATGTGATTTTTAATACGGTTTTCCTAACCATTCACTACTCTAATGCTGGTGAATTTCCTTTATAATACTTTTATTCGAACCCCTGTGATTAAACTGCTAATAACCATTACAGTGTTAAATACACTAAATAAACCATATAAAAATTAGTAATAGTTAAATTACAAGGGATAGAATTATAAGGGAAACCCTTTCACTATCAAGATGCAATGCATGTGAGGTTTGCTTTATTAGTTTACAATCACTGGTTTATAGAAAGTTCACGTTGGTACTAACCACTACTTAAAATATAATAAACACATTTGTTAAAAAATAAACACCAATTCAACTTATGTACCAAATGATGTGTTTGTGGTTGAAAGGCTCTTTTATCATTTTGTTACACATCAATTTTAATTGATAAAACTTTCCTTATCCAACATCTAGTAAAGCTATTAGATTTAACACATGTCATATGTCAGTTCATATGATCTACAATAATGGTCACTTTTGATAGACAATATAAATACCTCTAATAGTACTAACTTTTTCGGGTTAACAAGCCAGAATTTTTTCTTTGGACGAACTAAGTACAGGAATTCGGGACAGCCCCAGGTTTTTTCCGTAGCAACACTTCTTTAGGTCAAATCTATATTATATTCTAGGTTTCACAAACAATTCTTATTTATAGTTATTTACAAACTTTTCATGTGTAATTGTGACCTGTGTACATGGACAATAGGTAATTGCTTTTAATCTGATAGAGAGACAATCAATTTTATTTTCTAAGTTTAGTTTCATTTTACACATGAGTACACCAAAAACAAATATACAAGTAAATAAATGTTGCAATATAACTGACAAAGTTGTTAATCTCGTCTTGTCTGATTAGCCAATGACATGTAGAGTGGTGTTCAAATTTCAGCCGAGTGTACTAGGGATTGTTTCTCCAAAATGGTTTCCCACTCTTCCTCCACACAAAGACAGGTACATTTCCTCTTAACTCTATCCATTCTCACTCCTAGCTCATTAGTGTATGGCCCTGACTTTTTTTAAGTCTTGCTTAGTTTTTCATTTATTCCTACAGCAAGGTGTAATAAACTGCTATCAGAAGAAAGTTGGATGGAGATATGAATATAAAAAAACTACTGCCTATGCCTACGCCCAAAGAAACGGTCATTTAATGCATTAGAGCCAAAATATACCTTGTAATTCACACATTCAGGATAGCTACAATCGAATGTTAATAGAAAGGATCTCTTAGAAAAATTTGAAACTTTTTTGTTGCGGTTAACATTGATACCATTCTACAAGACTATTAGTGTTATTTTGTAGGTATTGATAATTTCCATCAAAAGCCATTTGTAAATCACATAGCCTAAAGAATGGATACATGAAATTAGATAAAGTAGTAATTTTCTAGCCATCAAATATGGGCCCTTCTTATGAAAATGGAACTATTAGATGACACAACTAATGTTGACTTGTAGCGTTGTTCTTGTGAAGACGCTGTTAGATAGGGAGGAGAGCTATGTGGACACTTAGTTGGATTCCAGGGTCAGTCTGGATGTTTACCTGCCTAGCAGTAAGTCCCGGCAGTGTTTCTTGTTACGTATCTCTCAGGTGTAGGTGGTGCCAGCAACTCCCTTGGTCTCTTGGAAAACAAGGTCAGATCATCCACGTCCGTGTAAGTGACTTAGAAGGAACTTAATTTCAATAGTACTTCTAGCGTACAACCCGAACGAGTAGTAAGACGTGGCACTAAAATGAAAATTATTACCAATCATTCGACACTTGCATTCATTAGCTTAACATATTTATATTGTCACCCCGTATCACTACTTGTCCGGGCTATGCAAATGTTTATTAGTTATGTAAATGGGCTAGTGTTAGTAGAGGTTGAATTTATATGAAGTGCATCCATGTTTGCATGGAAAAAGATTGGTAAACAATTTAGGAGAAATCTTCCTTGATACACTTGGCGGGGATTTGAACTCTAACCTTTTTGTCATCAGCAGTCCAGTATATTAACTCCTTATACCATACGACCACTAAAGTGGGTGGCCTAATATCATTTTACAAACCAATTGCACCTTTTTTTCTTTGTGTTCTCTGTTTATTTACAACAATAAATTCAGGATTAGGAAGATATAGGGGAGGCATATCCAACCTTTCCCCAGATGAGGGCCGCATAAGTTCTCGCAGAGTTGGCCAGAGACAATACACGATATGTATAGGACTTAATACCCAAATATAATAAAATATGAGTGAATAATTATTTATTTTAAAACAAATACACACATACATTACACAAGTAATATTAAAATTACATTTCTGAAAACGTCATGGAAATCAACGAGCATTTACGTCAGCTTGGCCACTCTCTCTTAGTGTTTACACTCTGCGCTGAATGAATGTTGGTGCTGATGAAGCACATTATATTGCCGTTGTTAAGTACAATTACAGCTCCCAGAAATATCCTTGAAATGTCAGTCTTATCATTGAGACACCTGTCTCTCGCATATTTAGAACCTTAACGACTAATGTTCTCTGCATCCTACAATCAATGGTGTGTGTGTGTTATTTGTTAATGGTGCTTTCTTTCAATCGTCATACCTTTAACTAATACCTAGTGGCAGGTTTTCTGATGTAACCAACACTGTACTAACCAGCATTTTACACATATCAATTTTTTTCAAAAAAGTACAATTTGACATAGGTAATGTACAATTTATTGCCAAAAAAATATTCTGTTTTTAAATACATATATCAAATAGGTTAAGTCATTTGGTTATGTTTTGTACTGGAGCTCTTATGTATGTATATGTGTAGGATAAGTGTCTTATTCATGTGCACTAGCAATATTTGAAATTATCTTGAAAATTTGACTATATTATTATTATTATTATTATTATTTAGCACCGCGTCTTACTACCTGTTCGGGTTATATGCTTTAAGTACTAATTACGCTAATGGATTAGGAATTGGGAAGGTTGAATTAGAGGAAGTGAACCTGCATTTGCGTGGAGGGAGAGTGGAAAACCATTTAGGAACCCCTCCCCCCCAGTTCGCCCGACCGAGATTCGAACCTCGATCTCCCCGTCCTCAGCAGTCGAGCTCAACACGACAAGAGCGTTAGCCAACTACGCCACCGAGGCGGGTAATTTGACTTATAAATAGGGCATTCTGAATAACTACATACAATTTTAAAATTGATGTCAAGTTGTTCTTCACGAGGAGTCGAGCTAACATTGCTAAAATTTAAAAAAACACTTCCCTCCCCTCTGTGACTAGTATGATTTAAAAAATGTAATCTATTTAAAATAATTAACATACAGTAATTTTCAAGTTTTATGATTTTTTTAAATTCTTTTTATTTGGTAAGTTTTAAATAGCTTTAAAATTGCGATTAAGGTAGACCCTCCTAGAAGTGGGTAGTTTACTAGCATATCTTTCTTTATTTTTTTCTATGTTTGTTTAAACGTCTCTTCAAATGATACAGGAATATTTCCGAAAATTGAAACCAATATGTTAGAGTGAAATGTAATAGGGGCCTAGTGCAATAGTTTTAGAAGAAAAGAAGAGAGAAAATTAAGAGAAAAATGTGTTCATTCCTATCTAGTTCTAACCTAACTATTCTTTCAGGTTGGCTTCCTTCACTATCACTTACTTTACATTATTGTACAGTGTTTCTACACTGTCCTATTATACATTTCCAAGCCATTAGGCACTAATTCATTATAATGTGTAGGTATATCAGTTATCTCAGTCAGTATTATTTTATAGTTTCTAAATTATCTATCAAAAATGACAGTGATATTATCCATCAAAAGTGAAAGCTGCAGACCACATGACTTGATATATGAATACTTTATAGACGTTTAAGTGTTTTTTGTTAATTGTTTGATATCATCCTACCGGCGGTGTTCTTATTATGTATAAAAATATTACCATCAACTGGGGTAACTTTGAGTGGTGTGGTAACATTGAACATATTTTTAGAAAATCATATTTAATCTCTCTTTTTAGTAATAATTAAAAAATAATAGTTTCAACATCCAAACACAATTTATAGGTCTAAATATTAAAAAAAAAAAATTTCTCTATACAAATATATTATATATAATTTTATAAAAATATGTCCCTTGTACCCTAACATCAATAAATTTGAAAACTTTGAAAACCCTGTCTTATCTCTTGCCTAAGGCCTAAAAGGAACCTTCATGCAAAATATCAAGTTTTCAGGCCTACGGGCTGCGGAAGTACGCTGATGAATGAGTCAGCGAGTGGGATTTATCATATATATAAAACTACATGATATCGCTCCCAACTGAGCGATACCAACTGTTGACGATGATAGTGGCAACTTTAGCGGATAGAGTGTGTCATGTGTTCAGCACAACAAACCCACCAACCATTAATCTCAGTTTTCTAGACCAGGGCCACCACTTTTTATGCAAGTAGCTCCTCATTAATTGTCTTCATGAGACGCAGTTGACCTCGTTTCAGATCCACTGCTTTACAGAAAAATCTGGAAGCACCGGGGATTGAACTCCAGACTTGTGTACCTGTAGCCAGGAATTGACCACCATATTACAGAGGTGGTCTTCATGTATATTATATAAATATATATATATATATATATATATATAGATCACAATAAAAACACTATCATATTCCTGTATAAGTATACTATTCATTGCATTATGCTATTTTTAAATTTTGATTATTTATAGTTTTAGGAGTTGAAATTATTTTAGTACATATTTTATCAACACAGATTTATTCAGTTTGTTGTGTGATGAATTCATATTATAAATTTGTTTTCTTGCTTTAAAGCAAACCTTTATCATCTCTCATTGCTCTATAGGCGAGTGCAAATAGATCATATTAATGTTTGTAAGTTTATTGCTTTATCATCATTGAGTGAATTCATTAACAAATGTAGAATAATGTTTGATTCTACTTTGTGTGGGGGGTTGGTGGTGGGGGATAGAGGGCAGAGAAGGGGTTGGTGTATTGATCCGCGTGTGTGTGTGTGTGTTGGAGTTATATCTGTCACGTGTTTAGGTCATAGTAAGTCTTGTTAAAGGGGCAGACTGAAGCTGTATGATGGCACCATAAATACTTTACCCCCTTCTTTGTGTAAGAACCGTTCATGTGGTTTCACTTGTCAAATGGGGCTACATTAGACTATTCAATGGTTCATTACTTCATGATTAAAAACATAAAAACAAACCTTATCAAATTTTCCACCAAAAATATTTGTTAAATTTATTTTAATTCCTGCGTGTCACAAACTGATACCTGATGATTGCCTAAAGGATCAGTCCTGATGGCTGAATTAAATTAATTTAAGTGAAAGATGGCAATCTGAACATGGGAATTGAACCTGGGAACTTTGGCTTTGTGCTAATAAAAGTATGGTCCTGGATACAAGAATCAGGATGGCTCAGTGGTAGATAATTTGCACGTACACAAAGCCAAAGGCCCTGGATCAAATTCTTATGTCATGGTTGTAATTTTACAATTAATTTAATATTTTATCATACAACATTTATTTACTTTCTTCATGGCATTAAAAACTCAAAGTTCATCACTGCACTTCAACAGTATGCCACTTATCCCTATCTTGAGCTTGTTCTATCCATTCCACCTATTACACCCTATCCCGAAATAGTTCTATCCATTCCACTACATTACACCCTATATCTTTCAGGTCCATTACAATGCTATACTCCCATCTGCGCTAGGTCTTCCCAACGGTCTTTTCCCATTGGGTTTGCCAGTCAATCCTCTGAACATGGTTCTAGATTCTCTTCATGCATGCTGCATATCCTGCCCACCTTAATCTATGAGACTATCCTAACAATTTCTTGTTGTTAGTACAGGTTATGTAACTCATCATTAAGTAACCTCCTTCACCCCCCAGTCGCCTCATCCCTCTTTGGACCAAATGCTTTCCAAAGCACCTTATTTATTTTTTGAAAGCCTAAATTGTTTTTCGTCATGTAAGGTAAGAGACCGTGTTTCACAGCCATAGAGAACAGCTGGTAAAATTGTTTTGTATATTCTGAGGTCTGACACCTTAGCTCAATCAGTAGCATGTCTGTCTACTGAACTTGAGTTCGATTCCTGACATGGCCAAAAAATGTATCATTGTTGAAATGTGGGTTTCTCCTTTCACAATGTTGAATTGATGTTTGTGGTCTGGCTGTTGTGTCTGTTCTAGATTTAAGTTAGTTTACAAATTGTGTACTAATAAAATCAGTCGGTTCAGAAAGTGCATGTTAAATACCTCAAATAAATTAAAATTAAAATATATTCCGAGTCTTACATTCCTTGAAAGCAGACGAGCTCTCAACAATTTATTGGCCGAGTAATATCATGCCTTCCCCAACTGTATCCTTTTCCTGATTTCTAATCTAATACCGTTATTGCTAGTTAAAATTGTTCCTAAATATCTAAACTCATTAACCCTGTCAGGTAAGATGTTGTTCGCAGCAATCTCTAAATTATTATCCCCAATCTGTGTTATCTGTGTGATCATATAGCCACTTAGTCTTTTCAGCGTTCCCTTCAAAACCTATTTACTTACTAGCCTCTAATAAAATGTCTGCATTTCTTCCCACAGTTTCCTCACTATTGTCCAACAAAGCTAAATCATCTGTGGATCCTAATAGCTGCAGTGTACTGTTTAGTGTCAAACCTTCCCTACTTTCTTTTATTAACCTTAAAAAAATATTCACAACCCACACATCACTGCTATAGGTCAACTGGCCACCTTTTAAAATTCCTGCTTTTTTTTAAACATTAATTATTCACCCGTTTCCATATAGAAGTATGAAAAAAAGGGCAGCATTGCAGAAATATATTTAAAAAAATTGATTGATACCTCACCACAGTAATCAAAACTGGGGACTCAAGGCTTAGCATACCAATGCTCTACCACTGATCTCTGCAGGTTTGTCACCTCCTTGAGGTCAATCTAGTAAGTTCAGTAGTCCTAGTAGAACATTGATTCGCTAGGCCAAAAGTCCCTTTTTCAATTGACATGTCCATGTCCTATTTTTTCAATAACAACATTAAAAATATATTTAAACACAATCCATACCAAATGTTGACTTATATATTTGACTAGCCCCCTTCCCCGTAAAAATAATATTGTAAAGAATCCTGTAAAACAAAGCTTCAAATCATCCAGCATGTCAATATAAAAACAAAACTTTTTTTTTACTTATTTTTTTTTGAAAATACAGTCCTACCATCACTGTATAGCTCCCTCCCTCTTTTTATCCTTCCTCCTATTTTCATCTCATTCCTCTTTCCTCACCCCCCCTTCACCAACCCCACTTTCTCTTCAACGACTTTTTTTTTCCAATGACTATATAATATACTATCGACAGTTTTATGAGGAATAAATTAAATTTTTCAAAATAAAATATAGCCTATGTTACTCGCTGATAATGTAGCTTTATATTGGTGAACGAATTTTTAAAATCGGTCCAGTAGTTTTTGAGTTTATCCATTACAAACAAAAAAACAAAAAATCAAATCTTTCCTCTTTATAATATTAGTATAGATATCATCAGCCAACTCGTAGTACACTAGGAAATGTTTTGTTGTTCCCCTTACATCTGCTAATATTATCAGTTGAACTTGTTTCTCTAGAAAAATTAAAACGTTTGGAAGTTTGATCACAGAAATTTCTTATGTACTGGATAGAACCTTAAAAGTTATCCCAGAAAAAATAACCACTGCCATTAATCATGGATTCAAAATAGTGTCCAACAAAAATGTTGATAATTTGTTAATAAAATGGGGCTTCAAAAAGTAATTTTTTATAGGAAGCCCATTTTCAGCCACCAACAAACACTTCCAATAATACTTTCACAGGTATGGATTGCTGTATAGTTTACATTTACCTAATTAATTAAACAAACTGAGACTATAAAATGAATTATGATATTTTTATCGGCACCATTGTGCCAAGATGAGTTTTCAGTTTTCAATTAAAATGCTCTATATGGAAATAAGGCTGTATACGCAATCCACCCTGAAAGGTAACAAACTTATCTTGCTTGCTATGACGTAGTTTGTAAGATAGGGCTATATCAATAAATGAATGACTGATACCTTCCAGGGTGAACGAAGTTTGCATAAAAGTAAAATTCACATGACACAATATGATTCAACTGTTTAATACTTTTACTCAAACCGGGCCAGTGAGGTAAGATGTTCATTAAACACATTAAAGTATAAATAAATAATGTTTTATTTAAATTAACATTACTTATTCTCTTCTAAGCAATGAAGTTATTAATTAATAAGATCTCATTGACTTCATTAGCTTAGGTTTCATTAAAAGAAAAGTTATATATATTTCTTTTGACACAAAATAAAACCTCAATTTGGAATATCAAGAGCTCTGGTATGAGGGACAACAGTTTTCTCAGAAAACGTTTCTTCCTTCAAGTCGTTGGTGTAGCTACAGGGGGGCAAGGGGAGAGAGAGGCAAGGAGAGGTTCAAGTTACCCATACCTAGGTTTATATCTATGCAGATCTGCAGATAAAATAAAAGGGAGAGGGACATTTGTCAGATGATCAGAAATTCTCTGTATCAACAATCCAAATAAATATAAAAAATCCTTCTAAGTAACTTTTAAAGCCCTCCTATTTTCAAAAATGTTTTTGACTTAGGTGATTGGATAGCCCACATCCCTTTTGGTTTTTAAGCATCCCATAGTTCAGCCATAACAAGTAGAAAGAAGACTTGTTAAATATGATCTTATCTTTTGTTTCAAAAGTTAAATGCTACCCTTAATAGTATATTTCATCTGTTAATGTTCACACAATATTATTAAATAATATATAGTATATTGAATATTAACTAAATAGAGTTATATAGTTTATAATACATATTCATTTGTAATTAATTTTACACAGTGAAGTTAAATTTTTATTTTACTATTTCTATAATATATGTTAAAGTTAAGGTTTATTTCAGTAAACCCTCGATTTTGCATACTTCAATTTTATAGGCTTTCGATTTAACTAAACAACTTCTGTCATTTGCGATTTTATGACAGTGGTAGTGGCAGCACTGGTCCATCTGTAAAATCTGGTAACTTATGGCATGACCCACACTAACCTTGGACGCTCACTTTCATTGTCCCCGCCTAATTCACACCACTCAAAACCTGGTTTCATCGTGTTTAAAAAATGTTCGACATTATTTTTAAGCCTTGTTTTTTTTTAAACTTCAAAGAAGAAATTAAATGTGCATTATACTGTTCTTTTAAATATGTATAGTGTTACTTTACTTTGTTGTAATTCTGAATTTGGTATTTTACATACTTTCTGATTTTACAGGCAGGCTTTCCCCAATTAGTCCGTACAATCTAGGGCTTACTGTATTCAAATAAAATAGCATTCATCTGTAGAAAAGTTTAAATACCATTCTCAACATATCCTTGCAGAGCTCATTCTCATGTTTTGACCACTTACACTACTCTCTATTCATCTACCATTTAATATTATCATGTACTGATAATTAATTATTTATTTAAAATTAAAATTTATTTTAGCAAGAAAGGTTTCCGAACTGTTAAGATGGTAAATTGAAATTGAGTAATAAAAAATAAAACATGATGGCCTCATGGCCTAAGGCAGTACTCTTGCAGTAAAATAGACTGCCGAAGATGGGAAGATTGAGGTTTGAATCTCGGTTGGGTTTCTTTGAGTGGTTTCCAAAATGATTTTACATTCTCCCTTCACACAAATGCTGGCACACTTCCTCTAAATATAACCTTTCTAATCCCTCAAACCATTAACATAATTATTACATAAGTGTATAACCCGAATGGTTTGAAAGA
Source organism: Timema cristinae (assembly GCA_039000515.1). Taxonomy (NCBI): domain Eukaryota; kingdom Metazoa; phylum Arthropoda; class Insecta; order Phasmatodea; family Timematidae; genus Timema; species Timema cristinae. The sequence continues at coordinate 26,260,035 of JBCFYV010002255.1, forward strand.
CACGACGCTAAAAAAAATTGGAATAAATTATCATTGTGTTATTGCAAACATAGTAAAGTGTAATACTAGTGCACATACACACATACCACCACCCACTCTCACGTATGCATAAACACACCTTTTTCACATCAAGCTTAAGTTCTTTAAATAGTAAATGTTGACAAAGCAAAGATAATGAGAAAAGCAAGATAAGTATAATTAGGGTGATTGTACATAAGGTTGGTGACCTGGTGGTCTAGGGGTAAGGTGTCAGACTTCTGTGCTGGCGGCCGGGGTTCAATCCTCGGTCCCGGCACAGATTTATCTGATTACCAAACCCTTTCTTCACCTCTGACAAGACATCTTGTGAATGTGGGAAATGCCAGGCCTCCACCGTGGTTCGGATTCCACGTTAAACTGTAGGTCCTCCATTTCATCTCACAATCACCCTACCATTACACATTAGCGTAAGTGCGTATAACCCGAATGGGTAGTAAGACGCGGTGCTGCTAATAATAATAATATATGATGATGATGATGATAATGATAATGATAATGATAATAAATAAGGTTTTTTGGGGTGATATCTTGTAGAACAGGTGGTGATAGTACACTCATAGGTACGGCTTTTTAACCAACTACTTCCAAAAGAATTACTTATGTAGCTAGAGAAAACATTTTGAATTGAACAGAGCTAGTGCAAGGAACTTCACTCTTAAGTTTTAATTATTTGAGAAATTTCATTTACAAGCTCTATTTACCAAAAGTTATGTAAACATGCAATGACAGACAACTAACATTCCTATCTAAAATGTGATGTATATAAAGTCCCTTAGAAATGAAAAGAAAGTACCTATGATTTTTTTTTGTCACATACTTTTCTCAAATTTTTTCTTAATATGCCTATTATTTGTTCCTAGAATGGTTTTGCCTTTAATGCTACTTATTACTAGAACTTCATATTGAAGCAGTAGTTTGAAGTTATTAGCAAATAGCTGCATACATTTATTTATAATAAATAATGCGAATCGAAAAATAAAGTTTAAATTTGTGTGTTTGTATGAACAGGGTTTTTCTTGACATTAATGTTTGTTCCTTCAAATTGATGATAAAAATAATGTTCTTTTATTTATTATTGGACTTCATGTAACTCAATGTTACATTAAATCAGCAATTAAAAGTGAATTTTAATAAAATTAATAGTCTTGTGTTTCAACTATTTTTTTTTTACATCTTTATGGCATACCATATGTATTTTTTTGTCCGGCTTTTTATAAAGAAAACTGTATTCTACATAACTATATTTGACTGACTCAAGTCTGGCATTAAATTGATAAATTTGAAACATATCCATTTTAAATGTACCTGTTGGATTGTTATAATCTTATATAATTTTACCCTGAATTGATTACTAACAGGATATTCCTTTGATTGTTATTTAATGGATACTTGAACCATCAAGGAAGGTTCAACCATAGAATGATAATATGATAATATATCAGTAAGGATTTTTTTGGCCTTGTATTCCTTCCAAAATAACCACAAATTTACACTAAAGAACAGAAATAGGAAAAGTGGACATAATCATAAGTGCACACAAATTTGCGTGGGAGAAGAATGGAAAACTATTTAGGGAAAACCCCTTCATTTTACCAGTCTGGATTTAATTTCTAACCTCCTTGTTACCACAAACCAAACCAAACCAAACCAAACGAGACGAGACTGATGCCTCTGCCTGCCTTCCCAAAGTTACACATGACACATATAGTTAAAATTTGACTGTTATTATAGGAAATTCTGAGTAAAAATTACCCCATTGTAGTTAGCCATCTTTAAAATTTGTGATAAGATTCTCGACATTACCCAAAGTATTGCTTCCAGGATTGGTGACATCTCTTTGCTGAATGTTGACGCTGTCGTCAACACAACCAACGAGTCTCTCACCGAGTGGAACCCAACCAGTGAGCGGATCTTTCAAAGAGCAGGGCCCACTCTTCGAGTAGAGGTGGAGGAGGAAGTGCAAGGTAAATGTTTGACAATTTTTTTTGCTTGAAACTTTAAAATACCTAATTGTGACTAGGCTTTTCCTTGGTCCAGGTTTTTTTTTTGTAAATGAATCAATTTTTCCAACATTTGTCGTTTTGTTCCTTTTATCTTTATAATGTTCTCCAATGTTACATTTTCAATATTAAAATAAATACAATAGGAAGTAGATTAAAATAATTCATTTTAGAGAAAATACCAGAACCATCTGTTTCACAAGACAATATTTACCTCATTAATATTTTATTATGTTAAAGACTGGAATGACTTACTTTATAGCTAGTGTAATATTATATTAATGTGTAATGCGAGTTCTTAAAAACCTTTTAAACTTAATTTTGAATCAAATTAAATATGAAGACAAAACTCATTTTCGAAACTGAGCTCTTAACTCGAATTTTCTTTAAATAAAAAATCTTTGACAAGTCCTCTAGGAATAATAGTTGATTTGCTTCATGGATATTTTTGGGTGTGAATATTGACTACGTCTCTCATGTCAGTTGCATTTTAATTTACAACTTCTTGAGTTTGACAGAAAGACTTAAATAAAAACAACCAACAAATTATATTATAATAAAAAAAAAAATTCTGTCCAAGTTGGCTATAGTATGGTTCAAGTAGGAAGGAACTTTTAGTAAATAAAAACTCTTTTCTTTGCGGTCAAGATTAATAGTATTTTGTTATTTTAATAGTTTTTTTTATTACTTGCCTACTCTATGGCATTATGAACTTTAAAGTTCATTGTTGTACTTACAAAATTACACTACCTATTTCTATCTTGAGCTAGTTCTATCCAGTCCACCTCATTACACCCTATCTCTTTCTCGAGCTAATTCTATTCATTTCACCTCATTACACCATATCCCTATCTTGAGCGTGTTCTTTCCAGTCTACCTCATTATATCTTATCTCTACCTCTAGCCAGTTATATCCAGTCCACCTCATTACATCTTATCCCTATCTCTAGCCAGTTCTATCCAGTCCACCTCATTACATCTTATTCCTATCTTTAGCCAGTTCTATCCAGTTCACCTCATTACATCCTATTTCTTTCACATCCATTCTAATGTTATCATCCCACACGCGTCTAGTTCTTCCAAATGGTCTCTTCCCTTTGGGCATACCAGTCAATAGCCTAAACACGTCTCTAGTGTCTTTAATTTGTGCTGCATGTCCTAGCCACCATATTTTGAGAGATTTGATAATCCTAACAATGTCTTGTGATGAGTACAGGATATTTAACTCATCATTATGTAATCTCCTCCATTCTCCAGTAACCCCCATCCTTTTTTAGACCAAATATCTTCGTAAGCCTCTGGTTTTCTAGCACTTTAAATCTATTTTTGTTGTGTAAGGTATGAGGCAATATTTCACAACTATAAAGGACATCTGGTAAAACTATGTTATTTTATGGTTATAGATAATATCTATCAAAAGTGACAGTTGTAGATCACATGACATAACATATAAATATTGTAAAATTAGGGATGGGCCCTTGAATTCTCAAATCCCTTTAATCCTTAAGATACTCAAGATTCGAAGATTCAAGAAAAATCTCGATTTCAATTCTTTAAATTACATTTTGTTTCATACCTTTAATACTGTTTATTGGTGGTTCAGGACTAATAGAATGGACTTAACAGCCAGGCCCCAGACTAATAATTTAATACTTAACTGTATTTTTAGTAATATTCAAATTAGTTTTAGTAAGGAGAAAATGAATTTATAATATAAGGAACATCCTTGGATGGAACACGTAATTAGTTTAATTGGTATAACTTATTTGGTCAATTAAACAATATAAATATGAAACAAAATATGAAGATAATTTATTCATTGAAAAACTAATATATCAATAAATTAAGTTAAATAAAATGGGTACAGTAACATTTCTAAAAAAATCATCATTGAGATTGTTAAAATTAATGTTCTGAAATTAATTAGCATAAAACAAGGTAAAAAAGGCTGTATCCGAATAGTCAAATACATTTGACTTGATGCAGACTTGATGCAGTCTTGATAATTTTACACTTCTCAAGGTTTTCATAGTGAAGTCTGCATTAAACTATTCGAACGGCAACACACTTGGGCCCGCACTGCTGCTTCCTACTGAATAACTTGGAAACTATGTTAAAGCCATCTATTAGCTTAATGAAAACAAAATATTTGTGTAAGTCGGGATAATACTAAAACAATCGCCAGTCAAACACTGCATCAACGCTGCGGGAAAGAGAAAACCGCATGGCTCATAGCTTTCCATATCCATGGTTACCAAGACCTCGAGAAGACTGCATTGGTCTAGTCCGCGACTATTCGGACAGATCTACACTTGGTTACGTGATTGCCAATGCAGCTATCAACGCCACGAGCCAACGCGACGCTGCATAAGTAGACTATTCGGATACAGCCAATATAAATCTGTGCAAAACAATATTTAAGTGGTAGAAAATTATAGGTTTAATTGATAAGCAAAATGAAAAGTTGAAACTAACAAATTGACTCTAACAGAGTTATTAATATAATCACTTAAAGACACCACAAAATTTGAGTACTTGGAAAAGATTATAGTTTCTATGAAGGTTATGACTTAACAAAAAAAAATACTAAGTTAGTTAATATACCAACAATAGAGAACTTATTAGTTGAATAATGAAATATACTAGTAAACAGTTTGAAAATCTGTTAACAAGAAAGGTTTGTTCTGTAATGTTTAAGATATTTAAACAGTGACAATGAAAAGATGATTAATAGAAAGGTTAAAATAGTTGCCTAGGCTGTTATTTATGTACCTTACATATTGAAAAAAACAATTAAGATTATAAATTCAACATGAAACATATTAAAATGAAAGTTGAGACTTAACAAGTGACTTATTTCTCAAAATGATTAAAAGATTGTAAATAATTTAATGTTAAAGACTTGTTATTTGGATCAAATGGTTTCTAAAAAATCTGCTTTTGTTAATTATTGAGACAATAATCATTGTAGATTTAATGGAAATCAATGGATGTGTCATCCAGGTTATGCTTTACTCAGTTATGATATATTATAAATACAAGATCTTATAAAGAAGTAATTGATTGTTATTAAAGAAGTGAAACCCTAAGGAAAAATTTGATATTTGAAAAGTTTGAATAAAGAAACGTTCCTTATCTGTTTAGGTTTTAATTCCTATCCCTATATAATTTGTTGCTACTCTTAGTTGGGTGACGACATGTTTCGGTGATTATGCCATCATCAGGTCTGAGACAAACCAATGTAAAAATAGTAAATATTAAGTTATGATAAAGTAACAAACTAAACAAATTCTGATGAAATCAAACTAGCAATATGAGGAACTAAAGAGACATTAACCAAAAAAACTGACGTTAAAAAGGTAATCGAGTTGTAAAAATAGAATGAAAGAATGAAAGTTATAAATATACAAAGTTATTATTATTATTATTAGCACCGCGTCTTACTACCCGTTCGGGTTATACGCACTTATGCTAATGTGTAATGGTAGGGTGATTGTGAGATGAAATGAAGGACCTACAGTTTAACGTGGAATCCGAACCACGGTGGCGACCTGGCATTCCACACATTCACAAGATGTCTTGTCAGAGGTGTAGGAAGGGTTTGGAAATCAGATAAATCTGTGCCGGGACCGAGGATCGAACCCCGGCCGCCAGCACAGAAGTCTGACACCTAACCCCTAACCACCAGGTCACCAAAACAAAGTTAAATATTATACAAAGTTAAATATTATGAAAAACACCCAAACTATCACGCTTACCTTCAGATTGGGATTAAGATGTCATTCCCGATGTTAACACAGTGCAATAGATGTATGTGCACTAAATTGTTAATTTTATAACCTTGGTGATGAGTGTTCTAGAAAAGACTAAGTGACCAACATACAAATTTTTGGGAAAGTTAAGAGTTAATATATGAGATGTCGCTAGTATGTCAGTTGGCTGAAGCGTCGTTGAATATAGATAGACGTAAAATGAAAATAACTTAAATAAAATAAATGGTGTTTGTTTCGAATGAAAATAAAGGATAAAGGGAGAATGAAACTAGGTTCTAATCTTCTCGACACTGGCCCAAAGAGGTCTTAACTACGATGGTAGGAGGGCAGGGTTTTTAGGATTGGATTTATTTGAGTTTTTGATTTTCAAATGTTGTGGGAGCTTCTTGATTGTACTGATAGGGGATTGGTTCTCGAATCTTGTTTGTGTGTTTAAAATAATATTGTGATGAAAAGTAGCATGATAAATATGGAGGTTTTCAGTGATATTCATATTTGGACCTTTGGTGGAAGGTAGAAATTGTTTCATGTGTGCTGAAGTTATACCAATTAATCTAATTAGCTGTTCCATCCAAGTACGTTCCTCATATTATAAATACTTAACTATATGTTTGAATGTTATATTGAATGGATTACAAGAAATAATGTTAATATTTAGTGAAATATTTGTATATTTTACTGTTTATATTATTTAAATTCTTATTATGTTAATAACTATTCCAAAATTTGGATTGAGATTCTGGATTCAAGGATAAATTGGAGATTTGGATTTATAAAATAATTTATTCAACCAAACGCTAGTTAAAATTGATCAAGAAACATATGTAACTATAAAAAAATTCTCTCTCTCCAAATTTGACTGTATATAGCCTACACAGGGGAAAAGCTACCCATTTATGGTACTTTATTCTTTTTTTATAATAAACATGAAACATGTATAACGTTATCATAAAAACTGTCAATGGTAGTAAATTAAAGTTGTAGACATAGTGCTTTACTACCCTTGGTTACTGCACGACTTAATGAGGTTTTTAACCACCTCTTGTTTTAAAATTGAGCTATCTTTGTTTCATGACAATATAAAAATGTATTAAACAATGACCTGCATAGCGGTACACACACAAAGGTGTCAGCCTCATGTCGGTTACTTTTCTGGTGAGGTGAAGGTCAGGGTTCATATCCTGATCGGGTTTACAGAGATCACCTTTTCCTAAATGGTTTCCCATTTCCCCTTCATATGAATATGCATATAATACCTTTAAATTATACCATCTTCATCTCTACCTTATTTGTGTGAATAACCCACATTAGTGATCTTGTAGTCTAATGAGTCACTCTTGTGTTAGAATGGATTACCTTATACGGAGCACATAAAGGGTTTGAATCCCGATCTCGGATGAACTGAGGGGTTTTATTCTAAAGTATTTACCACTCTTGCCTCCACGTATATGGTGGTACATTTCCTCCAAGATTCTCCCTTCCTAATGCCTTCTAGATTACCTAACATAATTAATGTACGTGTATTGCCCAAATGGGGACTAAGATTTGGTGAAAAAAATGGATGTGAATGTGTGGCTAACCCAAACAGGTATGAAGATGCTGAGCATTTAAAATATTTAAGTACTCAACCATTTGAACAATTTTAGTATTTCTTGCTAACCATATATGATTCGAAATAAATTTATAATAAATAAAGACGATAGCAACACAATGTTATTACAATAAAACTTATTTGTCTCAAAATTTTGCCAGAAAGTTTACTGTTCAATTTTTTATAATTATGGAGGATAAAGTATGGGAATTCTTCTCATAGAGGTATGATTAGGGGTATGTGGGGTGGCCACTCATCAGGAAAATCATAAACTATACTTGAATTTTGAGCATTGGGAAAAAAACCTGGGAAAAGGGCTTGAATTTTTCGTCACTTTTGGGAATTTAAAATTTTAGAAGGCTATAATTCAAATGTATGACCAAACCAAGTTATATGGATTTTTAAAAAAACTCACTTTTATATTAAATTTCTAGAAAAATCACACCACTTGACATTTTTAACACTAACACGACTGCCAAAATATCTTGTCTAGTTGATTAAAAAAGTCACCACATTTTTAAGAATTTGAGGGAAGGATCTTATCTAATAGTGTCTAGAGAAATTTAATATCACAAACCACTCTAAATAGTTTCTAAAGGCATCCAATTTTAAAAAAAATTAGATAGGGAAGAAACTTAAAATAATTTCTAGAGGCATTTAATTTTCAAAAAGTTTCTAGTCAAGATTTACTTCAAATGTATTTTATTTAAGTGCATAACAATTTAAAAAATTTGATGGGAATGACCACTCTAATAGCGTCTAGAACTATCCACTTCTCAACAACAACATGCAGTGGAGGACCACTCTAAATGTCTTAGAATCATCTCATTAAAATCAACTCTAAATATGTATAAAATCAAACTAAATAAATCTACTGAAGCAATATACAATTTTTGTGTCTAAAATAATGTTTAGTTATAAAAACTGCCAAAATATAGGTTTTAACTTGTGTTCCCTTTCATCACACTTTAACTCACTCTTTAACTTATCATCGACACAATTGCAAGTTTGCACACACATTCACTTGTTTCAGATACTTGGTACGGTACCACCCATGTTGCACCACATACCTATATCCAGCCTATCCAAACATCTTTCAGTTTGACGTGGTTGCTATTTATTCCACCTTTATTTGCAGAATATTAAACGTTTGTTGATCTTTACACTCAAGTCTGTGTTGATTCAAGTGACTCACTATGTAAGCTTATCGCTAACTCATGGTTACATTTGTAACTCTTCCTTCCCACAGATAAATGTTTGATTGATCGATTGACCACAAGTTTCTGCTTTACACCCAGATAAATGCAACTTCTTAGTTTGTTTACTACTCTTCTACAAAAATTCCCATGCGATACTAGTTTTTAATAACTATGCATCAGCTCTGGATGTTGGCAAAACCCCCTTTGGAAATGTTTCTTCAAATCCCGGTGAAATTGAGATTCTATTTATTTAAATAGTGTGAAAGGAGATAAGGACGGGGGTAGGGGAGGTGGGTACTACGCGTTAAGCAGATGTCTTCTTGGAGACACCCACAGATTTTTAACTTGAATCGAAGCAGTTCTTGGTCAAATTGTCTTTCATATGTGCTAGGGGTGCCACTGTTCTCAGTGTAATCTGATTTATCTAGAGAACAACGATCTAAGAGAGCTCATTTTAGTACAAGCTCCCAACTCAGAAAAAACATTCCAATGCTCCTGAATAATATTCAAGTAGAGATAAAATGTTATAATAATATTTTAGTCATAAAATATCAAACTATCACACCACAAAGCAAGGAGAGAAGATACCTACTGTATTTGTAAAATCCTTGACAATAATATTTAAGTATTAACATATCTGGTCTACAGTGGATCCAAGATTAGTGTTTTTTTTTTTTTTTTGCATTCAACTACAAAGCGCTGTTTTCGATATGGGATTGTGAGAAGAAGATGTTATTGATTTGCTGTGACTCATTTGATAATGTTTCTAATGTTAATGTCCTAGCAGAAAATTAAACCCTAAATGTTAAAATGTAATCTTGTCATATCTCGATTGATTTGTTATATTTAAATATTATTGAAAAATGTACCGCCTCACATCTTTAGGTAAAAAAAAAACAACATAAAAAAAGTTCGCTCCAGTTTCTGTCCTGGGTGCTAGTAGCCCTCACAGCATTAGTTTTTACATTTATTCTGATACGAAAGTGTTATTAGCGTCAAATGCCACACCTATCTTCGGATCACATATATACAAACATCAGAATACTAAAATTGGTTCCGGCTGAGATTCGAACCAAAGGGTCTCATTGCCTGAAGTATTAAGCTCTCTGTTATTCCTAAGACCCCTAGATAACACTTTATAATTAAAAGCAATTATTTGAGAGTGAATGATAATTGTTAACCTTTGAGATTGCGCTCATTTTATGAATGAACATGTTTTTGTGTTTACTAAACCAAATCCAACCTTGTGTATTAATAGATTAATGATACAGGAAAAAATCTGTCTGCGTCACTCGTGTTGGTTGAAGAGCACTTTTTGTTTTGTCATTAAAGTAAGAACACTACTGTTGAGTGTTGTGGTATCTCTTTCGACACTGCTGGAGTAACACGAGCTCTAATGGTACTATAACATAACTGGTAAATACAGTAATTTTGTTAATTTAATAACTACTATTTATGTGGTTTTCAGATGTGTGTGTATTTAGTACTAAAAAATGATTGACCTTGGCAAATATAAACTATTTTTATTTAGTATATGTCTTTGTGTAAGGACTGTGCCAAGAATTATTTTTTTGGTGGACGACGAGGGGGGGTGGGGTGGAAGCGAGGAGGGTTCTCCCCGAGATGAACTGTGATGAAATCCTTTTCAAGAATGATGACAAGATTTTTTTTATATATAACATTCACTTCTTTCTTGAAGCAATTTAAAGTGTTTTACTTTTTTTTTTACATCCATTATTGTTTCCAGCCATATGCATTGGTCAATTTATTTATTCAAGCCATATGTTTTTCACTACCGGCCTGCTAAACCTGTCGTGGCTTTGTATGCCTTATAACTTAAATAAAGACTAGGACAGACACAACATCTAATCCCTGACCGTTAATTTATCAATTTGAGAAAGTAAGCCCATATTTTCATCAATGATAAATTTTTGGCTATGCTGGAATTTAACACAGAACCCTTAACTCAGTAGGCAGACACACTACTGACCGAAAATTTAAATTTTAAAGTGTTCTAAAACATAATTTGAGCTATAACGGCTTAGAATTTTTTTATTCCAATAAACTAAAAACATAAACATTGATGAATGATGAGGAATATAAATATATACCACTATTCATACTTTCACATAAGAGGAGAGAGGGGTTGTATTCCCCATTTTTTGCCCTGCTCACCCCCTCACCCACCCCCCATCCCAACAGTAAGGGTCTCATGCTACCTATAATCTCTGACATCCTTAATAAAGGTGACCAAACTTATTCCTGCCTTCACACCTCCCTAATATTAGGCCAATATTCAATAAACTCCGTTTTTTAATACATCACAATGTTCTTTGATTACATTTCTATGAGCACATTTCAATTTTGTTTGCAGCTTTATCGTGAAGCTTAAATAAAATTACATTAAACTTCTGGTAACTAAAAATAAATGTTGGGGTGAACTCGTGTCAGATAAGCAAAATTTCAGATATGAAATCAATACCCCTCTGAAGAGTTAAGGGGTAAAAGAAATTATAAATTACATAACATACATAGTTATAGAAAAGGTGTTTTGTATGTATTTAAATAAATGGGTATTCACATTAACAAAGTTAAATACACAACAAAACTAAATTTATCATTTCTTATTTAAAAAAAGAATGACATTTTCTTTTTACACTTTTTTCGATGTGTGTATTTTAACAAATAAATGTTTTACTAACGTAAAACATTTATTTGACGGTTCAACTAATGAAAAAAATACATAAAACAAAAATGCAGTTAGTCGTTTTGGATATGCCGGGTTTCGGATATTATAATTCCGGATATAGAAGGTTTTACTATATTTAAAGAGGGTTGCGAGAGATAATTCCTGTCTTTAGATTGTGCCACTTTTGGTTTCATTTAATAATTAATTTCTGCTTGTCAATATTTAAAAATATTAATTATCAATTATTTATTATTTTATCGGAACCTTCTCTTTTACAACTACAATGTTTTGAGCTTTAAATGGTTATCATCATAATCATCATCATCACTTTATTATTATTATCATTATTATTATTATTATATTATTATATTATTATTATTATATATTATTCACCCAAATTGTCTTCCTGGATTTTAACCCAGATATTGTGTCAGCTAAAAGATGTATTTATTTAAATAGCACCAATGTATACTTTACGTGAAATAATTCCAGATTGCCGGACAGGAGAGGTGCGTGTTACCCAAGGACACAACCTACCCGCCCGGTTCATCATCCACACCGTCGGTCCCAAATACAACATCAAGTATCAGTCAGCTGCTGAGAACACGCTACACTTCTGTTACAGGTTGCTTCTTATTACTCACTTATTAGTCAATCTTAAAACACCTTTCTGTCATGAAGAAATACTTTATTTTAATGTTTGTTCATAAATTATTATTGTAATTCATTATGACTATACATATATGAACATATTACCCTAGTAGGTTTTAAGATGAAGTAGGTGGAATTTAGAGAAAGTGTACACGCATTTATGTCGAGTGAGAGAGAGAGAAAAAGAAAGAAAGGAAAAGATATATATGTATATATATCTTTATATATAATTCCCCAATTAAAAAAAGTAATAATAAATAATGATCCTATTGTACTATTTGTCAATAAAATAAACATTTACAGTCTGAAATTCTCTTCATATATCAAATGTTGTTGATCCTTTTTAATATGATTGCTTGGAAATAAAAATAAAAGCAATGCACTCAGCCCTTCATCTGGTTATTAGATTAAATTTTTATTTTTAATAGTCATACTTAAAAAACGTTATTTTTATTGAAATCTCTTTTAATTAAAATATTATCCTTGCTTTTTCTTTGTGCGACCCAAGAGTGTTGAACATGTCTTATCTGAAGCTTAGCATGTGTGGAGTCGTTCACCTTGATGTTTCTTTTAGTGATGATTCACAAGTTTGGTATTTCTAACACACCTTTACCTACTTGGGATGCACCAGAGTGCGCCATTAAAGAACACTTTAACAGATAAAATAACCTGCTTCAGTGGCTGCATGGTTTAACGCGCTAATCTCGTGTTAGACTAGACTGCCAAACGCGGGAAGATTTGGTTTCGGTCTCAATCGAGTGCACTGAAGGTAGTTTTTCTGAAATAGTTTTACACTATTCCTCCACACAAATGCGGATGCACTTCCTCTAAATTAAACGTTCCTAATCCCTAACACATTAATGTAATTAGTATGTAAGCATATAATAGTAATAGGTAGTAAGAAGCAGTGCTAACCCCCCCCCCCCCCCCCAACCCCTCAGATAAAATAAAGTTGGCCCGTACAAATTTTGAGATATAAATTAGACACAATAATAATAACACATTCTTTATTTCATTCTTTATTGGTACCATTTACCTATATTTTTTTAAATTACAGCTCATTATTTTAGTATATTTTAACTGTTTTAGCACTGAGAATTATAATTAACTCTTTTTGAAAATTTTTTTTATATCTAAATTGAATATTATGGGCATTAAAAATGAGATATACGAATAAATAAAAATATCTTTAGAAAGGGTTGAGTTGAAGGAAAGAATTAGGTTAAAATTAGATGGATTTATTTTTGTTTTGGCTTTTTTTTCCACAAACTTACTTTTTTTTTTGTGACTTCATCTGACCCACCTAAGCTACTCACATATTCATACTAATGAAGTAGGGAGTAATTGTAGTTGAATTTGAATGGAAGAGGAATGTGTTAAACTAATTAGGAAAAACTATCCTCAGTATATGGCTGGGTATCAAACCCCGACCTCTTCATCATTGGCAAACCAGATAAGAAAATGTTGGCACTTAAGCCTGTATTATACCAACTCCTATTTAGCACACTTAATAATTTAATTGTATTATGAGTTCATGTTTTTGTTTTTATAGTGTTGTGTTTTAAAACATATAGGTACCTAGTTTAATAGATGTAACTTAATCGTTAATTTTTTTATATATAAAACTTCATGCATTTTAATCCCTACACTGACCAAAACATGCTCTTTTATACTAAAAACTCTTATTTAATGTTTCATGTTTTTCACAAATTTGTCTACAACATTTAGCCACCCCTTAAATGATCTACCACTTCTTTTTGATCCACACACTATACTTTCATATAGTTGCTTTGACACTCAATCCACACACATCCTCTCATCATGTACAAAACAACGTAAGATGATTCTTTCACATTGTCCTATTGGATTACCTTTCAAATCACACTACCTCAGCACCCATTCATTACTGACTCTGTCCATACAAGTTTTTCCACATACCTTAGATATATCATTCCTACCTCACTCACCTTGCTCTTTGTGTGTTATCCTGACAAACCTGTGCTTTAAATCCATGAAACATTATTATTATTAGCACCGTGTCTTACTACCCGTTCGGGTTATAGTAATACGCACTTACACTAATGTGTAATGGTAGGGTGATTGTGAGATGAAATGGAGGACCTACAGTTTAACGTGGAATCCAAACCTCGGTGGAGGCCTGACATTCCACACATTCACAAGCTGTGGTTAATACACGTCTTGTCAGAGGTGAAGGAAGGGTTTGGCAAGCAGATAAATCTGTGCTGGGGCCGAGGGTTGGACCCCATACCCCCAGCACAGAGGTCCGACACCTTACCCCTAGACCACCTGGTCACCCTTCATGAAACAATGTTGGTGCTAACACACTTATATATACTGCCATCTTCGCCTCTTTCTACACTACTTCATTCTTTGCAGTATCCACATACATCCAACTACTCTCTGAGATGCATTCACTCGTCTGTTGATTTCATTATATATTGTTCCATTTTTACAGAACATTCTATCCAGATACACAAAGTCATTCACTTACCATTTGATTTCTTGAGTGTGGTGAGAACTGTGTGTTATATCAAATTTAGTTGTTTTATATATCTATACTAATATTATAAAGAGGAAATATTTGATTTTTTGGTTGGTAATGGATAAACTCAAAAACTACTGGACCGATTTTAAAAATTCTTTCACCAATATAAAGCTACGTTATCAGCGAGTTAACATAGGCTATATTTTATTTTGAAAATTAAATTTATTCCTCATAAAAATGTCGATGGTGTATTATATAGTCGTTGGAAAAAAAAAGTTGTTAAAGGGAAAATGGGGTTAGTGAAGGGGTGGGGGGGGGGGGGGGGTAGGGGGTGAGGAAAGAGGAATGAGATGAAAATAGAAGGGAGGATACTTCAGTAAAAAGTGCTATTAAAATGAGAATTTCTTTTGTAAATCTAGAGAACTTAGGGAATATTGTTGTAAGAAAATACTGGAAGCACTGCTAGGGGCTGGGTTTGAATGTCGGTGAGACTAATAACTAGATAAAGACCTGTCTCTTGTGGACAAAAATCAATCTCTTTTTTTTTTGGCTCTTCCATACCGGACAACTAAAGTCAATATTTTAATCTTGTTACAGAAATGTCCTGCAGAAGGCCCGGGAGCTTGAGATTTCATCGATAGCTCTGTGCGTCATCAACTCAGTGAGGCGTAACTTCCCGCCGGACGAAGGCGCCCATATTGCACTGCGTGAGTGAAAGGTTACTTATATATCTCAACATTATATTTTTCTGTGTTCTCTCTAAAATATAATAATGATTAGGTATTTTGTTTTGTGACTACCATATTTGACACACAGTATTTTAAATGTCCTAAAATAATCCCGCTAAGTATTGTCATTGATGCTTACTAAAAGAAGTGGCTTTGTTGAATCCATTTATTTAAATAACTCTAATTCAAATTTACACTTGACTATTTATTCTTGGCATGATTTCATATTCTACCTCTAACAAAATGGTTCCCAAAATTTTTAGCTACATTAATCAATGAAGTAAATTATGCTCACAAACTGCAACATTAAGTTAACTTTGAATTGATCATGATTCCGATATTACTTATACTTGTTTACACTTACATAAAGTTGTATTGAAAGTAATTCATTTCTTTGGTGAAGAACACATCTACTATATGTCTATATATTTATATCAATGATTAATTTTTTTTTTCTTCTTCATTCTAATGAACCCATTGAATATCAGCAGCACAAGACAAAACTAATATTTAACATAGCCACATTAAAATGGGACTTTTATTACATATATGAGATGAGCAAATGCTTATCTGTATTCCAATTTTGGGCACAGCCTGATGTATCTTAGTGTTTCAGTATAGGCCTGGGAAAATCGCCATTCAACCAACAATGTAAATATAAAAAAGAATTGACAGAACATAACAACTTAATTACATTTAATTGAAAAACAATTATTAGAAAATTAAGAAACTACTGAATTAAATGTATCTTCTGTAAGAAAGATGTTCTACTTAGTAGATTAAAATCATATGAAGTAAAATGATATTAATGGAATAAAGCTTAATAATTATAAATGATAAAAAATGTTTAACTAAAAACGTAAAAAAACAACAACTGAAAGTATGAAAAAATATAAGTGGACTCACAAGTCATTTATTAGTGCATGGAAGAGACGAACGACACTTTGAATTGAGTTTTATACTGTTTGCATTTAATTTAAATTGTTTATTTGAATATTTCTGCTTGTAAAAACAGTTAACATACCCTGCCCACCAATATGCTAGTCTTTTCTGCTAGCTTCTCCGAGACTTATTTTATTTTAAATATCCCTGCTTTCAAAAATGATTCTTTACAATCACTTATTGGATTTCTTGAGAAAAGACAGTTGATTGTACCATTTAAAATATCTATATTATAATAACTGTCATCAGTTACTTCTAAAACCAGCTCCTAAGAATATTCTTTGCATCTACTTTACTTTTATCTATACTAGGAATTGTACTATATTTGGAAGAAGGTACAGGAAAGGTGGATAAAAACATATAAAAGGATGAACAATACTACGAATTGGAATTTTCAGTGTTGTTCCAATAGTCTGTTTTCGAAACACCTTTTCACTTGATAATTTCATTTTCTTTGCCTGTTTTTCTAGACCTTCAAGAGCTTTGGTCTTTGATTTTCCTTGTCGTTTCTCACTATGATAGCTCATAAAATACAATTTTCTGTCTTATCTTACTGCCCACATTACATGAAAAGATTGAAAATGTATGTTACACTCATTACTATCGTCAAAGTATAGCTCACAGCTACCACATGTTTTTTGTTCATTTTGTACCTAGAATTACATTTGTAGTAATAATCTGACCAGACTTATTCACTTTGTTATTTCATTTGGTTGAATCATAACTTCGATTAATCTCTTCATGAACAGTATTTAGTGCATGTTGGATGACTTATTCTGAAACTAAACCATTCAGGACATTATTTAGTAGCACAGATGAGTTTTAAGCCGATATGAGCTTCACGACTGAACATTGCTTTGAATAGCATTTTCCACTAAGTAATGAACTGTTGTTTCGAAATGGGCAAAATCTCAGTTCCTCAATCCACTGCTTTGAATTATTCTCTTCCATCCAAGTAAATATAATATTTTCTACATCCTGGTTCACACGCTCGACACTTCCTTGACTTTGGGAATGATGATGCTTACCATTGACGATTGTCAAACCTACCCAAATGTTTTTAAGTTCATTTATCACATGATTTGAAAACTCATGACCATTGTCTGACTGCAGCACACTTGGAGTTCTAAAGAAACAAAATACACCAATTAAATTATAAGCAACTCCATTTTTAGTTTTTGTATTTGGGACATCTATTTTTGTCTCAATTTGTTAAAACCTTAAACCTTTTTATTCTCTGGTAGTAGTGTAGTCCTTGCACGACTTCTTTGCAGCTTTTTTTTCTCCCTTTCATGTCATTAACTAGTTATTAATACTTTACTTCCTTGAGAAAATCACTGGAATCATGTGTTCATTTCAGCTAATTTCGCGTGAAAAGTTCTTTCATATCACTAACACATGTATCAGAAACTGAACCCATAATTAACCTTTACACACTAATTACTACTACTTCTAAAATTGTCAAGAGCTGGACAAACAATAACATGCACAGCTCATGCGTGAGTAACCTGGCACAGGGCCTTGAGACAGCTTGATTGAAGGGACTGGTGAATGGATTCGGACTTCCCACCTTTACATAAGCTCTGACTCTTTTAAATAGAAACCTGTGACAAACATTTCCATTATTGCCTAGTTTTCAGAGTGAACGAAAAGCATGTACCTAAAGTTTACATATGTACATGGTCATTTAACATAATTAATATAAAAAGTAAATTACTAGCGTAATTTCATTAAAAGGAAAAATATTGCAAACTAATGTATTACAATACATTAATCCCTGGCATAACATTGTGCATAAAAAAACAATTCACGATTTGACCTGTGTAAAATGGTCACATTGGGATCTAACCTGGCAAATCACGATCTGTCTGATTTAGTCTTTTGCTCATAACATACACAAGTACTACAATAATTTATCTCTATAAGGAAAACCTCTTTTCGCTTTATTAGGTAATTGTATTATATTTTGAAGAAGGTAGAGAAAAGGTGGATAGAAATATATAATAGGAATGAACACAATTAGGTTGAGAGATTGCACGGCAATGATCGAATTTCTTCAAGGGGCAACCATTCATTAACTCTTTGTCCAATGGCAGCAATGTAAAGTGTGAACTGTATTCTTCTTTTAAGGCGGGGTGCTAGTGAGCGCGAGTTTAGCGCATTAATTTTGCAGTTTTTATAGCACAAACATTTTTTGTCCAAAATAAATCAAATATTTCTTCTATAGAAACATAGAGTTTAGTTTTCTGCACATGCTAATCTCAACAGTTGTTGAATATCTGTCATGAGCATGGCGGCATTTGGTGACAAACTTTTTAAATAAAGAGAAAAGTTTGTCACCAAATGCCGCCATGCTCATGACAGATATTCAACAACTGTTGAGATTAGCATGTGCAGAAAACTAAACTCTATGTTTCTATAGAAGAAATATTTGATTTATTTTGTCCAAAAGATGTTTGTGCTATAAAAACTGCAAAAATACTGCCCTAAACTCGCGCTCACAAGCACCCCGCCTTAATTGTAAAAGCCATATTGTGTCTGTCACTTTTATATGTTTTAACCCACCTTTCCTCTCACTTCTTTAAAATATAATACAATGTATAATTTACATTTTAATACCAATGTATCATATATATTTTATACTATTATTAGATAAAAAAAAATATGCTTTTAAATTTGTATGAATAAAATAAAACAAAATTGTAATTGGTATTTAGTTAAGTATTGATAATTTGAGGTTTTATATAGTTCAAGGAAGGGATATACATGCTGCATGACCATTTAAATAGGAGAAATGAGGCGTGTTGATACAAAAAAACAATCACAAGAAAAACCAGAAAGTCAATAGGAACTCAAAAGTTCATTGCTGCTAAGCCAGAAAGGTTTTATTTTTAATTATAATAATTGAAATATACATAATTCAAAAATAAATATTAAGTTATTTGTACACTTAAAACAATTTTTTTTTTGTTTCTTTTTATAATTTCTTTTCTTTTGGTGTAATTTGTATATTCAATAATTTGAGATGGGCCCGATTTCTTTCAACTCAAACTAGCATGACTTCTACGGTATATCTAAAAACACTATTAGAGTAGTCTGAAAAATATGCCTTGGAATAAAACTTTAATTTAATTTAAACATTTCCTAAGTTCTACCTTAAGTTTCATCTTGATATCTTACTTTATGTGTTCATTGTTACAGGTACCGTGCGTAGGTTCCTGGATCAATTTGGCTCATCACTAGACACTGTTGTGTTTGTGGTGGACAACACTGACATTGGTATCTACGAGGTGCTCCTGCCCCTGTACTTCCCTCGTTCCACCGAGGAGGAGGAGGTAGCCTTGTGGCAGCTACCCGCAAACGTGGGCGGAGCCAACGGAGAGCCGGTCCAACCTGACAGGCAGATACGAATCATTGACAACCCCCAGCATTCGCTTGATGGTGAGCCTTCACTTGCATAGGAATCCTTGTGATGAATAGTCTCTTTGAATCCTAAAGGACATTTGAAATTTGAGGATTCAAAAAAATAAAATTCATATTTTTAGATTTGAAAAATAAATGTATCTTTTTCAAATTTTAAATTTGAACTACATTATTAAATCTAAAATCTATATCTAGCCGAATAAAAATATAAGACTAACTTACAAACCAGACCCCAGACCAGTAGCTTACCAACTAAAGTGAACAACCTAGAATTTAAGAAAAAAAATTAAGGGAAAGTTAAACACTTGACACGTATGCATATTTTCAAACATTTTTATTCGATATTCAAGATTCACAAATAAAATGAAGACTAGGATTTGAGAAAAAGTGGATATGACCCCTCTTTGTTAAATATTTGCAGTGTATTTAAAGACCACATTTAGTCAGAACTTTATCAAACAGATTCATACATTTCTCATTAAAAATATTTTATTTCAAAAAGAAGAATTTGCAGAAAAAATTGTTAGGCACAAATAAAAAGAACAAACATATTATGTTTCTACATTGGAAAGAGGAACAAATTCCTAGAAATAATGCTTGTATCGTGAAATAAACACCAAATGTATGTGTTAACATTTATTGATTTTCTTCAGTGGCTGCAATGTAAATTATGAACGCCATTCCTCTATTCATTTTAAAAGCTATATTATGTGTTTTATGTTCTTGATCCTATCCCTTTTTCCTGAATCTTATTATTTGTAAAACAGTATGGGGCATGTCCTTTATGAATTGAAAAGAGGTTTTTATTATTGGGTTCACTTTATAATGATATATATTTATAACATCTGAAATTAAACAAATTGTGTCTATTTTAATCATGTTTATTGATTATCTAAAGCACAATTTTTGTTAAATGTTATTTATTATTTAAAAGGTACAGTAGATATTTGTATGTGCACACTATTTTATTTAATTTGTCCTCAACTTTTCAGAAATTGTGACTTTTGGGCTTGGTTGGATTCACAATTTAATTTTATAGTGTACATATGTCCAAAGATAATGGACATACCTTGTTTTAGGCTAAGTATTTATTATATTTATAAAAATTAAAAATAGCACAACTGGACATGAGAATCAAACCTGGGATCTTTGGCTTACTATGCCAATGCTCTTACTACTGAGCCATCCAAGAGTCGTCCAGGGTCATTCATTATTCACTCATTTTTTAAGGCAGTGTCTGTGATAGCCATGCAAAAATCATCAGCTGCATATGAACGATCAATTAAGATCACAAACTATTAGATAATGCAGCCATCTTTGACTCAGTAGGGCCTTATGCTACCTGGCCACATCTAAATCTCATATTATTTGAATTAATATTAAAATGAATTATTGCGTAATGGCTTGGAAATGTTTAATAAGACAGTTCCAGTTTTAGTTTGATAGGTATTTCCCCTCCATTACTTAACTTTATGTTCATGTTGGGATGAAACTAAACAATAAACTTTTCTATTCATTTTTCTTTAAATAAGAGTGAAAACACTTTTTCTGTGGTCAGCAGACTGTTCATGCTTACTGTTTTAACAAGTTCAGAGGCTTGTTTCCAATCGTTAAATCCATTTGAAAAAACAATATATTTTGGTTCAGGTTGAAATAATAGACATGTAGCACAAACTAAACAGCCTTTTGAACTTGGGTATAGAAGACATCCTCTTTTAATTATGTCTCCATTATGTAACATACAGGAAAACAATTTCACTGACAGTGAACGATTTGCATCTTTAAATTGACGCTCAGACTTAGAAAATTCAGCTTGTAAGTTCAATCTAATATCAGACTGAATTACTTTTTGTATTACTGTCTCATCATCTGTGACATTCCAGGTTGCAGGGTCCTCAAATAAAAATAGTGGGTCATTACATTTTACGGAAAAATCAGTTGTGTTAAGAAAAATAGGGCCTACACTATTAGAAGTTTATGGTTGAGAAATTATGCATTAATCTTTTTTGTATTGCTCACCCTGAGTCTCTGAAGGACCTTTAAGAAAATCATTGTTTTTAAATAAGGAGGTATTTAAATCTTCAAGCTCATGGTCAAATTCAAATGATGTTTTTTCTGCCACCAAATTTAAATTTTAACCCAAACCCATGTCATTACTTAACTCAAGTTCAACAATAGAGGGCCCATTACTTCCAGAATTAGAGGACTTTTCACTACTGTCAGTACTAGATTTAACATAAATGGACAATTCTAGTACAATATTAATAATAATATTTAGCCCGCGTCTTACTACCTGTTCGGGTTATACACTCTAAGTACTAATTACGTTAATGGATTTAGGAATTGGGAAGGTTGAATTAGAGGAAGTGAACCCGCATTTGCGTGGAGGGAGAGTGGAAAACCATTTAGGAAAAACCACCCCCAGTTCATTCGACCGAGATTCGAACCTCGATCTCCCCGTCCTCAGCAGCCGAGCTCAACACGACACTCGCGTTAGCCAACTACGCCACCGAGGCGGGTAGTACAATATTAAAACATTTTTAATATTTGGTACTTTCTTTAAAATAATTTCTTAAAGTTGTTCTTAGCTGCCCATTTACAGTTTTCAGCTCCATTAGGTTTCTTATATGTATTCATGTTGAAACAAAATATAATCTCACCTTAATTTAATTTTTAATAATACTAAAATACTCATGGGTCATACATTATAAGATATAAATAATAACATCCACAAACATAACCTCACTAGCACTCACTAAACAGCACAATAACTGGTTGACTGAGGACTGAGGGCTTATGAGTGGTAGAGGTAGAAAGTGTGCGTGCTGGTGATAGCATGAGTCATGTCTGGAAATCAGCTGATGGGCGCTCGGAGGCTGCGCACAAGAACAACTCAGCCACAACTGCTTCGTGCCCCCGCTCCCTCCCAAGATCAGTTGATAACTCTTCCGGTCACATCACCTTGATAGTCTAGAAAATTAAAAGAGTTAAATTAGCTACCTATGTAGGCCTGTATTCACAACAGTGTTACAAAAAATCAGTATCACTGTATTTGATCGGCAGATCATTAAAAAACCGGATTTGACTTAGCTCGTGTTTAGTTTAATTGAAATTTGATCTCCCCCTCTTGCGTCCCCAAACCTCGTGCCCCCTGGGTGTCTGCCCAGATATAAAGGCTAGACTGTATATATGATATTCCTTTTCATATGGAAATCATTTACTAGCCAAAGATGTCTCAACTTGCATAAATGTTGAGCTACCACTGGTTTTAATATTATGTAAACAATCTAAGCAATGAACTTTTCTATCTAATTTATACTTATTAACATGTGATAGTATTATTTGTATTATTTGCAATTTTTAATGTTTAGGATTAATTTATCATTTTGAGACTTGTTTTGTATCCTGTACAAATCTTCCTGCAACATTTGTTTAGCTCTATCAACATTTTTGTCTACCATGTAGAGGTAGTTTTGCTATAAATAGAAAACTATGGCTTAAATGTCAATATTATTTAAATTATTCCTGTAGGCCAATTAGGTATACAGTTATAAATCTTAAAAAACAAAATTTTAAAAATACTTTAAATTAAAGGATCTTTTTTTGATCATTGGATTGTTAAAAAGAAAGTCAATTAAGTTGCCCTAAGCTTTGTTGCTAATTTGGTAATGGAGTAATAGAATTTTAACAAAATTGAATTATTTAAAAAAATAATAATAATGTGAGGCGCATGGTCAAACTGGAGTGCATTCGCTATGTTGTCCTCCTATCCATTTAATGAATCAAGAAAAATGGGTTCTTTGTCCTTATCTAAACAAATACGCTTATTGTAAGTGAGTATTGGGTAAAAGTAACAAATTTAATTCTTTAGACAAATTTACAAGGCAACAGAAAGCCATGTAATTAATATCCGGAGATATTTTTTTTTATAGATCTACAACTAATTGATCAACTATCAATTATTATTACTCCTTACCAAATAAAGATGAACATTATAAAAAATATCAATAAAATGCTTAATAAATACTAATAAAATAACAACTTTGGGAATTAATTTTTACAGATCCTAAAGTGTAGTAATGTTTTTTTTTTATCTTTGGTGTTTAACATTCACTTTATGAACAGACTGAGTATATCAGTATACTACTTACAAACTAACTTAATTCGAGAATACAGTCCTCCTAACATTAATTCATCACTGTGAAAGAGGAAACTCCAATTTCATCAATGACCATGGTGTGAATCAAATTCATGACCCTTGAACAGATGCGCTACAGACTGATCTAAAGTGCGGACTGTAGCCATATTATAACAGAGCTTGTTCGTCATCGAAGCTATAATGATGCGGCCACACCTCTCCATGGTTTGCTGACCTCCTGACATTGGTTTATTTAAACCTTTACAATTTTATATACCTATCTCTCTCTCTCTTTCACACACACACACATTCTTTCCCTCCATCTCCATACATGTCACACCCAGTGGTTACTACAGTGCTCTTGTTACTGGCCAGTTTGGCTGCTGCTACTAAGTAGTATTTTGCTTTTACAACACATTATAGGTCAATAATTGTTTAATACCACAAAAACTAGGGAGCTTCATTCATAATGAGTGTCTATATGCCACTTATGAGTGAAAGTGAGTATACTTTTAATAATCTTGTACAATTTTTTTTAGATTTATTTGGATATAGGGTTTTATAATCAATGTAAATTCTAAATTAAACACTATGCATAATTCATTAATTCTATTAAGTTTTGAATCACTTTAGATCAAATCAAATTTCTCTAGAAAAATTTAAAATATCTGTACATTGGTAAATGTCTTGAACATTCTCATCTTATTTTACGGTTCAAAGTTTGACTCCATCATGACTGAAAATTTACTGAATAGTAATTTTTTGAAATTTGATGTTGCTGAAAGGAAAGGCTCAAAAAATTTTGCTCAAATAAATGTTTGGAAATATCCTAAATGCATATTAAAAAAAACTGCTTCACTGTTCAAATAACCTAATGTGTCACTCTCATATATGACTAGACTGTCGGTGACGAGTGGTGGAGCTAGAATCTCATTCAGGGTGTTTTTCTTAAATTGTTTCACATTCTCTCGCTACACAAATGCAGGTGCATTTTCTAAAGTTGTACCTTACTCATCCTTACTCCATTAGTGTAGTTAATATATTTGAATAACTTTAAAAAATACTTAAACATGATAAGAAAAAATATCATTGTTAACATTTTACTATATTAATAGTATTATTGTTTAGGTATTTATTATAAATGAGTTGGATCCTAATTGTTATTTAACAAGATATTCATAATTATATTCAAAATTATTTTTTAAAGATCTTTTCACATGCCATATTTCTTAAATACCATGGAGTTCGGAGTTCGGGGGATTTGAAAATTCGAGCATCCCATTTCTCTCTAGTATTTATACATTCTATCTAAAGGGAAAGTTGCAGCTCAAGTGAATTGGCACATGATTAAATAATCGGTTTTAATAACTTTAATAAATCTTCTGTACTTCCTACCAAAACTATTATATTATATTAAGGAATACCACCAAAATACTAGGTTAAACCATTTATTGGAGGTAAAGGAGAACCATTTGGTTATTTAACAACGTCATATGAAACCAATAACAAATCATCTTTTTTTGTATTCTATAAATTTAAAAATGACAGGTGGACATGAGAACTGAACTTGGGGTCTTTAGTTTAGTATGCCAATGACCTAACCACTGAGCTATCCAGGAATCGTCCCATGCCTAGGGTAATTCTTCACTAATATTTTAAGGCATAGTCTGTGATATATTTGCAGAAATCGTAAGGTAAGATGAATGATCGATTAAGATCGTGAGCTATCAAATATCACAACCATCTTTGTCTCGAGAGGGCTTTATGCTGCCACTAGTACAATTATATTTGTACAAAGGCACATAAATGATGGTTTAAATAGCCAAGATATTTGATTTGTTAATTAAGGCTTTAGCCACACCTAAATATCATATTCATCAAATTAACTGTAACTAACAAATATAATAACTTGGCTATTTACTCCATCTTTATCTGTGCATTCTTACAATTGTAATTGTACTATTATCACCATAAAGACCACCCGAGTTGAAGGTGGTTGCGTTATCCAATAGCTTGTGATCTTAATTGATTACTCATATGTAGCTGACAAGTCCAGCACGTCCATATTAGACTTTCTCTTAAAATATGAGGGAAGAATGACCCTGGACACTATACACCTCCTGGATAGCTCAGTGGTTAGATCATCTGTGTACTAATACTAAAGTCCCAAGTTCAATTTCAGTTCCCAGGTGTCATTCTTCAATTCAAAGAATATGATATTTAGATAAGGCTTTAACATTAATCAACAAAATTTAATAGCTTGGCTATTTAATCCATAAATAATCTTTTAATCTACCATTTAACTTCTCATGTCTGATAGAGGGAATTTTAATATATATTATTATGTTATCTCTATGAGAAAAATATTTAAGACCTACTTATTTTAACATTAACATAACTTTTCTGTGCCATAACTCAAAATTTATGTACCGTAATCAATTAAATAAATTCCAGGTGAAAATTGTTTGCAACATAATTTAATATGGTGCAAGTTGCTAAACAACAAGTTAAATATTTAGATATTAATTTTAGTATTTTAATAACAATTAGTGTCATTCCTGCCTGCATACCACCTGGACAGGCTCTAAAACTTAAAGGTGGAAAAAAGGTTTTACAAACCATTTTAGACATCTCAAAAATTGGTTGGCTCATATAATTAAAACTAAAACTTTTATTTCAACCATAAAATCTTAACATATCCTTTGAAATTAATCAACAAGTTTTATTGACTGAGTTCTATCAGACATAAACAGCTTTAATTGTGTGAGTATTCAGTTATTAGATGAGATTTCACTGTGATAAAATAATTGGTTATTACAGTCCTATTTTCATTGCAAGAACCTTATATGACAGTTTGAAAAGTTACTGGATCTGCTTTAATGAATTTATACGTCAAGTCATGTGGTCTTTAGTTGTCACTTTTAATAGATATTCTCAATATCTATAAATTAGCACCATACATACCAATAATGACCACCCAAAGCTATGTTTTTTATTTTCTAAAGGACTCTTGTTATGAAAATAGAACTGTACTTTCTATTCCTTGCATTTTAAGATTAAATACAACATGGTTTTTGGATGTAACATTTCATTAGTTTACTCTTCGTAAACAGTTATATGACTATTAATGCTATATACATATGCTAGAAATCTCTATATTGATTGCGATGTGATTGTGACACATATCTGTTAATTAGTTCTTAAAATAGATATGAAGTCCATTCAAGATAAACATTTATGCGTATGTTTCTTTCTTATCTAAAGTATTGTGTTTGTTTAAGTCACAACATCCTTGTGGGTAAACGGCAATTCTGTTCAGCGGTTTCTTTGTTGTGGTCATATTAAGTGTTGCGAGCATATCCACTCTATACCTAAATTAGTATAGTTTTATCTAATACATCCGCAACAGTTACATTTGTCTATTAACACTCGTATATGTCTGCAAAAAGTAAGTTGTATGAAAACCATTTGAAAGATTTTATATATGCACTTTGTCAAACATCTGGAAGAGGCAATTTCTAACTGTTGTTGGCTGCCTTTCAAGCACTTAAAATGTGTAGTCATTAGTAAAAGTTAGAATTATGTTTTGTATTATGTTGTTGATATAAAATCTCTTCTTGTAATTACATTTTTTGTTCTTTGAAATAATTTAAAAAATAAAAGTGACCTAAAGTTGAGGATATTTTACACTAAAAATAGTCCAATCCTCATAGGAAATACCTTATCTGACAGCTAAAGAACGTCACTATATTTACTTTTATATGTTCATATGTCAAGTAATATGGACTGCAGCTTGCTTTTTTTTATCACCATGCTTTACTACCTGTTGTGGCCTTACACATATATGATAACTACTCTAAAGGGGTAGGGATGAGGAAGGAAGCATTTTAAGGTAAAAACTGTTTGCATGGGAGAAGATGGAAACCATTTAGGAAAAAAAACACCCTATTAGACTCACTTGGATTCGAACCCCGATCATCCCGTCATCAACAGGCCAATCTAACACGAGAGTGACATTTGTCCACTTAAGCGGGTGTCTGCAACCAGTAGCAGACCATCACACAGAAGCAAGAAGTGTGTGCATGGTGCTTCAGTATCGCACGGGCCTCTTAAGACCAATACATTTTTTTTTTCATTTTTAATGCTTTGTTAATTGATACGAAATATAACATAATAACGATAATGTCATGCCTAGTTAGGCCGAAAGAAAAATAATTCAAAACAGCGTTTAGACATATCAAATTTCGTATTCACCTAGTGTTGTGAGTTAGAAGAGTCTTCCAAAACCATCACAACATGGTTTCGCTTTCAAAATAGTCTCACAGACATTACGGATCCTAACTTGAGCTAATCTTGGCTCCTAAATATTTAATCAAGTAATTAAAGGGGAATGTTGGCATGATAAAATAAAATAAATTATATGCTAATAATAATAATAATAATAATAATAATAAATAATAATAATATAATATAATATAATAATATGATGAAAATGATAATGATGATGATAGATGATGATGATATTAATAATATAAATAATATAAATAATAAAATAATAATAATAGAAATAATTATTATTATTTCTATTTCCTTTATTATAGTGCTGGCCAACATATATAAATATAAATAATAATAATAAAACGAGCTATAAAAAGCGTAAAGTAAAACTTTGGTTACTGTCTTGCAGTCTGGACAACATGGTAAAAGTAGCAAAGCAGACAAATTTATCACCTCCAGCTAGGAGGGATTGGACTATATGCTAATCTCCGATGCTGGTCAGGGAGCAGAATTTGAATCAAGAAGCGACCATGGCCAGACCTAGACCATTGGTCCCAACAATAACAAATGTTAATTATTTATCACTGTGGAGTTACACGCGGCTATTAGCTGCCCGAGCACAGTATAAACTACTAAGTGGCTGTTTCGAAAGAAATATCTAGTAAATATTCACTTCACTGTTTCCGTGAGTCTTTGTAATTTCATGTTAGAATTGCCGTCACACAACCATGACCCATGGGTCAATAAACTGAACGTTTATTAGAAGCACCTGGAAAGTGAGGTCTTGTTGAAAACACCCTCAGAACTAGGCCCTCCGAGTCTTGGATAACTCATTGCACTCTCCTATAAAGCCACAATCTCAAATTATAAACAACTATTGCTTTCAAATAAATTATTATTAATATTAGCACCGCGTCTTACTACCCGTTCGGGTTATACGCACTTACGCTAATGTGTAATGGTAGGGTGATTGTGAGATGAAATGAGGACCTACAGTTTAACGTGGAATCCGAACCACGGTGGAGGCCTGGCTTCCCCACATTCACAAGATGTCTTGTCAGAGGTCTTTCAAATAAATCACACTGCACTAAGAGTGGAACAAAAGTTATGTCACAAATGTATAAAATCGATCCCATTCCAACAGAAATTGAAAAAAGATATCAACATTAACTATATTATGTTAATCATTTTATTAAATATACTCAAGAAGAAACAGTAAAAGGAAAACTAACCAACTTCACTGGCAAACAATATTGACCTCTGCTGAGGAAGCAAATTTGGGATCCTTATTTTAGCAGGCATAAGATTTACATATTTAACTTCCTTTTTAAATCAAGACCTTTGTTTGATGTACCACTGAAACATATTTCTTTTAGATAGCAAATAAACATATGTGTTTAGAAACTGTGCTCCATATTATTGTGTAGAGATGGATCTAATCTAGTGTTTTACAAAACCGAATCTCAATTCTGAATTTTCATTTAACATTCAAATTCTGAGTCTCGAATTTAATCTGAGTCTTGGGGAAGAATACAAACAAAAAAAGGGAGGTAGGGGGAATATATATAAATATATAATATGAATAGGAAAAAAATGTTCAATTCTTTTTTCTAAAATACATTCACTGAAACATTCATACTTTCAGTTACATGTTAAGATAATGTGGTCTGTGGTGTGGTTATATGTTTTACATCTAATTATGCTGTGGTTGAACCACCAATAAGCAGTTTTAGAGCTCTAAAACAAATGACAATTCAAAATTTTCAAGGAACAAATTAACCTTTGTTTCTAGTGGTGAATCCTCTTATCTCAAATAACATTAAGGATTTAAAGATTCAAGGATTTGAGGATAATTCCCCTTATAACAAACTTGTTGTTGCCGGCAGACGAGTCAGTGGACCTGTCAACTCAGCTGAGTGTAGGTGAGCACGCGTTCACCCAAATGCAGGGAGACCTGGACCAGCAACGGCTGCTGGGGGAGAGGCCCCTCACGGACCCCCTCGATGACCTCCTTGCCCGGGAGATGCACACCAAGGAGCGGTGAGTACAACCAAACTAAGACGAGACGATAAAGCTTTGATTGATATGGTCCATGTTTAACGTTGTTTCCATCCCAAACACCAGGTCTATAATTTGAGGAGTGTTTTGGAAGTTCAACCTCCTCACCCCAAACTATTTTAAATAATTTATTTCTTTATAGGGTGACCTGGTGGTCTAGGGGTAAGGTGTCAGACTTCTGTGCTGGCAGCCGAGTTTCAATCCTCGGTCCCAGCACAGATTTATCTGATTACCAAACCCTTCCTTCACCGCTGACAAGACATCTTGTGAATGTGGGGAATGCCAGGTCGCCACCGTGGTTCGGATTCCACGTTAAACTGTAGGTCCTTAATTTCATCTCACAATCACCCTACCATTACACATTAGCGTAAGTGCGTATAACCCGAACGGGTAGTAAGATGCGGTGCTAATAATAATAATAATAATAATAATATTTCTTTATATACCTCCTCAATTCCTAGACTAGTTGTTTATAAGAGTCTTATAATATTAACAACGCCTACAACTATAACTATAGTTAAAAAAACAAAACTTCAATAGGGATTTAAAAGCTCGTGCTTAAATCAGAAAGCATATCGAAGTACGGTTTTATTCATTTCACAATGGGGAAATTGAGATTAGTATAATCGTTTTTTCACTCTTTCACAAACCACTAAAAGAAGAAAGAACCAAATCCCTAAAAAATAAACAAATAATTTTCTCAGAACAGCCTTGATAAAACACCCATCCAATATCTATTGTGGCCAAGGGCGTCACCATTTGGGGAGAGGTGACACACAACCCCCTTTACCTCCAGACCTAATCAATTTTGGAGATAACACTGATTTTGGCCATATTTTTATGAATATTTGAATATGAATTGAGAATTTTAATGTATTCAAAAAGAACCAAGAAGTTAACTAAGAGAAGCTCATTTTATTTTTGTTTGTTGAAACATATGCTTCCACCTGAAAGAGTTAAAACTAGACCATGCCAAATATATCATTAGAAAAAATAAACTATTATAATAATAAATGTAAAATCTAGAGTTGAGCTTAAACTACTTTTTCTCAAATACAAGTTATAATCTGAAAAAAACATGACATACATGAAAGGTTCTGATGGAAGTGGAAATAACGTGAGTTAAGGCCAGTGTTTTTGCAGTTTTTATAGCAAAACTCTTTTTTTTTCACCAAAATAAATCAAATATTGCTCCATTAGAAATATAGAGTTTAATTTTCTTCACATGGGGATGATATCAACAGTTGTTGAACATATTCCATGGACATAGCGGCGTTAGATGAGCGAAGAAAATTTAAATGAAGATAAAAATGTGTCATTAAATTCCAGGACACCCTTGACAAATATTCAAGAACTGTTGATATCATCATATTAAGAAAATTAAACTCTATATTTCTATGAGAAGGTAGGCTACGACAGGCTAGTAATGGAAATGGCTTGAATAAAATACTGACCCAGGCCTCAGTCTGGAAAAAGTAATAGATTTAATAATTTCTACTGGAGAAAAATTTGATTTATTTTGACAAAAAAAAAAGTTTTGATACAAAAATTGCATAAATACTGTCCATAACTCGTGTTCCCTACACTCTCACCTTAACTTTCGCACATAAATACTGCCCATAACTCATGTTCCCTACACTCTTACCTTAACTGTCGCACATAAATACTGCCCATAACTCATGTTCCCTACACTCTTACCTTAACTTTCGCACATAAATACTGCCCATAACTCATGTTCCCTACACTCTTACCTTAACTTTCACACATAAATACTGCCCATAACTCGTGTTCCCTACACTCTCACCTTAACTTTCGCACATAAATACTGCCCATAACTCGTGTTCCCTACACTCTCACCTTAACTGTCGCACATAAATTCTGCCCATAACTCATGTTCCCTACACTCTTACCTTAACTTTCACACATAAATACTGCCCATAACTCGTGTTCCCTACACTCTCACCTTAACTTTCGCACATAAATACTGCCCATAACTCGTGTTCCCTACACTCTCACCTTAACTGTCGCACATAAATTCTGCCCATAACTCATGTTCCCTACACTCTTACCTTAACTTTCGCACATAAATACTGCCCATAACTCGTGTTCCCTACACTCTCACCTTAACTTTCGCACATAAATACTGCCCATAACTCATGTTCCCTACACTCTTACCTTAACTTTCGCACATAAATACTGCCCATAACTCGTGTTCCCTACACTCTCACCTTAACTTTCGCACATAAATACTGCCCATAACTCGTGTTCCCTACACTATTACATTAACTTTCGCACATAAATACTGCCCATAACTCGTGTTCCCTACACTCTTACCTTAACTTTCGCACATAAATACTGCCCATAACTCGTGTTCCCTACACTCTCACCTTAACTGTCGCACATAAATTCTGCCCATAACTCGTGTTCCCTACATTCTCACCTTAACTTTTGCACATAAATACTGCCCATAACTCGTGTTCCCTACACTCTCACCTTAACTTTCGCACATAAATACTGCCCATAACTCGTGTTCCCTACACTCTCACCTTAACTTTCGCACATAAATACTGCCCATAACTCATGTTCCCTACACTCTCACCTTAACTTTCGCATGTAATTGTGATTTTTATTTTATCTAATTCCTTGATCTAATTTGATATAATGATTTGATACAGAAAACTAAATTGTAATTAAATTATAAATTGATTTTAGTTCCAATGTGAATTCACATTCAAATAAGTGTCAAATTAACGGTCTGAAGTTTGGTTTTTAGGTTTGTCTTATAATTAGGCTGGGCTTAATCACTATTATGCATTATAATAATTCTATAAATACATCTCCTTAAATTAGTTTCAATTTTTTTTATACATTACTTTTTTCAGATCTCAAATATGACATTTTCTTTAGACCTTGTATCTTCAATATTTTTCAATATTGGGGTAAATTTTAAATTTTGAAGTTCCCATACAAGGGTGGACTGGCAGATTCCAAGTGGCACAAGACTATAAATATGATAGCTCTTAGCATATATTTATATCTACCAGTGAAGTTACGTATCAATGTAAGCTGAAGTGGTGAAGGGAAGTATTTATATCCTCATTATTAGTTAATTTAATCCTGAGGCCTACTTAGCTACACTAGCTATGATCAGTTTCTACCTTCTCCTGACATGAGAAATAATGCTTCTTAACGCCTATACAACAGCTGGATGTCTTCATTGGTATATTAAGTTTGTAAAATGATCCTCAACTCCATACTTGTATAGATCACTAAACAGATTTTTACATTTGTTTATAAACAACACCAATAAAAAACAAACAGGATGGTTTTATATTTAATGCCATCATATATGTTCACAAATAATGTATTCTTGACCCCTCAGAATCATTCACTGTTACTTTTGATTAAAATGTAATAAAAATAAATAATCTAGAATTGAATTAATACATATATTATATATACGTAGTTGGATGCTGTTATAACATAGAAATATTGATGTGTGTGTAAATATGGGTTAGTGTTTTTACTTTTATTTGGGCTCTACCATTTTCCTAATATTCTATCATTTTATTTATTACCAATTGTTTTTGCTCAATGCACTTTATTTCATACATATATACGTAGTTGGGGGATCCCAAATCAAACTGGTCTACCAGGATAGCTCTTGGTGTCCTGGCAGCCCAGTCCACCCCTGCATCTATATTAAAATTTATTATGATGATGCTCTTAGGTGTATATATTTGAATACATCCAAAACAGATAACTCCCTTGTTCACCTCGATGCAGTTTAACCCCCTCATCCTTCTACCTTTCCGTTCAACACACTTTTTCCCAATATTTTACTAGTTTCGTGACTCCGCCATGATAGAATTGAACATTTTGATGACGTTACCACAACCTTGCCCCCAGCTTGACTTTGTTGTTCGATCCAAAGTGATGTCCTGGGAGATAATCCTTAAGTTATGGGAATAGATGAAAATCCAGCGGAGCAAAGTTTTGGCTGTATGGTGGGCGACCAAAGACAGTGAAACCAAAGTGTTGAATCTTCGCAGCAGATCTTGGGCTGGTGTGAAGTAATGCATAATTGTGACGAAGTAATCAGAATTAATGGCTGTGCTTCTAGTACAAATTCTGACCTCACCATATTGCTAATGCACCATAAAATTATTATTATTTTTTCCCCTTTGATGCTGCATTTTTTATTTTTGTGAAGCTTTGTGGTGGTGCTCTATTGACATTTTATTGTTTTCTGGCTCAAACTAATACACCCATCCCTTATTTCTTGTGACATTGTTATACAGGAATTCATCACTTTCACTTCATTAATGCAGTAGAAATTGTTGGCTAACGTCTGCTGAATTATGTTTAATTTTGGGACCAAGCATTCAAGGTTTCTATTGCGTGTACAGTGTACACCTTAAAATATTTCAGATCTGCAATTGCTCGCATGAAATGCCAGTTTTTTCCTAATAAACTTGGTGATTCTGTCTAATTAGTTGGTCCACACGATTCTAATGAGCCTCGTAATTAGCGGTTTGTGACCTTCTGCTCCAGTGTGTGTCACTCAGGCTAAAAGTGACCCCTTTCTATCTGTCCACCATGAGAACATGCAGACCAATAACAAAAAGTGATGCACATTCCTTTCACTAAACAACCTCTATTCGCCAATGAATAAGAGGTACATTTTCTGCATTTAAAAACTCGATCACTGTTCTTTAAAATATATTTTAATTTAAAGCATTACTTTTTTCAGGGCACCTTTAGATTTCACATAAAATTCATAAAGTTAAAAGGAAATAACTTAGCAATAAAATATACAGAAGATTTTTTTCTTTCTTTCTAATTTATCATGCTTAAAAATTAATTTCCTATATGGCTGCGTGGTATAACTCTAACACATCACTCTCATTAAACTAAACATTGTAATGAGGATAGAAGGGTAAGGCCTACACACTTATCAGAAAATTATAGGCCCCGAACTTCACAATTAAAACTCGACTCGGCAAATTGACCGATAAGATGCCATATACTTATAATCTGTCACACGACTTTTGCCGCTGGCATTCTCTAGGACATGATGGCATGTTTTAAAAAAAGGTGACAAGTTCTTCAGATGGCAGATAATAGGACTCATTTGTTCCCAGTACCTTACAAAAATAGACGACTCTTGCCATTGTGTGTCGCATGACACAAAAGCTTATATAAAAACGGCTCTTAGAAAGTTGCATTGTGTATTTAACACTCCCTCCTGAAGATTTCTGATAGAATGAAACCTAGGCCGGGAGATTGGGTGGTAACAATGGAATTTCTTCAGGAAGTCTGGGTGGTAACGATTGAATTTCTTCAAGAGGCAGGAACTACTACTTTTTATAAATACACAACCTTTATTTGCAATAGTCATAATAATATATTATTCCAATTAAAACATACCACAAATCTATTTTAACATAATTGTGAGCATGCTAATTTCAGTTCTCAAAGTCAATATGTGATTTTCAAGTTGTCTTTTCACCCCTCAGCCACGTGTCTTTAGCCAAAGCTGAATCAGGGCTATGCACATGCCCAAGAATTGATTACATTATCTGAAAAAGAAACTAAAAAAAAATGTGTCTACAACAATTTTAAGCTGTACTGATGTAAGGTGATCTTTTAATTTGTCAGTATAGTCTCGCTAGAATATAGCTTAGATTGCATCCGATAGTCCATTGTTTTAGGTTGATAGTTTTCAACACCTGCATAGAGTGACATAATTTCAGAATGTGTATCTAAACATATTATTGTATTAAATTGTGAAATTAATAAATAATTTTTGAATATATATTGATTGGAAAAACTGTAAATTGACTCAGGAAAACCTAGGAATTTTAAAATATATATTTGCTGGGACACCATGATCTGGTCTTAATATTTAGCCTATGCATTTAACACTTATCTTCATTGCTCTATAATTAGTTCATTTGGTCACTGGATACTCTTATTTCAAAATTTTCTGCCAAAACAATGGAATCATATTTGAATAGGAAGGGGAAGGAAGACACTTTGTATGTTATAAAAAAATATAACAGTGGGAAAATAATTCAGTAAAAAGCTGTATTCTAAATTGCTAAGTGATATTCTCATGTGTTTCATTATGGTTAAAAGTAAATGGTACGGAACTCCGCACGGACTTTCTCGCTCTATTGTTTGAAAATGGAGATATGTACTCAAAACTCGTAATATATGTGAAACAAAATAATATACACTAGCAAACCCAAGCATAAATTGCACTATTCCTATGTAAAACATTTTTTTAGTCCCAGTTTTAAATTTTATAATTTTGTTTTTAAAGAATTAATGTCCTCATTTGTATGTTTGGACCAATAAAAAACGATCAATGTTGGGTCTACAAGGGTCAACACTTCATAATAAAATTTCAACTTCCAGTTAAAAATTTTTGACACTTTATTAGGTTGCAAATCTTCATGCCATCACATTGCTATTAAATTTCTCATTTATAAATTTTGGCCAATAAAAAATGTAAATATTGACTATTGAGTCTAAAATGGATATAGATCATTGTTGTGCAAACATTTCTCCTAAGAGGTTTAAGGAAAAACAACATAAACTTCTAGAGACTTACTTATATTTAATTACTCTATGGCCTTGGAGAATTATTATGTTAAAACTTGAGTAGTATCTCTTTACAACTAAAGCTCACAAAATTGTATTAATATATTTGCCAATATCTCAGAAACTGTTGGATTTATAAAAATATATTTCCTATAAAGGATTTTTTATTTTTAATAGTACTACAATTTTGAAATGATAAGTTATTTATATTTAGTATCTCAAATAGTTGCGGAGATACGGAAGTTTCTGCTTCTATAAAGTACCCTAAAATTCATTGTCATGGTAAAATGAAATTAGCCAGTTTATTTATAATCTTAATCAACACCTAGATACAAATTTTAATTAAAATTGTTATAGTTGATTTTGAGAAAATCGATTTTTTTCTCTTTTTGCCCTTTCTTAAACTACTCTTAATTATAAGTTTAAACAGACACACACAGACGTCATTGCAAAGACACTTTTTAGGGCTTGGGAGGTCTTGAGACGTCGACATCCATCAACATTTCAGGTTAGATTTTCTTTTGTGGTCGCAATACTTTTATCTTTTGTTTTAGAAAAGTTATAAAATATATATATTTACATATAGCTTGAAAGTTATTAGTTTTATAAAAATATACTTATAACATATTTGTATTATAAAGAGACCTACATATTTGTAATGATAAGTAATTTCATATCTCAAATAGTTTAGGAGATATTATTAAAAAAAATCATTTACGTATCGGACCAAAACTCTTAAATTCATTTTGCCGAAATATTGAGAGAAGCCATTTTGTTTGGAATATTTATAAATGTTTAAAAATGAAATTTAATCAAAATCGTAAGAGCCAATTTTGAGAAAATCGACTTTTTCTCTTTTTGCCCTTTAGTAAACTACCCTTAATTTTAGGGTTAGATGTCCAATTCCAAAAATCCCTCGGGGCAACCCTATGAAAACCCTAGATACCAAGTTTTAGTCTGATCTATAAAACAGTTTAGGCTATAGTCTAGGTACAGACAGACAGACAGACGGAAAGTCAAAAACCACTTTTTTGGATTCGGGGGGTCATGAAACGTCAAGCTTCATCAAAATCTCGAGTTCGATTTTTTTTTTACAATCACAATACTTTCTCTACATGTAAGATAGCGAGAAAGTAAAAAAAACACATACAACTTGCCTTTCAATTAGTAATGTCTGGTCAGGGACAATAAAATACATTTCTCCTCAATATTGAGGACCATGCTCATAGTATATTCTCAGGTGTCGATCAATCTCCCACTGTATGAATAACAAGAAGCTACCTTCTTTGATGGCTGCATGGTCTACATACAGCATCACTCTCACAATTGAGTAGACTACCGGTGATAGGGAGATTGGGGTTCAA
Organism: Timema cristinae; assembly: GCA_039000515.1. Classification (NCBI taxonomy): domain Eukaryota; kingdom Metazoa; phylum Arthropoda; class Insecta; order Phasmatodea; family Timematidae; genus Timema; species Timema cristinae. The sequence continues at coordinate 26,298,023 of JBCFYV010002255.1, forward strand.
ATCCGGTCAGGTGTACTAAGGGTGGCTTAAATTCCTAAATGGTTTACTTTATTTAAATTCAACTTTCCTCATCCTCGCATAGCTAAAAAAAAGTTGGTTTGAGCAAATGGGGCTTACATCCGACTCTAAACTATTTATTCTGCCCTTCATCTCTAAATGGAGGTTTTGAAGTGTTTTAAACTTGTTTGACCGGAGGAGGTTCTGTAACATGTTCCATAAGACATTATTAGCAACTCTTTTTATAATTAGATACATCTTTCCCGTCAGCTTTAATTGCGTCAATTTCAAAGTTTCCTCAGGTAATTACTAAAACCGGTTTAGTTTTGAATAATTCCCAACCTTATTACGAGTTTCCAGTTAAACTAGCTAGTTATATAAAAAAAATTTAATAATTTTCTTGTGATTTTTTTCTATGGATGTTTACGTTTTATACAGAGCATGTTAATGAAACATTTCCAGGAAATCTCTTACTTCAACAACACTGTGGTAAAAACTTAGATTCAATTAGAGTAAATTAGCAATACACTATTATTCTACGATTGACAGAACTCACACTAACAATAATGGTCACATTTTCATACTTCATCATTATTGACTTGTTGACATTTGAGCATTTATTAATTGGGGCTAGGAGGGGGGGGGGGGGGGGGGGGTGTTCAAAGAGGCATTGCCCCTTTAGGTTTTTGAGCACACAATGTCTCCCTGAAATCCCCAAAAGTGAAATTAGAAGCTTTATACCAATTTTGGTCAATTTTATCAGACTGACTTAATCCAAGCAACTGTAAATATAATAAAAAAAAGTTAATCTGCTTTAGTGGTTGAATACTCTAAGGCACCACTCTAGCAATAGCTCAGACTGTCAATAAAAGAGAGATTAGGTTTGTGAAGTTGCAGCACACACAACAGCACAAATTCAGAAATCTCTGCCAATATTTAGTGCTGAATTTGTACCATAATTATATCCTATTTGCATTATTTTTGCCTCCAAAGTTTTTATTTAAACACCAAAAAATGTTAGGTGCTACCAACTTCATGTAGCATCACCCTTATGGCATAAATTATGAAACATATCAATATTTAGTGATGAATTTCTGCCCAAAAATATCCCACTCCCATAATTTGTTCCATCAGTCTTTGAGAAAACGCCTACAAACTTTGGGTGCTTCTGGTAGCACCCTAATGATACATGTTCTGAAACCAATGCTTTATTTAATGCTGAATTTGTTATACAAGAATATCCTACTCCTAAATTTGTATCGCCATAGTTTTCATTAAAACATATGAAAACTGTAAAATGTGATATATTTCCCCTCTCTCACTTGGCGGCGGCTACCTATCCTCTTTTCTCCTCCAAGTATTGTGACAACTAGTTGTCCAGTGGGCACCCATGGCAGAAATAATTCTAAAACCTGTGCCATTAAGTAGTGTTGAATTTGTGCCACAAGAATATTACATTCCCATAATTTGTGCTACCATAGTTTCTGTGAAAACACCTAAAAACAGTAGGTGCTGCTGGCAGTAATCATAACGACACAAACTTTGAAGCCTACGCCAATATTTAATGCCAAATTTGTGCCTCAAAAATCTTTTGGTGCGGAATAGATTTCAGAATGTCTGTCTCTTTGAGTGCTGCCATATGAAATTAGCATCACCCAACATTTTTGGTGTCCAAACGAAAATTAAGGTGGCATAAATTATACAAATAGGATATCTTGTGACACAAATTTATCACTAAATATTGGCATAAGTTTCAAAATTTTACTGTTATGAGCGCACCCACTCGACAACTAGCCATCACAGTGCTTGGAGGGGAAAAAGTAGAGGCTCATCTGCAGAACGAGGTAGAGGAAATGCATTACAACTTAAATTTTCAGGTGTTTTATCGAAAATTTTGGTGGCACAATTATGGAAGTAGGATATTTTTGAGACAAAATTAAGCTCAATATATTGGAATAAGTTTCCAAATGTTTGCATTAGTGTTGCCAATGCCATACAATGTTTCATCAGTGTTGCCAATGCCATAGAGATAGGGTAGCTTAGGGCTCAAATCACAGTCGAGTGTATTTAGATGATGAGGAAGGTTATATTTAGAGGAAGTGTACCCGCATTTGCATGAAGGGAGAGTGGAAAACAATTTTTGGATAAACCCCCCTCAGGACACCCGACCGAGATTCTAACCTTGATCTCCCTGTCATAATTAGTCTGGTCTGTTGGGAGACTGACGCCTTAGACCACGTAGGCACCAAAGCGATGTATTCTTATTGCATAACATGTTGGTCTTGTTTGATATATATATGGTGAGGAGAATACCATTTGTAATATTTAAAACATAATTTATTACTATTAATTATTACTATTATTATTAATTTATAGATAGTCACAGGGAAAAAAAAATACACACCTTTTAAACAGACACATATGTGGTAACTACAGTCATATTTTCATAGGAAGAATCTTATCTGAAAGGTAGAAAAATTACTAGATCAACTTTCATGTATTGATAAATGATAACTCAAGTCATGTGATCTGTAGCTGTCGTGTTTTATATATCTTAATAGGATGAGTGTGGCTCAAGTGAAGAACAAATACATGAAGTAAGAGTGTGTGGATCAATAGGAAGGATTAGGTCATGTGATACGTGGCTAAATGTTGTAAACGAATGTGTGAAAAAAGAGAAACATGAGTATTTTAAGAATAAAAAAGCAAACATCACTCTCTGTGGGGTTGTTGTTGAAGAAGGGAGTATGCAAGGATAGGGAAGTGTGGAGAAAGTTAGCGAGAAGGGATTAAGTATGAAGTTGTTTTAGAACTATATGCACAATTTTTCACCTACCCCATACGGAAAGGCTTGATCAAGTATGTATGTATCAAAACCTTTAAAACAGCATTATCAATCTAGTAAAAAATTAACAATTTTGGCTGCAAAAAAAGAATCTTCCTACTTTCCCAAGAAAATTGACTGTTAACAAGCCTCTTGTAAGTAATACATGTAGTAACAGAGTAGTTAAGCTGGTGTAAATAAGACCATTGCCTCAAATGCCTTAAGACTAGTTATGCATAACTGCTTTCACTTATAAAACAATTTTTATTGTATCGGAACTCAAACTGGCAAAGGTTAGTCAAGCGGTTAGCATGCATGACTCTGTTAATCTGAACCTGGTGATTTTTTTTTATCATCTTTCTGAGGGAACTCTTTTGTGCAGCTCTTGTCTTTTAACCCTACTCATATTGTTTCCTAAAGGTATATACAGGGGTGGCTACGAACAGGGAATACCTGGAAAAGTCGGGGAATTTTTTTGCTGCCAGGGAAAACAGGGAAATGTCAGGAATTTTTTTTGTATCACCACGTCTTACTACCTGTTCAAACTATATTATACTAATTTCACAAATAAGTTAAAAGATGAGGAAGTTTTAATCTAGAGGAAGTGTACCTGCATTTATTTGGAGTGAGAGTGGAAAACAATTTTTTGAAAACCCACCCTCAGTTCACCCGACCGGGACTTGAACTCTGATTGTTCGGTCATCGGCCATCTAGTCTAACACCAAAATGACACTTTAGACTGGTGAGTGGACCAGATAAATTCAGATTTAGAGAAGAAAGATGAGGGTTGGAGAAATGCTGCCGGACAGACAGCGCTGGCAAGAGTTTGTTCGCGAAACCCTACTTCCCAAACCGGTGGGGTTTCCTGATAATGATGATTATTATGATTGCGATTGTGATTGTGACTCTGATGATGAACCTCTCTAGACACCTTTAAGGTTGGTTCTAACCCACAGCAGTGGCCATTCTTAAAGGGCGTTGATCTCATCTATTTTGCTTTTTCCGGCAACAAGAAGTTTGGAATTTGAAACCCAGCTGAATGTATATTTATGATTATTTAACAAAGTATTTTATACTTTTTTTTTCCGCCAAACAGATACACTTTCTTTAAATTTTACCCCACTAATACCTAACTCCTAACCTTATTATTGTAAATATGTGGTTATCCCAGACATTGATAAAACTTTACTATTTTATTAATGCTGTTTTATAGGTATTGATAGTATCAAACATGTCATCTGAAGATCACATTACTTGGCTTATGGATATGGGAAATTAGAACTACCTGATACGGTGACTGCAAGGTCTAAGGTGCTATTCCTTGTAATATACTAGACTGGCCAAAGATGAGATTGGGGCTCGATCCCAGTCGGATGTACTGAGAGTGGTATTTTCTTAATAGTTTTCCACTCTCTCTCCATACAAATGTGGGTACATTTCCTTTAAATTCAACCTTCCTAATCCCTAGTACTTATTGTAATTTGTACATACGGTGCTTAGAAGATAAAATAAAAGTAGAACCAGTAATTTTTTTTTCGCTTTCATAAAAGGTTCTTCCTATGAAAATTAAGATTTGAGATTCATAAGTAAAATGAAGATTCAGATCTGAGATTCGTATTCATAAAATAAGGATTCATAAGTATACTGGAGATTCAGATTTGAGATTCATATTCATAAAATAGTGGATTCACAAGTAAAATGATTCGGGTCTGAAATTCATATTAATAAATAGTGGATTCAACCTTACTCATTTGAATCCTCATTTTTCTTATAAATCTCAAATTCAAATTTTGGAAACAATTATGAACCTAAATGGATATAGAAATATATCATAATTTTGTTTATAAGTCATTTATTATAACATTCATACATTATTCAAGTGCTAAATTAATGGTTGGGGATCTTGTTGTTGAGTTTGTCATATAATTTTGTTGGAGATGACCTAAAAAAAAAGCAGTACTAGAGCTCTAAAAAAATTACAATTACTATTTGTTTAAAACTTCAATTAGATAGTTTCTTAAACTCTGGAAAAAGTGACAACTTCTTATTTTTCTTCCCTCTAACTTCCATGGTAGAAATAGTCAAACACACATTTAAACATAAATGTTAAAACAAATTTAGCAATATTCTACTTGTGCCTGTCAGCCATTTTGATTATTTTATACTCTTATCCAACAAATATTTTCATTACTGATTTATTTTCTCATTTAGTACCTTATTCATGATCATAGTTTAGCATTGAACTAGTAGTTCCATCCATCAGCTTCAATTTGAAGTATTTATTATTATTATTATTATTATTATTATTTTGTTGTTGTTGTGTTGTTGTTGTTGTTAGCACCGCGTCTTACTACTCGTTCGCCGGGTTATACACACCTGCGCTAATGTGTAATGGTAAGGGTGATTGTGAGATGAAATGAAGGACCTACACGTGGGATCCGAACCACGATGGAGGCCTCTTCAAGTATTTAAACTGGCTTTTAGTACAGTGGTTCATTGATTACAATAAATTATTGCAATGGAAAATAGATTCATGCCAGCACTAGGGAATGTTTGGGTAAACATAGCAGATGTTAATTATCTGCACCATGGAAGGGTTAAAGATTCAAAGGTTCGATTAGAGGGCCCCATCTATAATTAATATAGTGTGTTTCTTATTTTATCACCATAAAACAAGTTATAATTTTATCCCCCCTGTGATTCACATCTTATTACCCATCCAGGTCTGTACATATTTACATTAATGGGTTTAAGTATGGGAACCCCACTTAGGTGGCTGCATGGCATAAAGCATTACTCTCGCAGTAGAAAAGACTACCGATGACGATATTGTGGTTCAAATCCTTATTGATGTATTAACATTGGTTTTCCCAAAAAAATTGTTTTTCCACTCTACTGCCACACAAATGTCAATACACTTCTTCTAAATATAACCTTCCTCATACCTAATACCATTAGCATAATTGATACATAATAGTTAGTAACCTCAGTTGACTTTTTTTTTCTCTCTCTCGTCCCACTGACCATTATTACATGACAATAACAGAGACTGTAGTCGGACATGTGATGTAAGAGAGTGTATTTTGCATGAGTGGTTCCAGCTCTTCTCACATGAGCATACCACTGTGATTTTTACACTATTCATTCATCTTGCCGGCAATTTCAAGGCCAAGGTCAGTTGGATGATCCCCTCCCCTCACTTTTTACCCATCTTGCCGACAATTTCATGGGCGGTTTGACAATTTTTCTATTACATCAATAATTTTTTTTTTAAAAGGTGCCTTATTCCAATCCTTAATTTAAATAGTGTAATATTTTACATTAACTTTTTATATGGACCTTTTTTTTATTTTTCACTGCGTCTTAATACCTGCTTGAGCTATCCACACTCAACTACACTAATGCTAATGAGGAAAGTAGAATATGGAGGAAATGTACCTACATGGTTTGTGGAAAGACAGAGGGATAAACAATTTTGGAAAAATAACCATCAATAGCCTACAATTTGCTGGTATTTGAACAAAAGCTACCATGTCGCCGATAAACTAAACTAGAAGAACTCAACATTTACTCCCCCGCATGCCCACCAAAATGGTCTGAAATAATGAGTTAGGGTTCATACTTAAACTTCACATCAAACCTCATTGAATATAAGACAGCTATCAAGTGCAGCTTCAAGCTACCGGAGCTCACTTAATATGTTTAAATTCCTGAAAACCTCTTGACTATAGAAATTCAGTTTATTAATCAGATAATTGGATTAAATCATTTAAATTATTCATACACACCTTATTTCATTAAAAAAATAATATGACTTCCGGAACTAACCCTCGCCCTAGATTTTATTTATATGTTTTTATTTAATGGAGAAATATATTTATATATAATTTATGTAAATTATAAAACATGCCGTTAAATTTGTAATATTTATATATATATATATATATAGGGGGGACAAATTCCCGGTACACAATTTCACAAACATTGAGAGAAACAATGATCATTGTCTTAACATTCGACCTCACTTGTCTTGCATTTTTTGGTCTGGGGGAGTAACACCAACTCTCATCACCTGTAATGGCCTTGGTCAAAAAGTTTGGGTCACTTTCAATCTGATTTTTCAAGTCCTGGCTCAAATTCAGACGAATGATTTTTTGATCCTGTGTAAGCAGACGAGGAACAAACTTAACGACAACACGTATCATCTGCAAATCCTCATTCAAAATCCGCTGGCACGAGCTCTAACTTACTCCTGTCTGTTCTTAAATTTCGTCGATTGTGAAACGACGATCCTCGTTGATTATTTGGCGGATTTTTTCAATGTTTTCGTCGGTTTGAGATGATGAAGGGTGCCCAGAATGAGCATGATCTTCAACACTCATCTCCTCACGTTTAAAGCACCCAAACCACTCAAAAACTTGTGTGCGGCTCATAGAATCTTTATCAAAAGCCTGTTGAAGCATTTAGTAAGCTTCTGTTGCCGATTTTTCAAGCAGGAAGCAAAATTTCAAACACACTCTTTGTTACTTTAAATCTGCCATAACGATTTCGCAGGCAGTAAACGATAACAGTTGAGGAAAAAAAACCACTACAATCAAACGTAACCTTCTACGCAGACGCCACTTGGGCAACTGATTTGGGAAGGTCTCTAGTAGACCCACCTATCGAGAGAATTCTCTAATACGCCTAGGAACGGCCACGCTTTTTCAATCCAGTTTCATTTGGGTCCCCGCTCATATGTAGGAGCAAAACATCACTAACTCACTATTGAAACAACATATGTAGGAGCAAAACATCACTAACTCACTATTGAAACAAAATCACAAATATCATTAGGTAGAATAATATTTAATTATTTTTAAATAAAACTACACCAAAAACTTTGGTGTAGTAGCAACATTTTTTGCCTTCCTCGCTATTTTCTAGTCTCCTCTTTAGTTCCATAGCCAACTAATGACTTCTGTGAAAAGATTTAACATAGGGATCAGGATTAAATTGGTCCAGAGTGTTCTCATCTAAATTGACTCATAAAATCTGAAATGTGTTTTATAGTAGGAGACGTTCTTTTTGCCATTCTTTTTTCGTTCATAGTACTGAAAGCTACCCAGCCTCAGTACTGCTAATTGCACAGGTTTCCATAATAGTCCTGGATTTCTTTACAGTATTGGTAATAGGAAAAATGTTAACAATAGGCTCGCAAATTTCAGAAAAAACTAACACTGTGCGCGGCATGAGCCCACTAAAGTTCAGCATTGATTATAATTTAAATAATCAAGCATCTCTGCCACTCCTTGGTTGTATGGGACTTTATTCTTTTTTGTTTGCTTGCAAAATTTCTAAATATTTATAATTAAAACCTTATTTTGAAATCTTAACTTTAAACATAACCCTTAAATTACTGAAACTAAACCAATCAAGCCTTTAGAACTTAACAAAAGTAATGCAAATGAAGGGCTTGCTTTGTGTCCACTCATTAATTTTAACATGATTGACCGCATAATAGTGCCCTCAATAAAAATATTTCTCAAAATTTTAACAAAACACCACTGTTCCTCGAAAGATAACCTTTGGTTTCCATTGTAATTTTAAAAGAGTGTACAGGGTCTAATGTGCAACTTCCATGCTCGTGTGCTCACTCATTAGCCTCCCGGAACAAAGGGAACTCTCTGCAGCTATTTACTACCACGCTGAAGGTGATAAGACAAAGCAAAATATCCTGCTTTCATCTAACAGCATGACTAACATAATTACAAACATTTAAAGTAAATTACTTAGTCTGTGCGATACCTATTAGGAGTGGCAGAAAATTATTTGTTTTGGACGTTAACTCGATAAGCCTTGGGTTTGATCTCAGATCGGATGATATTGTTTGATTTTTAATCTTCTCTCCTGGCAAATGCATGGAGTAAACACTTTTTATCTTTCTTTAGAGTAAATGGTTGTAAGCTATTACTAACCTCAACATCAATCTCTTTAATTGAGAAACTGATTACTTATTCAAGCTCATAAATTACACAAAGATATTTTCATAGTAATATTCTCATTCTATCTAATTACATTTTTTTATCCATTTACTTAACTTGTATTAACATAAATTTTTTCAACTTTTTATGAACATGCTCCATCTATTGCGTTATTTAATTTATTTTACTAGTCACTAATTGAAACAGGTAACTGATCCTGTGGTGTAGTAGTCAGAGCACCTGGTTACGGACCTAAGGGTCCTGGCCTCAAATCCCGGCTAGTACCTTGGGTATTTTTCCCTTCAGGGAAATTATCCCAACGGTAACCAAGGTTTGGTGAACTAGGCATAAGTTAGGTTTTAGACTCACACCTGCTCCATAACTTTGTAATAACTATCATCACATCATCTCACAGCGGATACGACGTGTAGACAGCCTCCTTTGGTGTACCCTGGGCATTGTTCGGTGCCACCAGCGTGACTAATAGTCTACACATAAGATGGCCAAACCTGGATGTCATGTCCCTCCTGGTCATATATGCCGAAACGATTAAAATAAATAAATTGTAACACGTTAGTAGAGGAGAGGAAGACACTAGACCTAATACACATATGACCCCACTACAAATGTTTCCTATACTTCATTCATGGTATGAATTACTCTCTGAAAGGTCTTTTTCCTACCAATATCCTACTATATAATAGATTTCTGGTTGGGAAAAAGGCCTTTCAGAAAACAATTCCTACACTGAACGGACTTTATTTATTGATGTGCCAATAAATATGTTTGGACACTCATGTTTGATGCTATACTAGGTTTGCATTGAACTTGATGCTCTGGAACTACAAATAACAAAATTGGGGCTATTTGAAAAGTATGCTATATATTTTGGTTAATTTGTTGACTCTTGTCTCTCCCTCTTTTCTTTCTCCCCCCTGTTTCCCTCTCCTCCCTGCCTTCTCTGTCATGCTTTGTTAGCAAATTAAAAGCATATGTCATGCCTGGCTAACCAGGTTACCTAGATACACGACTATGCTCTAACCATATAGTGTATGGAAGCGGGATTTACTGCACTCTTTGTTAAAGGGAAATATTATGATTGGAAGAATTTTTTTTTACATTTTTTAACCTAGTCTAAACTAAATTGTGGCCATTTAGATTTAAGCTTCTATTAATATATTTAGACTATCAAACAATATAGTTATACTTCCTCTGCTGTGAATAATGTCCCCGAGCACGGGATGAATCCTTAATAGCTCAAGGACAGAGCATTGGCATGCTAATCCAAGGGTCTCAGGTTTGATTCTCGTGTCAAGGTGTAATTTTTAAATTAATTGGAGTAATTTTTACTTACCCTATAACAAAATATATTTCCTTTATTTTTGGGTTTGTGTGTTTTTTATGATATTGTAGAGATAGCAAGTCCAAAAATATTTTTTCTGAAAAAAAAAATTGTTTACAAAATAAGTAAAGTAGTGTACAAATTGGATATACCTATTATTTTTATTTCTTAATTTAATATAATTTATTTGAGGTATTTGACGGGCAATCTCTGAACTGACTGATTATATCAGCACGTGACATACAAACTAACTTAAATCTAGAACAGACACAACATCCAGTCCCCGGCCATTAATTCATCCCTGTGAAAGGGGAAACCCACATTTCACCAATGATACATTATTAGGCTGTACCAGGATTTGAACCAGGAACCCTTAACCCAGTATACATACATGCAACTGGCTAAGCTAAGGTGCCAGACTGTATTTAATATTGAATACAACAAACACCTGTTCCCAGCATATTTACCTCTCTTAATTACCCGTATTGTTGATGTGACTCAGCACTATTAAAACTTTCGCATGGAAACATAAACTCGCAGTTTGAAGTTACACCTCCTCTCCTCCCCAAATCATTCGACAATACTTCTTACTCGGTAAATAATTTCACTGATGCAATACGTGCTTTTATTACTGTAACCCTCATAATATACTGATACATTGAGGTAATATTTCATTTCAAGTTCTTTGTGTCAAACCATGAAGGATGTATAATTCACCGGGGTGGTGTTTCATTTCAAGTTTATGTAGCAAATAATGGATCCTGCTGGCATGTTCCCCGTGCTTTCGCCATTTCAGCCTCAAAACTGTGTCACGTGTTTGTAACACCCAGCACCAAGGGTGTGTGTGACCAGACATTTTGATTGTCATCTTGAGAATTCAACAACTTTACATTAGTTTAACCTGCATTGTTGGTGGTTGCATGATCTAACACATTATATCCTTACTCCTTTCATTTTTACTGTATACATGTAGTATTTTATAATTTTTACTTAATTGTTGTCGAATATCAAGAAAACTAATAGTTAAGTAAAATATTATCAATTTTGGCTACAAAAAACACATGTGTATTTTTAAAAGTTCTTCTTATGAAAATTGAACTATGGGTCAATTTCATGATCAGTCTTAGTACGCTTCAAGTGCGGCGCTACACCAAATACAAGAAGACACCTATTATACTTAAACAAGAATGGAATGAGCCAGTTTTGCATATAAAACTTGCCCATTCCATTCTGATCTAGCTAGGTGTTGTCTTATATTTAATATAGTGTTGCACTTGAGGCGTACTAGGTTTGAGTATGAAACTGGCTCATTAGCTTACACACAAGAGTTATTAATTACTTGAGCTAAGGTGTAGGAATTAGGGGATAGCTTGGAAGAAATACACCCACATTTGTGTGGCAACACTGTGAGAAAAAAAAACCCATTGGAAATTACATCTGTAAAAATCAGCCTAACTGTTGCATCAGGCTGGGTTTCAAACTCTGACCTCCCTGTCACTGGCGACAAAATATGACTTTTAATTAATTCATTCATTCATTTTTATTTCAATTAATATGTATAAAAAAATCACAATAAGTCGTTGACTTGTACCGATTTGAGTTACGAGTATTGTGGGCAACTGGCATCTGGCAGATATTGCAAACATTGGTTGAAAGTTGCTAATATGGAAATATTTTTCATCTTCTTGGTAATACTATATCAATCAAAAGTGTTAATAAACACATCCAATAGTATCTTCCTAAGGATTACTGTATAATTGGCATTTTCATAGCTTTCGCTACGTCTGTTGGGGCTATACGCCTATTTATTAATTACACTAATGGGTTAGGGATTACTAAGGTTTAATTTAGAGGAAATACACCCGCATTTGACTGGAAGGTGATTGGAAAACCACTTAGGAAAACAATCTCAGTACACCCAACCAGGATCGAACCCTGATCTCCCCATTTTCAGCAGTCTAGTCTAACACAAGAGTAGTGTGTTAAACCATGCGGCTACCGAAGTGGGATTCGTAGCTTATTGAATTTTAAAAATATATCTAGATTGTGGCAACAAGAGATATTAGAGTATATTAAATAATAAATTAAATGGTACTATATTTACTCTTGTACCATGTTATATTTGGCCACCAAGATAAATATAAAAAAATTATAACCTAGAGAAAGAACCATATAAAATATTAATTTCAAAATAAATATTTTTTTATTTTATATATATTATGAACACATCTGTACATGATTTGTATGACATCATAAACCACTCAAGTTTCAACTCATTCACCATCCTAATTTACGAAGACGAGGCAACTTTTTAGAAGCTCCCGTTTGTAAATCATTTTTAAGTGAACTACAGACACAACTTTCACCAAAATGAAACCTTCATAGCTCTTTTAATTAGTTTGTATTTCATTTATGTAAAAATGGTTCAGAGAAAAACATAATTAAAAACAAATAGTTTGCTGTGAATGTTTTGACTGTCAAAAGTGACAGCTCAACACTTGGTCTCGCGGATCATATGGTTTGGCGAATGGATACATGAGAGTATATCTGGCAACATTTGCTGTCACTCTAGTGATGAATATACTTCAATAAAGTATGTATTAGTTTTCTTACAGGGAGATATATTTTTATATTCATATACTCAGTAAGATACTGAATATTTTCATTTTCTCAAAGTTTTATTTCCTTAAGTAGAGCCTTTCTAACTTTATTTATCCTTCAAATAAACATATATTTCAAAAATACATCATATTTAAGTATGATTCAATCCATGTGAATTTTCAACCTGCTCGTAGGCCTTCAGAACAAATTAAGCATGTATGTCAAGAGGACTTCCTTTATGGGACTGAATATTATAACTTCATTTTTCACAAGCCCCTGACTATACCTTTAATGATTCTTTTTATTTCTACGTGTATATTATGATCTTCCTGCGTGAAATATCCCACGCTGGTGGTATTATGCCACTATTGATCATTTGATGTTGAGTGCCCTTGCAACATAGAGCCCGTTAAGTGTGCAACCTTCACATTGCCTATCAACACTTATGGAACCTCTTCTATTGTTTGTTCTCTTGAAACAAGGTACGCCACCATCAAGACTTTGATCCGGCCTTGTTTGACAATGAGCCCGGTTTACCAAACATCACCACACACACGCCGGTAAATAATATTATTTACCGTCTTGTCCGCAGAACGGGGGGAATCAATTCACAATCACATGCACTGTAGATGTTTACCATTCCTCTTCATTCAGTTCCTTGAAATTCACACTCCTTCTATTAAGTTATACAGTTCAATTTGCCAATAACAAACCAGAATACTGCACCAAAGCTAATACATGTATGCCTTTATTATATTATAGTATATTGTATTTATTTATTTAAAAAAAACTGTTTTATAACCTATCTGCAAACTCGTACTACTCTGCTAGGATCAGGTTGTAAAACTCACACACATTTCACATTAATTTAATTTCAATTCCTGATATTTTATATTAGTGAGCTTAACACTCACAATAGATTGACTTCAAGGTCAAGGTTCAACTCTCAAGTCAGGTCCATCCAATCGGAGTGAATTGAATCATGTGATTTATCACTTTGTTTCTATACCGTATCAATCCATGCTAATGAGGATGCATTTCCTCTATAAGTTAGTTAAGTTATATCAAGTCATTAATGATCTTGGTTTTAAACATACTGATTAAAAATATAATTGGCTCGTCCTTAATCTGGCTTTAAAAATACATTGGTGGGCACGCAGGCTAAGGGGTCAAAGTCGTATGTCCTTTTTAGACAGTGATGAAGAGGTTGTTATATGATATAAGGTTGATTTTTCTGATACAATTTTCTACTCTCTCTCTTCCTTTCTATCTCTCTCTCTCTCTCACTCCACACAAATGTGGATACATTTATCTGAATTTTTAAACTTCATCCTTTACTCATTAGAATATACATGTTGATAAATCAGCCAGGTAGAAAAACTATCATCTGGAAAAAAAAAGTTCTAATTTTTATTTTATTTTATTTTTAAAATTGCTAAATATTGGAGAACTAATAATCCACCTTTTGCTGCATGCAGACGTCTTTGTAGTTTTATAGCAAGCATTTATTGTGTTTGTGAAGGTTTTATTGACTATAACAGGTATATAAACTTCACTAGTCACTTGGCACCTCCCTGGTATTATTCATTCAGTGTAGTGGATTACAACCTGCTGTCTGAAAGCTACCGTGAGGCGGACTAGAGGTGAATAATTAATTTATGTACTGTCGTGATATTTGTCTACATTGTCGGTAGTCATTCCCCTTCACCGCGGGAGTTATGTAACCGCCTCAGTCAAGCATCAAATTTACAATATGTGGGAATTCGTTAGACTTCTTAAGGATCCTCTGAAAGTAGTGACTTCCTTTCTCCATTCACTACAATTATTAACTTTTATTTAAGTTATATATGGCTAGTTATGTTTTTAGTTTGGATTTTAGACGTGAATAGATATATATTGAGTCCTATATATTTTTTTAAACATAAAGTGTGTAGATTTTTCAACGCTTATACCCATGGAGGTAGGAAAGGGGGGTAGAGGGTCCTTAGGGATTAAACTACGACTCCTTCAAATGTCAATTGATACTATATTTAATTAGGATTAAAACTCGGCTTTTCAACAAATTAGGCCTATATTAAAAATAAAGTGATGCTATTTTATTATCATCATTTATTTGCTCAGCGTCTTACTCTCTGTCCGGGCCACTAATGGGTTATGAAATGACAGGACTGATACACAATTGGAAAACGTGGAAAAGGCAGTTAAATTGTTGTGAGAGGGAAAACTCATGGTTAAGTCAGGGAAATTTTAACAATCACTGGAATTTTCACTTATTTTTTGTGTGGCAGAAGAGAGTGTAGCCTAGTACAAACTATTAATTTTATCTGCAATTCATGTTACTTTCAGTTAGATCACTGACATATTTGTCTTAAATTATTCTTATGTAAAGAATTTCATAAAAAATAACTTGGCATACTAAGACATTTTTGATCTATAGCGAAGCATATATAAAACTGAAAAAAAAAATTTTTTTTTTTTTGTCGGGAAAACCTGGAAAAATTGAAGAGATACAAAACTTAAATAGTTACACCCCAGTATGAGGAAGTTAGAAATTAGAGAAAATTTGCCCACATTTACTTGGAGGGAGAGTGGGAAACATCTATGGAAAAACACTCCCAATACACCCGCCTTACTTGTCATCATAAAACAAGACTAGATGAGGTTGACAAGTTATCGTTCTCCCCAGTGTGGCCAGTTACACTATTATTGAGTAATAAATTATCATATTTTTATCTAAGGGTTATTGTAATATATGCTACATGCGTACAGTTGTTGAAGGTATTTTGTGCATAGTGCTGCAGCCGGCTATTTTTGTTGCCCCTCATGTCACAAATCATACAGTATGGAATGGTTAATTTTATCACTGGCAATCCAATGTATTTATAACACACTTTTATTTTTTTGTGTGCGTTGCGTCTTAACCCGCTGTGGCTAATCCACATATTTACATTAGTGGGATAGAACATTTATAATTCAATAGAAGTGTATATGCTTTGTTTCCATCCCCCCGCCCCCTCTTACCCCATTTGAAAAATATATGTGACTGACCACATGACTAAAGGTATGACCTGCTTCATTGGCCTCATGGCCTAACGTGCTACTCGTGTGTTAGACTAGACACCCGAAGACAAGGAAATCAGAGTTCTAATCTTGTTTAGGTGTACTGAGGATGATTTTTCCTAAATGGTTTCCCACTCTTCCTCCATGAAAATTCAGGCACACTACCTCTAAATTCAACCTTCCTCATCCCTAAATTTATATACTAACCCTAATTAGTATATAATATGTGTATAACCTGAACAGGCGGTAAGGCGCGGTGCTAAAAATAAAATAAAGATGTGATTGAGTATTTTTTCATCAAATATCATAAATCGATCATCTTAACTATTTTGTTAGAAACAGTAAAACAAAATGTTGAATCTCAGTTGTCAAGCCTTAAAGTTGTTTCAAATATTTCTTGATAACATTACCATGCATGCAGGGTAGGATATAAAATCTGTTATATACCCTTTCTTAAAAGTATGTACATAGTATGTTTTCATATTAAGGTCATTCACTTCTGTACTGATTCAAGGGCAGTTTTACTAGAGTGAAATCCTCTGGTAATGCTTTTTTCTTATTCCCCTCCTTCCCTTCGTGCTATGCAGAGTTTTGTTGCTTCTATGATATCACCCCTCCCTACCCCCCCAGAGTATTGTAATGCGATATGTGAGAGGAGAGAACAATGCCCCCTCTGCCCCCCCAACCAGTTCTCACAATGGAGTTGTGATATTCCAAGACTCCTTGAAACTTGTTTTCTGAAGGATAGTCATGCAAGATGTTAATGTGTATTATTATTATTATTACTAAATATTATTTATTTTATTAACTTTGATCGCATTTCACTATCCATTTGGGCCATACACTTAGATATTACCTACATTTACTTGGAGGGAGAGTGGGAAACAATTTAGGGGAGGAAAAAAACCCCACCTTTTTATACTGAACCAGGATTTGAACCCCAATACCCCCGTCTTCAGCAATCCAGCCATTTGTAAGAGTGATGCCTTAGACCAGTAGCTAGAGGTGTACCTAATCCTTGCTCCTGATTTTACCTCATGACAAGTATGTAAGGCTCAGACATGTTGCTCCATCAGTAGCTAGGGTGTACCTAATGCCTTGCTTACTCCTGATCAGTAGCTAGGGGTGTACCTAATCCTTGCTCCTGACTTTATCTCATGACAAGTATGTAAGGCTCAGAAATGTTGCTCATCAGTAGCTAGGGGTGTACCTAATCCTTGCTCCTGACTATATCTCATGACATGTAAGGCTCAGAACAGGTTGCTCCATCAGTAGCTAGGGGTGTACCTAATCCTTGCTCCTGACTATATCTCATGAAGTAAGGCTCAGGGTGGGGGTACTACATATTATGCATAAGGCTCAGAACAGGTTGCTCCATCAGTAGCTAGGGGTGTACCTAATCCTTGCTCCTGATATACATAATGACAATCAAGTATGTTATGAAGGCTCAGTGTATGCTGCTCCATCGGTAGCCAGATGTGGAAGGGGGAATGTAGGGCAAGTCACATGACTTGAGAGCTTGAAGTGGAGTGTTAGGAACCAGTCAGTAAGTCAGTGTTGTGCCAAACGTCCTGTGAGTATGTTAGCTCAGCAACGGTCCCCTCCTCAGCTCATCCTCAGCTGTGATCTCCTCAATGACACCTGCAATCTTCAGAATGAAGATGAGCTCACAAGGTATCTCTCTCTCTCTCTCTCTTTTTTGTCTGTTGAGGCAATACCCACTGCAAACATTGTTGTCTTAGTTTTTTTAAATTGTGGTATACCTTTACCTAGTCAAGCATATGGATGTGCTGGAGGTCTAGATCTGTGTCAAGGGTCTTCGGTTCACTTGCGGTTAAGGATCAAGCTGAGGTATTTTCTCATTGCAGTCATCTTAACCAAACACATGGTCTATCAATGGTCGCTCTGCGAGGAAATATTTTGGTTGGGAAAATTTTGCGTTTTGTTTGACATGTGGGATTTCAAGAAACATTTAAAAAATTATATTCTTCTTGATTTTAAATATTTTTAAAATAGTTTTGATTTTGAAATACATCTTTTTATAAATTCACATATAAATTTTTTGGTTCATAGAAAATTATTTGAGAGGTTGTGAAATCTTAGATTCTATCCAAGAGCCTTGATACTCTTTGGTTTGAATACCAGTCATAGTAAAATTAGGTATTCAGGCCAGGATATTTTTGAGCTTTGGCATGAGATGGAATTTCATTAAATTTTGTAAAATGGTGTTCTTTAGGATTTTAAACATTCTAATAATATTCAGTTGTTTTATCTTAACATGAATATTTTTATATAAATTAAAACATACATTCTTGGGCAAGATAAGATTTTTGAGTAGTTGGGACATTAATATGTTACCCAATTATTTTTAAACCCTTTATTTAATCCTGATGAAGTACAGTCCAATTTTCAAACATATTTTCTTTTCATCAACTTTTTTCTTACCATGCATTCGGGTTATACGCTTGCGCAACTAATTACGCAGATGGATTTGGGTATTAGGAAAGTTATATTTAGAGGAAGTGTATCCGCATTTTCTTGGTGGGAGAGAGTGAAACCATTTTGGAAAACCACTCTCAGTACACCCGACTTAGGTTCGAACCTCGATCTCCCCGTCATCGACAGTATAATTTACTGCGAGAGTATGGCGTTAGACCATGCGGCCACTGAAGTAGTTCCCGTCAACATTTATAACATCTTACTATATTATTAATGTTATTTTATAAGTATTGATAATTTTTATCAAAATACATTTGTAGATTACATGGCTTGACGTATGAATTCATGAACGTAGATATAGTAACTTTTCTACCTGTCAATAAAGTGTTCCTATGAAAATTGGACTCTAAAGTAGTCATTTTAATCTAACTTTTGACATTTTACAAGCTGGCTCTCCTTGTCAAAGTTTTAGGGGGAACAGTTTCTAGTTTGGTTTGACTAGAGTTGGGATTTCAGAAAAATTTGAAAAATTGTATCTTCTTGAATTTTGTACTTTGTATTTAACCATCTTACTATCCGTTTAGGTTGTATGCTTAAGTACTAATTACGCTAATGTGCTAGGAATTGCGCAGGCTGATTATAGAGGAAGTGAAGGTGCATTTGCGTGGAGGGAGAGTGGAAAACCATTTAGCAAAATCACTCTAGTTCACTCGAGTGAGTTTCGGACCTTGATCTCCGTGTCCTCGGCAATCTAGCTCAACACAAAACTAACGTTTTAGCTAACTACGTCACCAAGGCGGGTTCCTTGAATTTTAATTGTGTGGTTGAAAATAATTTAATTTAAAAAGAAAAATGTACACATATAAAATTTTTAATACTTTAGCTTTTGGTTAAGATAATATTTTAAAGGGTTGTGACATTAAGAGCTAACCCAATCATATTGATGGTTAGGATCCTGGATGGTCTGGTCAATGATTTAGTTTTTTAGTAGTTTGACCACCTCTGTGGTCTGGTGGTCATAGTTCCTGGCTACAGATCCAGAGGTTCTGGGTTTGATCCTCGGCTCTTCCATCCACGTGAGGACAAATGAATGGCAGCTTGTAAGAAAAGTGTCCATCATGCTTGTCTTATTTGGTAGTCTAGTGTTGGATTCCCCACACTTGGGAAAGTTCCATCACTCTGCATCACTAATCTACCTTCTTCTCAAAATGTAGTTTACCATTATTTTTTTTTCTCTCTCAGTGATAAATATTGTTACAATTGATTAGAATTCTTCTTAATTGATTTATCATAAATTAGATATAGAAGAAAGCAATGCTGTACAATTAATTATATATGAAAGGCGAAGCTTGGGGGATGAATGATTATCAATTAAATTAAATAGTTTAATTCGCTGAAGGCTCCAAATTCCTAAAGATTTGGGAAAATTTTGAAGCTAGGCATTTATTCCTTTTTAAAGGCTACTGCAGGATTCCACTGGGGGTGTTTATTTAGTTTAAAACCAAATTTATTCTACATAAATTAGGTTTGATTAAAATATTTATTTAAAAAAAAAGTTCACCAAAGATAGGTATTAGAAAGATGGGGGAGGGGATTAAAATAATTTGCCTGTAAAGCATGGTCAGGGAAATTACTATGGATATTTGTGTGGACACCTGTGGTTATCAATATCACTGTCATCCGTAATAAACCAAATGTTTGTTGGCTAATTAACCTGTGTGTATCAATCTTTGAATATGTAAACTATAATGTATGTTTGTTAACCATCTGTGATTTGTTATGAACCAATTTGGTTAATGTGTGACATGAATCACACCTGTGTGGCGGTGATTCATGTCCAGGTGCGGACATTGTGTAGGCCGGCCATAACAAGGTGATTGACTGAGCAGCAAGCTTTGTTTTTTTATTTGTCATTGAGTGAAATTCATGTGCAAGTGAACTGAAAACATTGTCCATTGGAATAAATTGCACATTGTCTTTATGTCTTTATACACTCAAAAGCTGTGACATGTGGAAAAAATTATTCTTACAACTAAACATATTTATGTGTTTTAACTACGGATGGGACACTCGATACTCATCCTTAAGGAGATTCAAAACTCAAATCCTTTAAAAAAAACTTTCTTTTTTCAATTAAAATTTGTTTTAAAGCTCTAATACTGCTTATTGGTGGTTCAAACAAATCTAATTTTAGGATGAACTTAACAACCAAACCTCAGACCATAATTTAACACTTTAACTGAATATTATAGTGAATGGGTTATAAGAAAAAATGTTAACATTTAATTTTTATTTCTACTTTCTACTATTCCATTATATTTCTATTTTCTCTTTGTGTTTGATACATTTTTTTTACCAAGATTTGGATTTTAATTCGATATTTGCATTTTTTGAGTTTACTTTCTTATTTAGTATTTTATTTAACTCACACTCCCATTGGTGGACTCACAGACTAAACGTCAAGCTCATATAGTCCGGTCTGCCGGTGGTGGTTTAGCACAGAGTAAGTCTCAACCAGATGAACTGAGGGTGTCTCTCTTAAAGGGTTTTCCACTATACCCTCATATAAGTGAGAGCACACTTACTCTCAACTCTACCTTCCTTAATGCATCTGTTTAATTTAATACGGGTAGCCCGTCCGGGTAGTAAGACATGTGGCAAAATGAAAAAAAAAAAGGAAATAATCTTTTTCCACCATATACTTTGACCCCACTTGAATACTGAATGTTTACCCCACCAGGATTCAAACCAAAGTACCTCATAGATGGTTGGATAATATATAATGTACAATGATCTTTGTGATGACCAAGACTACAAACTTTCATAAGAATGCCATTAGTCAAATACATTTACTGTAGTAAAGATGACGTTAAATAAAAACCTAATACATATTTACATATTAAAGTAAGTTTTTTTGGTGTGTTTTACTATTTTTAATGTAACTCCATGTTACTGAAGTTACCGAAATGCTCCTGCTCTTTCAATCCTTTTAGCAGTAAAATTAGTATTAAAAGTAATATCTACAACTCAAAGTGTTCAACATATTTTTGTTATCACCATATTTCACTATACAATAGGGCCATTTATTTATATATATACACTTATACACTAATTACCCTAATGTATTATGGCTGAGGAAAGTATAATATAGAGGACGTGTACTCGCATTTTCCTGGAGATAGATAGTGGAAAACTCACATCCAGTAGACCTGAGCAGGATTCTAACCTCGATCTTCCTGTCATTAACAGTCCAGTCCACTGAGAGAGGGATGCCTTAGTACAACTTTTTGTTTCGCAACCATACAATATGGAAACTAGAAATACTTATTGTGTTGAAAATATCATTTGACTAAACACGCAAGTCTTGGGGCATGTACATTATTTAATGAGCTACTTTGGTTCAAATCCCTTTAAAGTTGAAGTTGTCACTTCCCTTTATGTAGGAAGTTTATGCTGATAAGTGCTTATCTTGTACTCAAGTGTTAGATTGATTTAAAAATTCAAGGAGGGGAGGAAACAGATCGAAGACGATCCGCGCCTTGGCCGTCCTCACACATCGAAAACAGATGTTCATATTGAAAAGGTGAGAGAAATCGTTTGAAAAAATCAACGTCTGACCATTCGAGTAATTGCTGACTTAGTTATTATCGATAAGGAAACTTTTTTACAAATTTTACTTGAAAATTTACATATGAAAAAAAGTTTGCTCTAAAATGGTGCCAAAAACTGCTCACTCCTGAGCAAAAGGGAACTCGAATGAACATTGGTGCTGACATCCTTCATAACATCGAAAATGATCCAAACTTTTAAAAAAGGTGATAACTTGTGACGAATCGTGGTTTTTGCAGTTTGGCCCTGAAACTAAGCGTCATTCCATGCATCAGAAGAGTCCCATTCCACTGAGACAAAAGAAAGTACAGATGAGCAAGTCAAAATTCAAAGCAATGATGATAGTTTTTTTATACCCAGGGATTGTTCACATTGATTGGGTACCTGAAGGTCAGACTGTTAACCAGGTTTACTATAAGAAGGTTTTGACAACCCTTGGTGACTGCATTAGAAGAAGAAAAGAAGAAGAAGAAGAAGAAAAGAAGAAGAAGACCTGAAATGTGGAAGAACGGTTTGTGGATTCTTCCTCAGGACAACGCACCAATACATAAAGCGCTGTCTATCCAGAGGTTTTTGGTGAAGCACAAGATTCCGGTGTTGGAACATCCACCTTACTCGCCTGATCTAGCCACGCGTGACTTTTTTCGATTCCCGAAGATCAAATCTGCACTAAAAGGAACTCGATGGGAGTCTCTTGATGCTGTGAAGGAAAAAGTGACGAAGCTCATGAACAACCTCTCAAAAAAGGACACGTGAAAGATTCGTATGATGAGGTGTGGTGATCAGGGAGGGGACTACATTGAAGGTGATAAGATGTCCATTGAGTAATTTTGTAAATACAATTTCTTAGAGCACTAGTCCGGTTATTTAATAGCCAGACCTCGTATTACATGTGTGTTTGTGTATGCACTTTAATCAAAACATGATTTTTTAATTTACAATTTGAGAATATAATCTTAAAATTAAATTTAAAATAATAAATATGAAACGGTAAGGTATCGGATGAAAACAAATTAGTTAAATAAATACCCTTTTTCAATTTATGCACTGCTCAGATCATCATTAACACAAGTTAATATTTCACATCTCTAAAAATGACACTTTCTTATAAAAGGTGTAAAGTGCAAAGGTTGATATAGGTGACTCAAAGTCGCTCACTCTTGCAACCAAGTCACTGTTGTTGGGCAAGTAGTCACTTGGTATGGTCACCCACATAATACTGTACATACATATAGCAGGGCTTTGCGTTCTACTGTCTTGGTCACAAGTATGGTCATAGCCTTTAGTGCAGTCCAATTTTCATATAAGGACCTTTTAATAAATTAAAACAATTTTTTTGTGACCACAATCTTATCATATTGTTAGTGTTATTTTTAGCTAAGGGCAAGTAGGCATTTTTCACATTGAGTCGAGTATAATAAAAACAAGTTTTTTTTTCAAGTTCAAGTATAGCTCAATATTTGTACAATAAATATTTTTCAAATTGAATTTTTGTAATAGATTCATGCAGGCCCACTACGAGAGGGAGGAATACTGATAGTATAATACCAAGTCTAGGACTTCCAGGGGTTCAAGCCCAAAATTCAGATTAACAATTTTAGATAATTGGTTTGATCCAGTCTTGTTCTTTGTTTCAAAGTGTTTGGAAAATTCACTGAGTCAATAATTTTCGTACTGAAACTAAATTCTGCACACAAAGAGAATCAGGCAGTAAATCAAGTTCAATCTAAATACTCCATCATGTGTGTAACATTTCAGTGCTCAATTAAGTTACCTATTCATTTTTGTACATAGCTTTTCTTTTTTAAAAGTAACAACAAAGTTTAAAAAAACGTAAAAAGGTGGAGGCGGGAATTTTCTCTTGGAAATAACTTGTCTCCCTCCTTTAGATTCATCGCACTCCCCTCTGATTTTATTGAATATGAAGCGGAAAGATGGCTTTGTATCTTACTTCAAATAACTTCTAGAGGCATCCAATTTTCAAAAATTTGTTAGGAGAAAATGACTGAATATCGTCTTAAAGGCATCCAATCATCAAAATTACTAAGGGAAGATTATATAAAAATAGCCTTTAAACACATCATATATTTCAAAATTTGGTAGAAGAGTTTCACTCTAAATAGCTTCAAGATAAATTTAATTTTCAAAGATTTTCCAGGCGAGGACACTCCAAATAGCTTATAGAGTCACCAAATTTTCAAAGATTTTTTGGGGGGAATACTTCAATTAGCTTATATCATTGGCATCCAATCAAAGGCAAAGATCACTCTAAATAACATTCAAGAACTTTTTTTTTAGGATGGCCACTCCAAATAGCTTCTAGAAGAATTAATTTACAAATATTTTTCAAGAGAAGACCATTCTAAATAGCTTTTAGAGGAGTCTAATTTCAAAAAAATCCAGATGAGTGCCACTGTAAATATTTTCTAGGCATTTGACGTGGGAGGGTCCCTAGGACCATCAAAAACCCTTCCCTTTTTGTTAACTGCTCCCTAGACAAGGTTTTGCCGCAACAAAGAGAGAGGTGCCCGACCTTTTCACCCGGTACCGGGCCGGTTTGAAAACTAGCGGGCCTGGATTGATGCATAGACCATAAATAAATACAAAAAACCTTTTTTAATTACATTTTTGTTGTGAAAGAATCTATAATGACAAACATTCGAATTTTTAAATAAATTTAATATAACTATACAATTTTTTTAATTAGACAAAAGGAAATATTAAGGGACTTTATTTGCTATAAAATCACATCTTAAAATTTAATAAAATAAATTAAACTAGGAATTTTTGAGGAAAAGAATGAAAATTCAATGTACCTAGATTTTTTGAGTTTAGTAAAAATCTCTAGCTGCTAAAACTCAACTCAAACTATAATTTTTGGGTACTCATACACCACTAGTAATTCTATAGGTATTGACAATATTTAAAAGTATGGCTGAAAAATCACATGAATTAACGTTTGAATATATAACTTTTCTATCCGTCATATAAGTCCCCCTTTCCAAATGAAAACTAGCCCGGGACATATTTGTATTCTCCAGCTTAAAGAGTTTTCAATGCATAGCACTATTAAATTTTCATAGGTTTAAGACCATTTTTATGCTTTTACTAAAGCTCATTAAACCATGTGTGCTTTTTACTACCTAAAAAATTCAAAGGAAAAAATGTTATCAAGCCAATAGATGGCCTTAAATTTTATACCTCAATTACTTTATTTGTGCTGCTGTAGTAAACTAGAAATGCACTTAACTTGAATATCATATTAACTAAAGTGTAAAAGTGTACAAAGTTTTTTTTATAGGGTGGTATTGTCTACACACTCTTAAGGCCATTACAAATGTTATTATTTTTCTTGACTCACCATTCGTACAGCATTATTTTAATGACTCTTTTCATATGTTTTGTTTGATGTCTTAATCTATAATCTTTTTTGATTCATACAAATGATCACTAAGCTGAGACTCACTTTGGTGTTTGAATGGTTGGTAACAATTTTGGGCCCTAATTGATTTAATCATTTCTCTATTCCACTTTTGCTTCCCCCCCCCCCCCCAATACATTGTAGATCATATTCCTTAAAAAAAAACCTTCCTCAAATACCCTTGTAGGGGGAAAAAATAGGAATGAATAAAATGTTCATTTTCATACTAAACTAGTTATCTTTCTTATAACATTATCGATTATGACCGATAGTCACACTAAAATATTACTAAAAAGTACTTGATATATTTACTTTTAATGACAGTGTAGTTTTCTTACACCATATACTTACAATTTCCGTGAGATCTATTTCATCGCAACTGACAAGTTTTTGACCCTGGTCTAAGGCATCACAATAGACTGGAATTTGGATCCTGGTTGGATATACTGAGGTTTTTTTCTTCTAAATTATTACTCTCTTTTCACACAAATGTGTGTACATTTTCTATAAATTCTAACTTCTTCATTTGTGTAAATATGTAGATAGCACAAATTGGTGTAAGACGCACACACACACAAACTAAGCTGAGTACAGGTAGTTCTCCTATCACGTGTATTTGTACTACGAGATTTTGATAATGTGGTCCAGAGATAGCTATTGGGAGATTTCCAAAAGCGGGCCACTGTGATTCCCCACATCTCCTGTGTTCCTCTCTCGCCACTCCTGCCAGATAGATCACGATTCCCCACGTTAGTGCCGCGTTTCTCCACCAGTATTGCTGTTAATGTAATTAGCCTACACTTTTGGTTTTCCTCTTTAAAGTTTATTCTGCTTTGTGTAATCAAGGTATGTTTTATTTATCCCTTATAAAGGTTATTTGATTTATTGACATCATTATTTATAAACAACACAATTTAAATAATATATATAACCAAAAGTATAAACTATCTCAAAATATGAACAGAAAGGGATTTTTCATAGCTATGGTCAGTATCTACCACACCCTAACCTTTGTTTTCTCATTTAACTAATGTTTACAACAACAACAACAATTTTAAATACTGCAATGTTATTCCAGAACGCAACTACATGTTATAGGAAAACTTCCTGTATTTTTAACGTGACACACAACATTATCAGCTTCCCCAAATTGGTGGACACTCAGACTAAACATAAAGTTCCTCTATTCTAGTTTGCATTAATATTGAGACTAAAATCACAACCAGGTGTACTGAGAGCGATTTTATTAAAGAGTTTCCCACTCTCCCGCCACGTAATTATACTTCCTGTGAATTCTACCTTCCTAATACCCCCCTCACAAGTGTAATTACATTTGAATAGCCTCAATGGGTAGAAAAAAAAACACAATAAACATTTTTTTAACACCACCTCATACTATTTATTTGGAGTGTACCCACATTTTTATGGAGCAAGTGAGAGAGTGGGAAACCATTTAGGAATAACAACCCTCAGTAAACTCGACCGGTATCGAACCACGATCTTTCCATCATCGGCAGTCTAGTCTACTGTGAGAGTAGTCTCTTAGCATCTTAGACCATGGGGCCACCGAAGTGGGCTGATACAAAAATAAAGTGACCTTAAATTAAATTTTGTTCATCATGAAATACTCACTTAAACAATTTGTTGTTTCTTCCATTGAATTTATCTGAAATTAATCAAATATATCTTTATCATCTCACTGATATGTTACATGATTAATCATACCACAAAACCTGTTCTTTGAACGGATACAGTATTAACGAAAGTGGTTTATAGAGAGTCGACTTTCATTTTTGAATGACTTAATTATTTCAAGTTGTAGTAACAGCATCTAGAATAACAAGCCCTCTAGTTTTATCTAGTTATTTTTTGTTATGTTCCTAAACTTATTATATAAGGTGTACTATATCCTTATTAAAATTGATCAATAACTAGGAGTGTGCAAGATTACTACTTTTTAAATGTGAAGAAAAATAATATTTTACTTGTTGCATAACACTAATATTTAATTTTTTAACTATCATTTAATTGCATCTAGGTAAAGATAAAGTCATAGAGTAGCATGTCAAACTTGCGGCATCGCTCCTCAGGCCCGCGGACCTGATGATTAATTAACATATAATTTGATCTTTTGATTGCTATTGATTTAAGGTGCCCACAATGTATTTTTACTTTCTCGCTATCTTACAGGTAGAGAAACTATTGTGATTGTCAAAAAGAATTGAGCTCGAAGATTTTTATGAATTTCAATATTTCATGACCTCCAAAATCCAAAAAAGTGTTTTTTTTTTGTTTTTTTTTGCTTTTCCATCTATCTGTCTGAACCTTGGAGTGAAGCCTAAACTATTTTACAGATCGGGCTAGAACTTGGTATCTAGGGTTTTCATAGGGTTTTCCCAAGGTTTTTTTGGAACTGGATCTAACCCTAGAATTAAGGGTAGTTTCCTTAAGAGCGAAAAGAAAAAAAAATTGATTTTATCAAAATAAGCTCTAACATAACATAACTCCAACACCTTCACACCTTTTTCTGTATGATAATATCTTATGATCAAAGGCACTACATTTTTGTGCAAGTGGTTTGACGAGTCTTTTAATATTTCATTTCTTTTTTTTCTGGCTAATGGCTAATGCCAGTACATTTACTTGAATTGAATCCTGTTGGGTATAAACTGTGAATAATTTCATTGAGCATCAATATATTTAAAACTAAGATATCTTTGGCTAAAACTAAATTCTATACCAGGATATAGCTAAATTACTCAGTCAAGACCTACACTATCCAAAGATATAAAAATGAATAATCTAAGGTGATAAAGTGTCAAGGTCATTGCCATTCAAACAGCATTCTTCATAGTTATCTTTTCACCTATTTATGTTAGTAACCAGGAACTTTGATGTTTACTGGCAGATTGCAGGAAAACACAACAATACAATTAATGTTAAGATAAATGGGTTTTCTGTTAATATCATAAAAGCAAACAAAACCATCCACATAAAGCCTTTTTATTTTGGAAAAGGACGGGATAAGGGATGTGAAAAAAGTATCAATACCATACTAATTTCGATATTTTCATTTCAATACTAGTATTTTTTTACTCGGCACTTTTTTACCAATAGGGCCTACTAATATTACTACTCACACTATTGGATCGGTATTGAAGGAAACAACTTTTTTGTTATCTTTACTCATGCTTGGATTAAATACTTACGATGGTTAAAGAAGAGTACAAAATAAATTGAAAAAATATATTACTAATTATATTTAGATATTAAATAACTTTATATCGGATATATTTTCTTAGACATTTTGAAAGCTGGCTTGGTAAAACCTTTTATAATATCCCTCATACAATAATAATATACCTTTCAAGCTCCAATATATAACATCAGATGCGATAGACCTAAATTGAATATGGTTAGATCAATTAACTTTCAGTGTTGAAATAAATATGAATATAAAACTATTAACATGCAAAAGTTGAAATTATAACTTGATAAAAAACCTGTTTTCCAGATTAAAATTTCTAAACCGATACTTACTGTTTTAGATACTTTTCTCTTGGTACTAGCACGGTATCGATATTTTCCTTCCAATACTTTAAATGAGTACAGTATCAATACTTTTCTTTCGATACCACATCCTTAGATGGGATGATTTAATAAGTTAATCGTAATTTGTTTTAAATTTTAATTCTCACAGCTGAAACTTGGCTATAAAACTTGCATTTTGGTTTCTTCTAGCTTTTCTTTTCTCACAGTTTAACATTTACTCAAAAGCTTCGTATTTGTCCACCCTGTAAATATTTTCGGTAAATTATATTGTATTTCTGTATCCATCACATCTTTCTAGCCTTTTGGGCTATCTGTGTGTTTAGTCTAATGGAGTAAAGACATGAAAGATAAAAATTTGAGGAAATGGATCCACATTTGGGTGCAGGTAGAGTGGAAATCCATTTAGGAAATATCAACTTGACCCGACTAGGATTCGAACCTCAACCTTCATTGTCAAACCAGACCAGATGAGGTTCAGGACTATATTATTAACCTGGGGTTTCAAGAAGGCTTTTCCACATGTGATAGTTTATTTGTAGTTTTTCCATTTTCTCCTCACGCTATTGTGGGTGTACTTCCTCCAAACAACCAATTTTTATTCCTATTAGTTGTATTAAATGTAAAAATAAAGTATTTGTTTAAAAGGTTGATTTTTGGAGGTACTCATTTTTTTTTCTTATAATAATGAATTTGACACTTGACAATTTTATACTGGATACCCATCTTGTGAATGTGAGGAATGCCAGGCCTCCACCGTGGTTCGGATTCCACGTTAAACTGTAGGTCCTTCATTTCATCTCACAATCACCCTACCATTACACATTAGCGTAAGTGCGTATAACCCGAACGGGTAGTAAGACGCGGTGCTAATAATAATAATAATAATAATAATATACTGGATACCATTCGCCAAATCCTCTATTGTCTAAGATATTTTAAAAAAAATCTGTAGTTCAAAATAAAAAAACAAAACAAATTTACCATTAAAGATCCAATTTAAAAAAAAAGTGTCTTCATCCTATGTCTTGTCGGGTTCTTAATTTAGATCCAAACACTTTTAAAAATAACCTTACAATAATTTACTAAGAGTTTAGACATTAGTGCTCGGCACTGTACTTTCTTATAAACTCCGAATCACATATACCTCAACTGTTTTCACATCACATGATTACTGAAGTCTCTACATCACCAAGATTCAAACCAAACTATATTATCTTTGATTGGGCATCGTCCTAAGCAAAGCCCTTGACCACGTCCAAGTTTGTTACTGTCAAGTTATAAAGTACTTCGCTGATTAACTTTATTCTCCTGTGTTACAGGTACGAGCGGCTGCTACGGAGAGCCAAAACAGAGGACCTCTCGGAAGTGTCCGGTATCGGCTGCCTTTATCAAAGTGGCGTGGACCGCTTTGGTCGGCCCGTTGTCGTCTTTGTGGGGAAATGGTTCCCATTCCGACACATTAACCTTGACAAGGTAGCCAACTACTGAAATACCATTTGTTTTATTTTCCTTAACAGAAATATAAACTGATAGCAGAGTGAGAGAGATAAATATTGATTCTGACTTTCAGAGCCTCTAACTCTTATATAAGGGAAACTATTCTTAAACACTGGTCATTTAAACAATGCACACTAGCAGTCGGGAGAAAATAGCTTGTTCATACACCATGAATCACAGTACTCTATTATTTAGTCTTTTTGTTTTCCTTATAATTTCCATTGGCTGTTATTGTACTATTTGGATGTGTATACCAGTTAATTTTTTCTAAAGGGTATTTTTATGTCATGACTAGGCCTATATATTATATAAAATATTAGTCTCAAAATTTTAAATAATGACTTTAGGATGACTTTTTTGTGTATGTATACCAATATATTTTTTGTGAAAAAATCATCCCCATTGAAGCTTTTAAAAATTCAACCCAAAATTTCTGATTGTGAGTCAGGTGGGCTAACACTCACATAACACTTTCTTTTTTTTTAAAAAAAAATACTTAGATTTGCACAGAAAGATAATAGGAAACTATTTGTGAAAAATCACTCTCAGCAGACCCGATCGAGATTAGAACCCCGATCATCTCGGCATCAGCTGGCCAGTTTAACACAAGAGTGACACCCTAGACCAGGGGTGGGGAATGTATTGGCATTGTAAGGCCTTATGTTGCTTCAAGGATTCCTCATGTATCTACCGAGCAAGCGTGTGTATTAGTAGAGTTAATATTTAGTTTTATCATAATTGCTTGCCGACACAGGAAATAAATAGAAGTTGTTTACAACAAATACTTTAAATAAGATTGGTTCAAAGGAACCGCGCTATTCAAGGAAATATTAGGTTCCAGTCGGCACAGTTTTATGTTTGATTGGGCTGGTTTTGAAATTGGTCCAAGATATATCCATAGACGAGGACGAAAATTTAATTTTAGAGGTGGAAAACCACTCATCAATTTTTAACATATCTTCACCATTGTACCGGGACCAACATGTGAAGGACAACAAATGGAAAGAGATCTCAGGAATAGTTGGTCGATCAAGTTAGTATTTTTTATCCACACTATTCCAATAAACAAAATAACATGTAACATTAAATAAAACACAGTTGAAAAACTCTGATGAATTAGAAACGATCTGTAATACACATAAAATTACCTCCAACTGGCGGCCAAGAGACGTATCTAGGGAAACGCACAATCCCACGTCTGTGACTCACCACCCCATGTCTGTGGTCAGAGACGCAAGACACGCCGAGGGAAACCTACCTTTAGTTTCCAGCCTTGTGAACATTATATTGCTAAATTATCTTTGGATTAATTAAATTAATTCACCAAAAAAATGATTGATCAGAGCTCTTCGAGTGCCAGATATGCCATGACATCTCACAGACTTCTTTCCAGTTTCATTCTGGCTACATACCCTAACTATCTATTCCTGTTTTATCACACTTTTTGTATTACACACACAAAAATTAATCTTAATAATAGTTTCAAGTGTGTATTTATAATATTATTTTAAACAGTTTAGTTAAAATATTTTTAGCTTTTAAATCCTGAGATTAATCTATTTTTATACTGTCAGAAATATTCATTCTGGCATGGTTAGTCGAACTTAAGTTATATTCTTTGACATGGGGATTTTCTCTTTTGCTCTCATGAAAATGTTGGTGCAGTACCCCTAAATCATCCACTCAAACCATTTTTAACTAAACAAACTTAGGCCAAGGTCCAAAAGTGATTTTGTTTGGTTGCTTATGGCTCACCCTTGCACCATGTAACTAAACCACTAACATGGGTTTGAATTAAGTGATTGGGTGACCTGGTGGTCTAGGGGTAAGGTGTCAGACTTCTGTGTTAGGGGTCTGGGGTTCAATCCTTGGTCCCAGCACAGATTTATCTGACTACCAAACCCTTCTTCACCTCTGACAAGACATCTTGTGAATGTGGGGAATGCCAGGCCGCCACCGTGGTTCGGATTCCGCGTTAAACTGTAGGTCCTCCAGTTCATCTCACAATCACCCTACCATTACACATTAGCGTAAGTGCGTATAACCCGAACGGGTAGTAAGACGCGGTGCTAATAATAATAATAATAATAATAATAATAATTAAGTGATTGATTGGAGTTTAAAGTTAGGCATTAACATTAAAGGTTTGGTGATCTGTGAGTGGGGGTCGCTGGTAAGAAAGGTTTGGTTTTTAGCACTGCATATTTTTACCTGTTCAGGTTGTACACACGCTTATGTAGTAATTACGTTAATGGTTTTAGGGATGATGCAGGTATATTTTAGAGGACATGTACTCGCATTTTCATGGAGGGAGAGTGGAAAAACATTTTGTAAAAAAAAAAACCTAATTACATTTGACTGAGGTTCGAAACTCCATCTTCTTGTCATTGGCAGTCTAGTTTAGTGTGAGAGTAGCGCCTTAGATCATGTGTCCATCGAAGCGGAGAAGAAACAAGCTGCTTCTAGTTTATGTTTTGTTATAATGTCAGCAGACTTACTTGTTTTAACAAACATACATTTTTTTAAACCAAGTGGTTTATGTGGTTCTTAAACTATCACATTGCGCTCAAGTCAAAACAGTGCCATCCAGGGACATATATACCAGGGGGGGACAGGAAGAGTACACCCTCCCTGAGTCATTGTGCTCCCTCCCAAAGAAAGGACTATTAACAGGTTGTCCAGCACCAACTGGAAAACCTGAAAAAGTTAGGGAATTTGATCAAATTTCTGGAATTTTCACATATTCACTAAAATAATAGGCTTACGTTACTTTCATTTACAATAATCAACTGTCAAAAAACATTTTTCCTCACTCAGAATTTATTTTAGTACAGTTGTCCATCTTGATTATAGTAATCTCAATTCTCAAAGTCAACATGGGACTTTCATCTAATGTTTCACCCCTCTATTTTACGGGTGTCTTTACCCAAAGTTAGCCCGTGTAAGGTGAAATGTATCAATATAATCAAATAAAATCTAACTTGGAACGAACAACCCAACGGCCCATTGCTTTAGTCTTTCATCCTTTAACCCCTTCATAGTGTTTTACAAATTCAAAATGTGTATGTTTCTAAAAATATTATTACATTAGGTTGAGATCGTAATACAATAATGTTTATAATATAATGACTGGAAAAGTTGGAAATTGGCTCTGGAAAACCTGGAAAATTCCGGGCATTTTAAAATATAGTTTGGCTGGACACACTGATTAATAAAAATTACATAGTCAAAATTTCTGAAATATTGTCATTGATAGTATTTGTTTAATCTTATTCGTATTTGTTTTAATCATAATGTTTTCACTGCCTTTCGCTACCCGTTTTGGTTATATGTATAGATTAATTACTTAATGAGGTAGGGTTAGTAAATGTAGCATTTTAGAATAAATGTTCCCGAATTTGTATGGTAGGAAATACTAGCCTCAGTTCATCCAGCTTTGATTCAAAATCCGACCTCTCCATCAACAGCAAACCAGAATAAATAATACCTTAAACATTTAATAAATAACTTACACTAATTATTGGTGTGTACTAGCTGAAAGCATTTTTTCTAAAATATGTGTGTTCAGTGTAATGAACAGAAAAATTGTCATTCACCAGGGAAAGCCGGGAAAATGTTTGGTCAGGAAAGATTGAAAGCGGTTGTCTGGGAAAACTGTAAAAATCAGGGAGTCTTGTAGCCAACTTGTTAGTTTAAAATATCTGTTTATAAAAAGTGTATTAATGTTGTGAATGCTAATGTTCCAGGCGCTGCTGTACTTGATCTACCTCCTGGACCCATTAGTTAAGGGAGACTATGTGATAGCGTACTTCCACACCCTCCATTCTAGCCCCAATCACCCCTCTTTCGCGTGGCTCAGGGAGGTCTACAATGTACTGCCTTACAAGTGAGTGGATCAGGCGATACATTTTTGGCCTTGGCTGTAGTTTTTTTCCTATCTCTATGACTTGCTTCGGTGTCCGCATGGTCTAAGGTATCACTCTCACAATAGACTGGACTACCGGTGACAGGGTGACGGAGTTTAAATCTCAGTTGGGTGTACTAAGGGTAGTTTTTCCTAAAGGCTTTCCCACTCTCCTCAGTGATAATGCTGGTACACTTTCTCTGAATTCAAACTTCCTCATTTATTATACATTAGTATAATTTGTATATAAGCAAATAGTCTGAACAATTAGTAAGACATTGTGCTAAAAATAAACAATTTATATCCATATCCAATGATGAGTGAATGAAGGATTTAGGTGGTAAATGATATACCACTGAGTTTTATTAATAATATTTTTTTTACTTTCTCACTACCTTACAGCTAGAGAAAGTATTGTGATCATAAAAAAAATTGAACTCGAGACTTTGATGAATTTCAACGTTTCATAACCCCCTGAATCCGAAAAAGTGGTTTTAGAATTTCCCTCTTTTTGTCTGTTTTTACCTCGGAGTAGAGCCTAAACTTTTTTACATATCGGGCTAAACCTTGGTATATATGGTTTTCATAGGGTTGGCCCGAGGAGTTTTTGGAATTGGATATCTAACCCTAAGTTTAAGGGTGGTTTACTGAAGTGCGTAAGAAAAAAAAATCGGTTTTATCAAAATCAACTTAGGATTTTGATTAAATTTAATTTCTAAACATTCATCAATATTACAAACAGAATGGCTACTCTCAATTTATCATCAAAATGACTTTAAGAGTTCTGGTCTGATGCGTAAATTCCCATTTATCATTTTCAAGATCAACACAAATATATATATTTTTTTAACTTTTTGAACAGAAAAGGTAAAATATTGCCTGTCAAAAATCTAAACCAAGATGTTGATTGATGTCGACGTCTCATGACCCCTCCAAATCCCAAAAGGTGTTTTTTTGCGATGTCGTCTGTCTTTGTGTCTGTCTAACCATAAAATTAAGAGTAGTTTAATAAAGGGTGAAAAAAGAAAAAATGGATTTTCCTCAAAATCAGAATGGCTATTTTCATTTTCCCATGAAAACGGCTTTTAGGGTACTTTACAGAAGCGTAAATTTCCATTGAAAAACCCTTTATTTGAAATATATTTTTATAAAAACAATTGTTTCTGAAATATTTGCAAATATATTAATACAAATTTTTTTAGCTTTAGTTGTACAGAGATACTACTTATGTTTTAATGCAATAATTCTCTATTATTATTATTATTAGCACCGCGTCTTACTACCCGTTCGGGTTATACGCACAATAATTCTCTAATGCCATAGAGTAATCAAATATTAGTAAGTCTCTCAAAAAGTTTCTTTTTCCTTTAATCTCTTAGTGAAAATATTTCTACAGCAATTTATCTCTATCTATTTTGGACTCAATAGTCAGTATTTACATTTTTTATTGGTCAAAACTTATAAATGAGGAATTTAGTATCAATGCCTGAAGATGTGCAAAACCTAATAAAATGTCAAAAATTTTAATTGGAAGTAAAAATTTCAATATGGAGTGTTGACCCTTGTGGACCGAATATCGATATTTTTATTGGTCCAAATATACAAATGAGGACATTAATTCTTTAAAAATAAAATTATAAAATTTAAAAACCGAGAGTAAAAAAAATGTTTACTTAAGTGTAGCGCAATTTATCCTTGGGTTTGCTAGTGTATATTATTTGTTTCACATATATTACGAGTTTTGAGTAAATATCTCCACAATAGAATGAGAAAGTCCGTGCAGAGTTCTGTACCATTTATTATTTAATAGCCTGAAAAACAGATAACACAGATTTCCACTTTATACCATGGACTTTTATAAGCCTTTATTTCTTTGTATCTGTTTATCTTACAACTGAAAATTTGTTCAATTTAAAAATGATCATTCATACTGTACTAGCTAGAAGCCATTTTTTTTTATGAAGAGCTGGAAGGCGTACGTTGGTTAGGCCATACCTCTGAAAGGAGTATAATATTGGCATAAGTTATGAAAACACTGGTATAGACACCAGTATTCCCACATTTCCTCAATTTAATAATAATTATAATAGTCTAAAATTGCAAAGAATGAAGTAGTATCGTTGCGATAGCAGTATATAAAAGTGAATTAATGCTAACATCATTGTAGGGATGTGAGACGGGGGTTTCGAAGAAGAAACACAAGAGCAAGGTGAATGTGGTTGGAATGATATATCTAAGAAATGTATGTGGACAAACTCGTGTGAATATTATAAGTAATGAATTGGGGCTGAAGGAGTGAGGTTTGAAAGGGAATACAATAGATTAACGTGAAAGAATTGCCTTACCATGTTTTGACTATGTTGAGAGCATGAGTGTAGATCGCGTGATGGAGCAAATATATGAAGGTAGAGTGTGTATATCAAAAGGAAGGGATATGGTATGTAAGATGTGACTAAATGGTGTAGAGGAATTTGTGAAAAAGAGAAACATTAAGAGTTTAAGGAATAGAAGAGCATGTATGACTTGCTGTATGGATGTTGTTGAAGTGAAGGGAGTTTGCAAGGATAGGAAGTGTGGAGAAAATAAGTTAGGATGGATTAAGTAGAGAGTTGTTGTGTTTTGAGTAATATGCACCATTTCTTGCCCGCACACCCCTTAAGGTAACATTGTGATTAGGTATATATGCATGATGAATCATTATGGCTAGTATTAGTAGAATTAATACAATTCATGTTCAAGCCAAAGCTAAAATACACCTTTGGGTGTAATTACTATACAACTAATTAAAATTATCATATTTTCCATTAATTGTAGATTTAGTAAATTAAAACGTCATAGTCATGCGTTGTTTTACAATTTACGTTTAACATTCATCAAACACCATTGTCTCAACCAATCTTGTAAACAAGTAACGTGGTATGTCAAGTCAACATTAGCTATCTTCTTTATACAGGAAATATATTATCAGCAGGATCTACGGAGATTATAAAGGATATAAATTTCAAAAATTTGAGACTCCCCCCACCATGAAATGTGTTTTAGAGTTTTAATACTGCCCATTGGTGGCTCAAAACCATTTATAACTATAGGATAAACTTAACAACTAGGCCCCAGACAAGTAATATAACACTTAATAAATGTTTGAATGTTATAATGAATGGATATTAACATTTAGCTACTTACTCTCTCTATTATCTATTACTCCACTCTATTGATATTCCCTAAAGTCTATACAATGCCTTTTATCAATTTATTTAAGTGGTTTTTTGTTAGTCAAGGTCTTCACAACTGTATTCGAGATCCTTTTGAGCAATTAACTGGGAATTTGAAGTAGTTGGGGAAAAAAAACTGAGATTAAGTCAGCAATTTTGTAAAAAAAAAAAAAGCCTAGAGAATGTTTTTTTACTAAAAATATGAAATATAATAATCATTAAATCAGTAAATTAAAATGTGATCCAAACTGTTTTTTTTTTTTTGCTGGTAGCTGTGTAATAATATATTTTATAATTTTATAATTCCTAGTGGACTATGTAAATACAAATTTAAAAAACAGGTTGGTTTATATTTTAAAACTTATTATTATTCATAAAAAATATTAGTAAAAATGTGGGTGGGGGAAGAAGGGTGTGACACACTTTTGGGTAGGGAATTTTAGGAAATGATCTGGGGAAATCAGGGGAAAAGTAGGGAATTTCATTGGTTGAGTTGAGTAGATACCGTGATTTCATCTCGAAACTCTCAAATACCATAGGATTGGAGGGATTCTATTTCTACTCAAAACCCTTGATTCTTATAGTTATCAAAATAATCAAGAATCATAAATTTCGATACCTTGATTATAAGGGAAAGTTTTTACTAAATAGTTAATTTAAAATGGGGAAGTAGGCTGAATCATGGTTAAATTTAAGAGGGAAAACCAACACACAATCCTGCTCAGGGTTTGAATCTCGATGGGATCTACTGAGGGTGTTATTTTCCTAAATGGTTTCCCACTATTCTTCCGTATCCCTACTCAATTAGAGTTATTATTATAAATATACCTGAATAGGTAGTATGATGCGGTGATAGAAATAAATAAAACAGAAATGGAAACATCATTTTGAAAAAAATATACCACCAAACAGTGAGCTGAGGAATAATCCCCAACCCCATATTTGCCGTAAAGCATGCTTCCAGGCACCTAACTTGGTTCTTTACTTCACACTCAAATTGTGGATTATGTACATTAGGTTTTTGGTATCGAACTTTTTTTTAAATAAAATACAAACTTATTTCTTTCAGCCACCATTCATAACTTATAACTATATTATTGTTATTTTACAGGTATTGATATAAGTATACCTGTCAAAAGTGACAGCTGCATTTAACATGACGACTCAATGTATGAATTTGAGAAAATAGATATAATAACTTTTATAGCTGTCAGGTAAGGCATTTTATATAAAAACTCGCTCTGTTCTTTGGAGCTCCACCCCTAATCCCCCGAGAGTTTTCTTTGCAAGTGGATGTAAAATAATGTAATTCCAGGGCTGTTTTTGATAGGCCTTACCATTTAGCCACAAGAGACCTCCAAAGAAAGGTCCACACCGACTTTAAAATTGCTACGCCATTTTTAACTATTTGGAATTTTCTCGTCAGTTAGAGGCTATAAGTTATGTTTTTCAAATTTCAATTTTCTATCTCATCTGGAAGTGGGTAAACATTATTGTCAGTGAGTGAGTCAGCCATGGGGCTTTGTATGGTATAATTGGACATTAGTTTTCTTTCTTTCTATTAGTTTATATTATTATCACCATATCTTATTAACTTTTCAAGTTATATGCATTTATTTTAATGGAGTAAAGATGAGGAAGGAAGCATTTTAGAGGTAATCCCACCCGCATTTTCTTGGAAGAAAAGTGGGAAACCATTTAGGAAAAACCACCCTCCGTAGACTTAACTGAAATTCGAACCCTGATCATCCCATCATTAGCAGAAGATTATAACACAGGAGTAACACCTTACACCATTCAGCGACTGAATACCGTTTTCCATCAGTTGCCAAGGTTGCTTTCTCTTTGTGTATATTTAATTTGTGTCTGTAATTGGAAGAATTCTGAATGCAATCTCCTGTGAACATCTCCTGTTTACCTCAACTTCACACACTCTGCACCAACCAATGTAATTACTCCAAAGGAAGGAAGATTACATCTATAATATAAGGGTTAAAATATTAAAATTTCTATAGGTTAAATGTGAAGCTTGTTGATTTTTATATAAAAAAAAATCTCAGACACTGTAAACTAAATAACGTTTATTAAATGTATTGTAGGAATATCATAAAGATTTAATTAGTATCAGGAACTCGTAGCTAATGACTATCCACAGGATCAGTTCCTTTAAGTTCTTAAATAAGTCAAATTGTTTTAACGTTTTGTGTAAATCTTTTGATTGAGTTTTTACTAGGTTATTATTTTGTATTTTCCATTGTTTTCACATTTTGTATCACTTTTTAATGACACTTTTACATAGGGTTACTATTTTGTATTTTTTCAGGTATAAAAAGAATTTGAAGGCGTTTTACATTATTCATCCAACATTTTGGACAAAGGTATGTTTTATATTTCATGTATAGTTAATATTTATAAAAATACAATTTTGGTTTCATTTACGGATATTTATTTTTATCACAAGAATGTGTATATAAAGACAGTGTAGAAACAATGTACAATAATGTAAAGTTAGTGATAGGGAAGGTAGCCAACCTGAAAGGATAGTTAGGTTAAGCCTAGATAGGGACAAGCACATTTCTTCACACTTTCACAGCTACAAAGTGTTTTAATTTTCAGAAATGTTCCTTTTTCATATAAACACACACTGTACTCATTACCAGATATTGTTAGGTTAATCAAATCTTATAGGTAATGGTGGACATGACATGCAGCCCAAATGGGAGAATTTAGAACCGTGTTAAAGTTATTGGCTATCAAACCCAATGAAAAGAGACCATTAGGAAGACCTCGACACAAATGGGGGATATCATAAGAATTTACCTGAAAGAGATAGGGTGTAATGAGGTGGACTGGATATATCTGGTGCGGCAATGAATTTCTAGTGTCATAAAGTAAGTATTAAATAGCTGTGGATATATTAGATTTTAAATATGAACTTTTTTTTCATATATATTTCTTTTATATGTACATAGTAGTTCTTCCTTTGCTATATTTCTTTAATTCTAATTGCCTCATACAACTGGTTTATAAATATAAAGACTGGTATTGACTTGCATATAGGCAGGGCCGTTTTAAGAAAATGTGAGGCCCGGGATACATACTCGGTACTTATATTACTTAATAATCTCTCGTTTTTTTATGGAATCTTGATCAATTCATTAAAGTATTGTACTTTATTAAATGCAAAGAAATTAAGTTAGCAAAAGTAAATTCCTCTTTGCATTATTGCTATGTTAGTTTTCTGTAAACCGGCAGTGGTAGCTCAATGGTGGCCTATTCTACTTTACTGCAGCACATTACTCGAATAACGTAAATCTTAAATTACATAAAAAGTTGGGGTTTTCAGGAATCTGGAATGAAATCCTATCACTAAATGAATACTGATTGCTGTTAATTATCTGTACACTATTTATGCAAAATTTAGATTAATAACTATAATTGAATTTGATAATTTTGGGGATAAATGTGGCTCCCTGGAATATGAAGCCTGGGGAAACTTCCCTTCCCCCCCCCCCCCCCCCCTTATACGTGGCCCTGCATATAGGTTATTGGAATCATTTGAATATCCTACAAATCACAATCTGATGGGTTGAGTGGTTTTCTTAAATTTTTGTGATGGAAAGGATTTCATAGTACAATATTTCACAATTTAATATATTTATTCAACAAGAAACAAACATTATTCAAGCCTACACCTATATAAACTTTATCATAACTTCTTGCACATAATAAAATTATAAATAAAAATAATAAACAAATATTATTTTATTCTAGTATTTTAAAAATGTTGAGAAAAAGAGCTGTATGAAATTTAAACAATACTATACCTTCTGAGGAGAAGTGTAACAAAAATATCAAACAATTAGATTAAAATGATATTGCTAACATTTAATTTTGAGTTGCTCCATAAACCTCTTTTTGGGGTAGTTACATTCCTTTTACTCTGAAAGGTTGTGAGCTTACCTTGATGTATACCACTATGGTGTAGGTAGGCTATAAGGTCATAATGTAACCAATAAAGGTAAGTTTGCTACTTTTCAGGATAAACACAATGTACCAATTAATGTTCACATGACAAAAATCTCTAATAATTTATTTGTATAAGCTGAAATATGTTGAGTTTATTTGGGTTAAAATATTTATAAATGATATTCAGTGTTGAAAGTATGTTTTTCTACATACAATTCTTTTTTTTTTTAATATTGTGACTTTGTTTCTACTCCAGGAATATTTAACATATTTGATTCTTCTTATCTTTTAATCAAAAAATTGGTACCCCTAAGTAAACCTTTTTGATTTCAACCCACCTCAAGTATATGTAAAGCGTTGTGGGCTTATGCTGAAGTGGTGTATATGTGTAGATGGTGACGTGGTGGTTCACGACGTTCATGGCGCCGGCCATCAAACAGAAGGTCCACAATCTCACTGGAGTAGAATTCCTCTATAGTGCCATGTCCCCGGACCAACTAGAAATACCTGCCTTTATCACCGAGTATGACATGTCGGTGAGTTAGTTTGTGAACTTCAAAAAACTGTGAATGAGATGTTTGATTTTAATGTATATTACCCAAGAATATGTATCTTTAAGGAAAACCTCTTTTCGCTTTTTGAGGTATATATTAATATACGTGAAATAAAGTGCAGAAAAGATTATTCTTTTTTTTTTAGATATTCCTATCTAATTGTCCTATCATTCTTTACAAATTTCATTTTTTTTCCCTTTTGTGTTTTTTGGAAGCTGTGTTGCACATCTCACTCTCCCTCCTGATGAATTCTAATAGAAAGAAACTTAGGTCGATGGATTTGGCGGTAACAATTGATTCTCTTCAAGAGTTAGCCATTACCTCTTTTTCCGGTGGCAGCATTGTAAAGTGGGCACTGTGTTATTTTTTTAATTATAAAAGTCAGGTTGTTTTCTTTTGCTTTTATATGTATCCATCCACCTTTCCTGTACTTTTTTCCATATTTAACAAAATATTAATAAGAGTAAGTAGATAAAGATATTAACTACGAGACTAAGGAATCTTTGTTTGATTCCCTTTGTTACTTATGTAATGTTGTTCTGTGTTGAATCAATTGAAGTTGCTTTGAGTGTGAGTTTCATAGTTCAAGTTGAACAGTACTGGGCCCCTCCTAGTTTTCAAAAACTCAAATTATGTGGAATAGCCAAAAACGATTAAAATACCTATTGGTTTTGGTAATTTACACTCACTTTGCTCGTTGGGGCCTTTGCCCCCAAGTCTCCGGTGAGATTTCTTTGCAATTGGGTGTAAACTATTGTAATTCCAGAGCCATTTTTTGATAGATCTTACCATTTAGCCACAAGAGATTTCCAAAGAAAGGTCCACACCAACGTTAAAGTTGCTAAGCCATTTTGAATTTTTTTTCGGTGGTTAAAAATGAAAATTTTCAACTTTTTAGAATTTTCCCATTAGTTACAGGCTAGAAGCTATAAGTTTGCCAAATTTCAAGTTCTTAGCTCATCTGGAAGTGGGTAAACATTAATGTCAGTGAGTGAGTCAGTCAGCCATGTGGCTTTATAGTAGTATATAATAACTTTATATATATTTTAGGAATGAGACCCTTGAATCCTTAAGGATATTCAAGATTCGAGGATTCAAGAAATTCTCGGACTTGAGACTTAAATTCCTAATGTTCAAATGAAATTTGTTAAGAAAGAATCTTAACATTTAGTTAATATTTGTATTTTCTACTATAATTTTATATTTTTATTTTCTCTTAAGTTCATAATTTTTTCCAAGATTCAGATTAGGATTCAAAAGTAAATTGGATATTTGGATTCATAAAATAGTGGATCCGACCTAATTCTAATTAAATATTTTTGAATTAAATAATGAAAAAATAATTTTATGAATCTAAATGCTTAAACTTTTTATTAGATTAAACTGTGCTGGCGGCCGGGGTTCAATCCTCGGTCCTGGCACAGATTTATCTGATTCCCAAACCCTTCCTTCACCTCTGACAAGACATCTTGTGAATGTGGGGAATGCCAGGCCTCCACCGTGGTTCAGATTCCACGTTAAACTGTAGGTCCTTCATTTCAACTCACAATCAACCAACCATTACACATTAGCGTAAGTGCGTATAACCCGAACGAATAGTAAGGCGCGGTGCTAATAATAATAATAATAATAATAATAATAATAATAATAATATTAGATTAAAAATTAAAGTGTTTACTGGTGTTTTACTTGTGATCATTCTTTTTCTGCCTAACCCCACATTTCTCATCTTGTGTAAAAGGAAATATTCCAGGTGTATGCTTACCTTGAATTATTATTATTATTATTATTATTATTATCACCGCGTCTTACTACCCGTTCGGGTTATACGCACTTACGCTAATGTGTAATGGTAGGGTGATTGTGAGATGAAATTAAGGACCTACAGTTTAACGTGGAATCCGAACCACGGTGTTGGCCTGGTATTCCCCACATTCACAAGTTGTCTTCTCAGAGGTGAAGGAAGGGTTTGGAAATCAGATAAATCTGTGCCGGGACCGAGGATTGAACCCCGGCCGCCAGCACAGAAGTCTGACATCTTACCCCTAGACCACCAGGTCACTCTTACCTTTAACTATACTGTTGGTACCTACAATTTAACCAAAGAATAGATAGATATGTGGTGGACATTAAGATTAATATTTTGAATAAATGTAAGATGTATGCAATCATCTTAATTCTTAACTAGAGATAAGTCGACTCCACTTTTTTTTTTTTTTTTTTACAAATCCAAAGCTCGAAAATAAATCTTCATTATAAGTTTTATTTAATGCAAATCTTGAATTGGAATCCGAATCTTGGGAAAAGTTATGAACAAAAGATGAAATAGGAATATAACATAATTATATAAATTAGAAATAGTAACAGGTTAGTAATAGGTTAACATTTTTGGTAGAGATGGGTCGAATCCACTATTTTACAAATTTGAATCTGCAATCCAAATTTCCAATTTACCTTCAAATCTCGAATGCGAAGCCAAATCTTGGAAAACATTACGAACATAAGAGGAAATATAAATATAAATAAATACTATAAAATACAAAATTATAACTAAAAGTTAACATTCTTTCTAATAAACCATTCATTCATTCAGGTGTACAACTAATGGTCTGGGGTCTGGTTGCTTTGTTTTTATCTCTGGAATCTGAATCTCAAATTTTGTCTTAAATTTTCTTTTGAATCTTGAATCGTTAAAAATGTACAATTTTAGTTTTACTTTACATCCATCACTGTTTCCAGCCTGTTGCCTGGGTCAGTTTTTTTTTATCCAAGCCATATACT
The DNA here is from genome assembly GCA_039000515.1 of Timema cristinae. Taxonomy (NCBI): domain Eukaryota; kingdom Metazoa; phylum Arthropoda; class Insecta; order Phasmatodea; family Timematidae; genus Timema; species Timema cristinae. The sequence continues at coordinate 26,342,748 of JBCFYV010002255.1, forward strand.
TTCCACTACCAGTCCTGTCATAGCTTCATATGCCTTATAATATAACTTAAGACTAGGTCAGGCACAACATCCAGTCCCCAGCCGTTAATTCATCACTGTGAAAGGGTAAACCCACATTTCACTAATGATAAACTTTTCTGCCAGGCCAGGAATCAAACTGGGGAACCTTAGCTCAGTAGACAGAAACACTACCGATTGAGCTGAGGTATCGGATGTACAATTTTAGTTAAAAGTGAAAATTATATTTAAAAAATGTTTTATTGCTGTTCAAGTTATTAAATTCAATTTTAAACTCTAATATGTATAACAGTGGCTTAAGGGTTGGTAACATTGACAATGATATTTTATTTGTCTTGTTTATTCCATCATACACAACAAAGATAACACTTTTTTAAATTAAATTCGCTATAAAGTTCATTAATACAATTTTGTCCTCTTTTTATTTTTTTGTATTTCCTCAACTCCACAATTCTATAAAATTCCTTCCACCAATTGTTTAAAATTGTTATATCGAGTTGAGGTCTTTATGGTTGTATTTGAGATAGTTTTTTTGAGATTTTACTAATCTCAAATACCATAGGTTTTAAGGATTATACCTCTCATCTCTAGTTTTTTATAATAATTATGTTGTCATGGACTAACCCTAAGCAATATTATAACTATAAAATATATTTATTCCAATTAAAAATTTTGGAAAAAAAAAAAGTGCCAACATTTTTTGAATCTCGAATCTGATATTTTATATAGTCCTCAAAACCTGCTTTGGTGGCCACATGTTCTATGTTGTCACTCTCGTAATAGACTAGACTACCAGTGATGGAGATTGAGTTTCAAATCCCAGATGGGTTTACTGAGGGTGGTTTTCCACTTTCCCTTCACACAAATGCAGTTACACTTCCTCTAAATTCAACCATTCTTATCCTTAACTCATTAGCGTAACTAGATCATATGCATACAACCTGAGCCAGTAGTAAGACATGTGCTAAAAAAAATATATTATATCCCTTGAATCTAAAATCCAATATTTTATCGATTTCCTCAATCTAGAATTCTAGATATTTGAGGATCTTATCTCTATCTTAATTTATATTTTACAGATCAATGGACTTCGCTATTTCCAGCCGGAGGCGCCAACTTAAACTTAAAATAAACCCATCTGTGCTGGACTTGTATATTATCTCAAGCTGTCAATGTTGGTGCTCAGGCTTTCTGAAGGGTAAAATGTAGTTTTGTGTGTCAAGGAAACAAAACACAAGAATCAAGAGCTTTATCACGTAGAAGAATTGTAGACAAACATAAAACTTTAATAGAGGTATTTCTTGTGAGTGTGCCATTTTTAAAACTGTTAAGTGCAACGCTTGTGAAGAAGAAATGTTTGCTGCTGTGTTGTTTAGTCATAATTTGGTTGAATGTGTTTGGTGGGCAATTTATGAGAAAATAAAAATTAAAAGTTGATATAGTTACGTGATACTGCCATGACAAGTACTTTAAAAAAAAAAAAAGAAAATACCAACTTATATTTTAATGTTTGACACAAATTAAAAACAATGATATGTTTTGATTTGAACAGATTATAGCCTTGTTGTCACTTTGATTATTTACCAAGTTAAAACCTATTTTATAATGAAAAACTTTATGAATGTTGAATAAGTCTGAGTATATTTTAGCCTGAATGTGACAAAATGACTGTATTTAACCAATAAGGTATAACTTAATAGCCAATTTGTTTCAGCTGAATGTGAGAATTAATTAATATATTAATATTTTTGGCAAGAGGGCATTTCTTAATTTTATTTGGTTTGTTACTTTAATATATTTATATTAGTCATAGTAATTTGAATATACATACACCCAATATAGTTATTTTAAATTTTATTTAGTAAAATTATTGGGCAGGGTTGTAAAATAAATTAATTGGATAGAACAAATTTATAATTAAAAAAAAATAATTCATCCATTTTATATACTTGTCAAAGTTTAGTGTTCCATATACAAATTTTTTTTAAATATAATAATGGCTGTATCTTAATAGTATATCCAAATGTAAGTCATGTTGGGTGGCGTCCAAATTTTCTTTAAACCGTACTAATCTACCTTTTAAAGTAAGTGCACTTAACTAAAGTATGGATACAAGTAAACCTTCTCATGCACTTCTAGTTAAAATAACATTTTTATACAAATAGAACAAAATATATAAAAAAATTAAATAAATATAAATAATTTATCACCTAAAACTGATTTGATACAAGCCTATTAGGTGGCTAAACCTTTTCTAAAACAACAATTAAAGCTATTAATTTGAAAGTTATTTTAGACATGAAGTGAATTATTATGAGTCCAAATATATAAACACTATAGAGTGAAATTAAACATAATAATTGGTTGAGGCTAGTAAGGCAATTTTGAACCCCCCTCCCAACCCCCTCCCTACCAAAATTAAATTCTCCTTATACCCATGCCCTGAACCATAGCAAACAGTGTGTTGGGTATTGATAATTCGGATACAGCTAATGTTAAACTATTACGAGTATTCAAGATCATTAATTTGTTGCTGATTAAGAGTATCAGTTTTTTTTTTTTAAGTAATAGTGTGCTTGCTCTAAAATTTGCTATCCACTTTCATAATAACAACTTTTCAAAACTGTAATAATGCTTTGTTTACTTAAAATTAAACTTAATGAGATGAAAAAAAGTATGAATGATCATGTTTGTAAATATAAATGTGACTTGTAAAAGAAGCTAAAAATGTTATACTTATAAAATAATATGTTTTCTTAGCTATGAAATAAAAGATAATAATTTTTTAAATATTTTTATTTTGATATAATAATGTTAGCATTTACAAAATTCCCATACATGTATTCATTAGAATGAGCTGTTTGCTCTTGTAAAAACATTATAATACTATGAAAATAGAAAATAATTGGAATTTTTTACATTTTATTAACCGCTAAGTATCTTCTCTTTATAGAAACAAAAACAGAATTTTTACAACCTAAATACATCCAGTAATGGGGGAAATGCTATTATTTTCAAAAATATGCTTATATTGGTTTATTTTTTGATTTTGATTTTTGTGTAAAATATTGTTAAACCAGATTAATTATTTTTATAGGTACCTATTAATATTACAAAAGTCTGGCTTTGACTTTTTTTTTTTTTTTTTAATTATGTAATGGAAAAATTTATTTTATATGTCTATTTTGTCATTATTTTGTGATTGTTACTACTTATTTGTTTGTTTTTTATTAGGTAGTGTTTAATTTATATATTTTTAACACAAAAATAGATTCATTAGAATGGACCTAAAAGAGATAGGGTGGAATGAGGTGGACTGGATATAACTAGCTCAAGATAGGGATAGGGTGTAGTGATGTAGACTAGATATAATTTTCTCAAGATAGAGGTGGCATACTTTTGTGAGTGCGTAATGAACTCTCGAGTTCTTAATGCGACAGAGTAAATAAGTAACAAAATAATAATTTTTTATTTGCTAATAGGGTTAGCCATACACCAAAATAAAACATTTAAATGTGTTCAGTTGAGAAGAATTATAAATATAATTTGTTTTCATCCTATAACCATAGTTGGAAGAAATAATTAAAAACTAGCATGATCCATTAATTACTACCAGTTTAATCCAAGATAAATCTAGTTTGATAACTTTTTAACAACAAAATTTTGTATCTATTCTCATTTATTTCAGTAACAGACTAGCACTAAAATTTGGCTAAATTAACATTCATTATTTGGAAATAATTTTAATTTTCTCACTCTTTTGATGTGTTATTTACCATTGCAAAATTTGATGCTATATTAAATTAAGGATATTATGCACATATGTAATGCTTCATATTCTGCAAATTAGGGGTGTGCGATTAGGCATTTTTCAAGTCGAGTCGAGTTTTAGTGAAAACATAAAAGAGTTTTTCAACCCGCTTCAGTGAGCGCATGGTTTAAAGCATTCACTTTTAAAAACTTTTCCTGAGAGCTTCTAGAAGCATTTCATTTTCAAAAAAACTCAAGGTAAATATCATCTAAATGGCTTTAATAGGCATCCAATTTTTAAAATAAATACTCAAAAGCGCCATTCCAATTATATTCTATATACATTTTTAAAATTCAAAGTGAGATTACTCTAATTAGCTTCTAAAATCATTCAATTTTTAAAAATATGCTTAGGGAAGAACACTTAATAAAGCTTATAAAGGCATTAATTATAAAAAATTAGGGAGATGCGAGACTCAAAAATATACCGAAAATTTATGAAAAAAATAATCTCAATCTCATCTCGAAAATTAAAAACTGAATCTCGAAAATTCAAGAAATCAAAAAGAAGCAAATACGGTCTCTAAGAAATTATAAAATCAAACCAGGAATTTATTATTTCCAAATTTCCAATAATACCGTAATAACCCAAAAATAGACTGCATACCCCTCCCCCCACAATAAGACAATATAAATCGAGCGCCAGCTCAAATGTCAAAACAAAACTGTATAAACTATATATTTACTTTAATAAACGTTATCTAAGTTTTTTTTACTTTCAAATGACATTTTCTTGTCTCGTTCTTGTGTCTTGATACTTTTTTATATTTTCGTCTCGAATTGAAAAATAGGTTCTCACAAACCCCTAAATAAAATCCATGTGAGGACCATTTCAAATAGTTTCTAAGTTCTAAGGCATACAATTTTTAGAATTTTCTGGTGGAAGATCACTTTAAATATCTTTAAAAGTGATCTAATTTTTGACAAAAAAAAAGGACTCTGGTGAGCACTTAGCTTTTAGAGCCACCACAATTTTCACAAATTTGTCGAAGAAGGTTTTCTCCAAATATCCTGTAGTAGTACCCAAATTTCAATAGATTTTGAGGACCACTATTCTAAATTGCTGTTAAAGGAATATAATTTTTTTTTTTAAACTCAACATGAGGACAACTACAAATAGATACTAGGAGCATCCAATTGTCTAACATAAACTAGGGAAGAGGAGGTTAGAAAGTCCCTAAAAACTGTTTTGTTACATGTCCCTCCCCTCTTACAAAAATAAAGTTCCACCACACCACTGTATAAAATAACAATGTTCTTATTTCGTAGGGTTTAATAGTAATTCTTAAAATCTTCTATAAACTTAAAATTTAAAAAGTAATAAAAAATAATTAAATTCTCCCTACACCCATAATTTAGCCTCACTGAGGCTCATTTTTGCTTATAATAAGCCAAAATTGCTTGTCTATATTCTACAATGATGATCCAGAAGAGGCTTTCATGTTAACACAATTTAAAAATTTTCAAATTTAAAAAATCCAAGGTTGGAGAGAATCGGTTTTTAAACACTTGTTTCATGAACGTTGAAAATATGATGTAAATTGTTTTAAATAAAGTATCTATTTATGAGCTGTATAGTAATTTAAATTGTTTGCTCCAAATGTGACACAATAATATGAGAAGATATGTCAGTTTACTAACCAACCTTTAATGTTTTTTTATTGCAGTTATTGTCACAGTTTGTGTCCTACAGTGCTGGTTCTAGTCAAACTTATTTGATAAACTATTCTTCATCAAAGACGGCTACATTTGTCTCTTTAACATTCAACTTTATTTAAAGCCATTTATATGCAGAGTTTCAGCTTTTGGGGACGAACTCAATTGTGTTCGTCTGAAGGATACCTAAATAGTTTTATTGTTTGGCTCATCAAAGTATTTAACTGTATCCCGATTTTCTTAAGAATTGACATAATTGACAGCTAGAAAAAGTTATTAACTCTACTTTTACATATACATACATCAGGTCATGTGATTTGCAACTGTCACTTTTGATAGTTATTATAATTATATAAAATATCAATATATATATAAATATCATCAATTATTATCTATATATTATATATATATATATATATATAATATATATCATCATCATCAACTGTTTCTAGACTGTGACTGGGTCAGTTATGTAAAATGCCTCCATTTCCCTCATATTGTTCCATCATTCTTCCTCCTTTAAGGGATTATAGTCTTCACCTATCACTAGCACACTTTCTTTTCTCTGCTCCTCCCATATCTTTCTTGGCCTCTCCTTACATACTTTATCACAATCATTCTCTTTGGAATCCTCTCCTTTTCCATCCTCGTTACATGCCCATACCATCTCAGTCTCGCTTCCTTTACTATCTCATGTACTGCCTGTGCCCCCAACTCTTTCCTAGATAACTTCATTCCCCATCCTGTTTCTCCTCATGACAGCTAACATACTCCTCACAAACTTCATTCCCATGGCCTCCACTTTCCTAGCTTCTCTTACATTCATTGTCCATTGTTCTGCTGCATATATGACAATGGGTACAAAGTACACCCGATGCAGCACTTCCTTACACTTCAAGGGCACTTATCTTCTTCATAGCAGGTCTCTTACACACCTATAGAACAACTCTCCCTGCTGTCCTTTTCTCATTAAATCTCTCTACTCCCACCTTTATCTTCGATCATGCTTCCAAGCTATTTTATGTTCTGTACTTTTTTTTATCTCTACTCTATCCAACTTTACAGCTTTACTAGCCCTTATCCTCTTCCTTGTCACTACCCTCACTTCACACTTTGCCACGATACATTTCACTCCTGTAGCTCTTCCTGTACTTCCTCTTTCTTCTCCCTCCATACCATCAAGTATCAGCAAACATCATGGCTTTCATTCTTTCCTCCTCGAGTTTTCTTGCCACTTTGTGTTCATGACCATTACAAATAGTGGATGGTGAGAGCGTGGCATTTTTTATTCGGAACCACTCCATCCACCCCTATATATTAAAATGCTATTAATGTTGACCACAAAACGTGTGCTGTATTTTTTAACATATGCTCCAAATGCCCATTGTAAGAAACCAAGGTATAGGTTGGCCTTACAGTTTATTTTATCATCTTATTTTGTACAAACTAATACTTTCCTAGTGACTAATAAACATATTATTACATTGTTGAAACATTAAAATAAAGGAATGAAAGTGATAAGCAAGGAAGCCAATCTGAAAGGGTAGTTGGTAGAAACCATTAAACTTCTCTCTTCGTTTCTTAATACACTGTTAACATTAAATCTTCTCTCTTTATAATGTATAGCTAAATAAAATTATAAAGAGTCGTAGAAAAATGAAGCACAAATAAAAGTAAATAAGTGTTAGTGTTTTTGACTTGTATTTGTGCTTAATTTTTTTTATGTTTCTATCATATTTATCTAATTGATATTATTATTCTCTTTACTTTCTCAGAGAGTTACATATAAATTTTAACCTTTTATTATCACAATGATAATACAAAACGCAGATGGGGGATGGGTGAGGGGAAGAAGGAAAACATCAGCTATATAAAAAAAAATTCACTCTTCGGTAATGTGGTTTTTTCTGATTAATTGACACCTTCCGGGATGAAAAAACTGGCCGTTATTTGGATAGTTAATACATTTTTTAAATCATAGTGCTTGAACATAGTGTAAGCTATATGAACCTATATAGTGTGGATATTAACTACAACAATTACAGAATTGTGCAGTATCGTAAGCAGATAATTAAGTCAAGTGAATAAATAATATACGTTGCTTAATACACAAATTGCACAGTACACAGAACAATTTACATAGAAAATTAAATTTAAACAATAGGCCTTTCGTACTGTAGGCCTATATATCTGTATGAGCATAGACTGAACTAATGGAACAACCCCTGCTGATGACGAGGGGTGGTTGGTACTACCTAGAAGAACCATAGTCATTACTAGGTAAACTATATTATAAACTTTCTCTAGAGTGGGCGACAGGACTACTCACACTTTGTGGGAGACATTGTAATTCCTGACATCCCTACAGTCAAATATTGTCTACCTACTGGTATTTTAAACTTTTCTCGCTGTTTAGATATTTGTATGCATAAATATGCATCTCTAGCAATGTCCGCGTCTGTCATTTATAAAATCTGGTATTTGGAAGTTGCTTCACTGTAAAAGTGATTGTTACCATGCGGGGGGAATTTAAAGTGTCCGCTATAAAGAAGAATCCACTATTTAAAGAGTCAAGGGAGATTTCACCGTATTTCCAAAAAATAAACATTATTTGTGTAGTTGTATGTAAAAGAATAGTAGTAATGATTAAAAAGGAGTGTTAAAGAGAACATTCTGAATAAATTAAGGGAGCGGTTTATTTGTTTCTATTAAAGCCTGGCCTAAATATCCTTTCAGCTTACTGTCCTTCCCTATCATTACATTAAAGTATTGTACAATGTGTCTACAATTTTCATACATTTATAAGCCTATTTTAAAGATTCTCAGCACACTTAAAATTTATTTGTGCAAACTAAATTTTTAGTTTCTTTTTAAACATCAGAATGTCTTTTTTTATGGCTCTTCTGCTAACATTTACGGTTTTATTTGTCTGAACATCCATTCATCGTTATTGAATACATGCACATTTATTTCAAGGTTATCAGATATTTATTATTTGATACAAAAAAAATTAGTACCTGAGCATACTTATTAGGGACTCAATAATACAAATATATATACCGAATCTTAGAGTTAATGTTTTATTGTATTTTTATTTTTGGGGTAATTATTTATGTTTGTGACCATTATGTTTTATTTGTGCACATCTGCACTCACTTTAGTACTCAAATAATTATTTTTGTAGACATATGGACAACCCATCATTGGGTATAGGCCCCCTATTGTAAATATAATATATATTATTGAGGGTGTTCATTCTTTTATCGTGACATCACTTTCTAAACCTCCCCTCACCTGCATTTGTAAATAAATAAATAAAATGTTCTTTAAGATTAAAATATTCTATCTTTATATAAAACAAATATTTTTAGTGATTGGTTCAAATGTTTGTTTGGAGTATTTGTAAAGAAAAGTTTACCTATAAAATAACTCAACTATAAGAGTGTTGATATTATTGTTTGTAGAGGACATTGACTAAGGGAGTGATGGTTTGAGCCCTGGTAAAGTGCGTTAAAGTGTGTAATTATCTGGATTGTGGTTTTCCACCCTCTTAGAAATAAGATGCTGGTTTAATTTCTTAAAACTCATGCTATTACCTCAAACCAGTGTGGTCCAATTGGCGGCCCGGGCTCACTGAAGCGATGGCCCTCACAGCATATTGAAGGAAAATTAACCCACCTCATTAGCATAGCTAGCTAACGAGCTAGTTTTGTGTTGAACTAGATTGCTGAGGACAAGGAAATCAAGGTTTGAATCTCAGTCGGGTGAACTGGGGATGGTTTTTCTTAAAACATTACACTCTCCTCCACGCAAATGTGGGTTCACCTCCTCTAAATTCAATCTTCTCAATTCCTAACCCATTAGTTTAATTAGTACTTAAGCATATAACCCAAACGAGTAGTAAAACACAATGCAAAAAAAAAAAAAATTAAAGGGAAACATCCGGTGGTAGTTATAAAATAACCAATGATTCAAATAAATATATTTGTTTAAAAAGGTTACATTTTACATGCATTTATTTGTTCATTAATAATAATATGTATAAATACCTGTATATTTATAATGTTAAGTTGTTTTGTGAAATTGTGTGCATGCATATTTCATAATGTATTTATTAAGTTTTGTTTGTAGGCTTATAATAATTTTATGGTATTGCTAAATATATCTATGAACCGTGGTGAAAACTGAGAGCCAGATTTGGCCCTAGGGATAAAAAACGTTGGACCACTCTGTCTTAAGCTATATAGTAAAGATCGCCGATAAAATTAGCTGGTATTAGATGCTATTTATTCTAATAAAATAAATAAAATAATTTTAACAATTAACAGTGTTTCTTGATAGATTTTTATAAATTATCTTATCTAGATTAGGGTATCTTAAATAACTATCGAGTATGCCTATAAAAACTATTAAGGGTGTGGAAACTTCGAGTTGGCTTTGAGAAAAATATCAGCTTCGACTTTGCTTCAAAAAAATTCCCTTCTTCGATAATTACAAATCTTTTCCAATAAATTATTAACATCTAAAATACGCAATTTATGTTCATTTATTGCCATTCTGAGCTGTTATATAGATTACAAATTAATATTTACGTGTGAACCGTCTGAAATAATCGAATTGTAAGTTTTGATAGTAACTTGATTTATCAGAATAATACAAAATCTTACAAACAATTGTGCAACAAAAAAATTCTGAATTAATTTTAATGAATAAATTTATATAAATAACTAAAATATCATTTTTAAGCATAAAACCAGTATCATAAATTCTTAGAACTTTGATTTGGCTTTGAGGGTATTTCATATATTTGATTGAGCTCACTTCCAAATTGGAAATGTGAACTTCGTACACCCTTAAAAACTACCCTTATTTAAAAGAAATAGGTTTAAACACCAGAGAGAAAATATTTATGTATATATTCAGTAATAAGCATACATTTAAATATGATTAGATTTTACATGCCATCATTATTATTCCTGTGTGCTTCCTGAGATTGTTAAATATTTTGTATATAGTTCAAGTCTATGCAGATCTAATATTTTCAATTTTGAATCGAATTCAAGTCTTGTTTTACTAACAAATCAATTTTGAATCTAATATGTTTTAATTAAAAGTTTTTCAAATAAATTATTTCATAATGAGAACAATTTCACTCCTAAATTGAATATTAGGACAAATCGAATATTTTTTATATAAAAAAGAGGAAATTCTCAAATGTCTATGGTCAAGTCGTAATAATGAGAGTTAATCTGTTAGAATAAAATATAAACAAGGCCACATGACTGAAATGGTATGGTAAAGTTGATGACTGCTTTAAATAGATCAATGTTAATTTCAAATTATAAGATTTGGAATTTTAAATTAAATATGACTTAATCTTTGTTAAATTTTGTTCCAGAATTGAAATTTTGAAGTTCTGCACAGACTTAATTTAGTTTAAGTCTCTAAGTGTCTTAAGTAAATACAAATATATTAAAACACTTATTACTTTTTACACTCACTCTATTTGTACTAGGGTCTTAACTCGGATAGCCAAAGTTTAAAATTGTTATTTATGTTCATAACTTTTGACATTTAAAAAAAATTCATTATATTTGGTGGAAGTTGTACATTTATTTGTGCTATTATGTATGTATTATTACCACATTTCTTCACTAACACTTTTTAAGTAATTGTATTGCACATTTTTACACATTCTTCTGAAAATTGGGCAGTATAACTCGGTTTCTTTAAGAGCAACCAACTTTTCTGTCCAGGGATTGCAATGTGGAATTGAACTGTAGGCCTACACCTATTTTTTACTGTACAAGTCTTGGTGTGTTTTAACTTTTGATTTGCTGTTATAATTTTTTACTCTTTCATTACCTCTCATTCATTTATACACTCATTAATACATACATAATATTTTTCAGCGAGGGTCAATTTAAAAATCTCAAAACCCTGTGCAAGCTAATTACTACTATCAAGATTGCCCTTGACAGTTTTCCAAATAGGGGGTAGCAGATTGAAGTCCCATCTGCGGGGGAGGGGTGGGTACCCCCAACTCCCTTTTTTAAGGGAAAATTTTAGGAAAATAACCTTGTAGAAGGGAATTTTTGAGCGTGTGTGCATAATTCTGAGCTATGAGTTTTGGGTTCATGAGCCACTTTTCGCAAAAGAAAAAAAGAGTTTCTGAACAATCAACAAAAGAATAAAATTGAGTTTTAGCTAAACCTATTGGAAAGAAACATATTGTTCACAAATTCTTTGAACAGAACAAAATGAAAAGAAAGCTGTTCAGAGGGAATGGGAAGACATATACATTTTGTCATTTTTATCCTAGTTAACTCTGATATTGATGATTCAAAGTTGTTAGTAGCAAATTGCAGCCAAATCCCAAATACACAATTTTTATTTTTTCATAAAAACAAACAAAAAAATTCAAAGTGAAAAAGGGGGGCTGAAGCGCTCTCCCCCCCTTTTCCCCTTCTTCATCGCCCTTGACTACTATTTATTATTGGTGACCTGGCGGTCTAGGGGTAAGGTGTCAGACTTCAGTGCTGGAGGTCCGGGGTTCAATCCCCGGTCCCCGGCACAGATTTATCTGATTGCTAAACCTTCCTTCACCTCTGACAAGACGTGTATTAATCACAACTTGTGAATGTGTGGAATGCAGGCCTCCACCGTGGTTCGGATCCCACGTTAAACTGTAGGTCCTCCATTTCATCTCAAATAACCCTACCATTACACATTAGCGTAAGTGCGTATAACCCAACCGGGTAGTAGGCTGTGGTGCTAATAATATAATAATAATAATAATAATAATATAATTCTCAAAATTAAATAATAATAATAATAATAATAATATAATAAAGAGATTAAGGCTCATTACTTATATACAGTGGTTGATTTCTAAAATTTTAGGTACTGAAACACACTACTGGGGGATCTGTCCCCCTCCCAGATTTTTTTAAAATTTATACTTCAAAACATTTGTTTTTAAGCATTATTTTCTTTCAAAAACAAAGAAAATGTTTTAAATTTATCATAATGTGATTGTGTTTGAATGTTTTTTATTTAATTTTATTGCAAAAACACGAAAGGGGGAGAGGTAAGATGAGTCATAACAATTTGCGCCACCAGACATCCAACTTTCAACCACCCCTATCCCCCACCAAAACTCTCTCATGGTCGCTTCTCTGCCACTGATACACCTTTTGGTGAAATAAAACAAGACTGCGTGTTAGTGCTAGGGAATGTATCTGTCATTGTTGGTCACTTAAACTATTGTTCACCTAAGTAGCTAATTTTTAAATAAAACAGCGCTTACTATGCAATTGATTTGCTAATCATGTCTTTCCAAGGAATTTTTTTTTCTGAATTTCGTGTTTGCCTTAATAGAGGTACCGGAACGCCATTCCGCCGCGGCCCGTCAGAAGTTAAGCACTGCTTTTATATATATATATTATACATAAAGCAGTAAAGCACCATAGTTTTAAAAACCAGTTTTTACACGGTTTTGAAACAATTATAAACAACCTAACTTGATGTAGGCTTAGCATTGTCATGATCAACAGTTATTCAAATACAATTATCACAAAAAGATTTCACATGAATGAATAGTCATTTGAATAATGGGTATTTGGAATGCTCCTTTACTTAAGCAGTTGTCGTATTAGCTTTATTTAGCTAAAAAACTAAAATAAAAACAAAAAAAATTGTTTTAATTGATTATTGAGGATTAATAACTATTACAAAAAAACTATGGACTAACATGTTTTTATCAGCATTTTTCTACATGTTCAGGTTAAACGCATACATGATAACTACTCTAGTGGAGTTGGAATTAGGAAGGAATATTTTTGAGGTAATATACCAGCATTTGCGTGGAAGGAGAGTGAAAAACCACCCCCATTAGACCTGACTGGTATTCGAAACCCCAACTTCCCCGTCATCAGCAGGCCAGTATAACACAAGAGTGATGTCTTAGACCATGAATCAATATTGATTAGTGTCAAACCTATATCAAGGAATTTGTTTTGTGGGTGGTGCTAATTTTCTTAGCAAAACAAAATGTCTTTGTATTAATTAATATAACAATGCAACATGAGAAGGAGAGTTTGTTGTAGATTCCAAACACTTCTTGTTTATTCTCAATGACAGAACAAACTTCTATGGCCACCACAATACATTACAAATTGTATGAAATGTAGAAGTAAAATTTTACTGTGGCAGTAATATCTCTTCATTTTTTCGGTTGTTGGTTAATTAAAACATAAATTATTGTCAAAATTTCAAAATTCCCACTTGAGGTGCACCTGTTCATGTACAAGGGTTACTAATATTTAATTTATTGAAAAAATAGTGATATTACATCATTTTTATTATATAACGTACAATATTGTTCTTATTAAGATATAAAATTATATAACAGAATATTTAAGAAATAGTTTTGTTTTAAAATTCTCAGTTTATTTCAATGCATTGTAAACAATCTTACATAATAATAAATAAGTGTTAGTCGGGTATAGTAAGGATGCTGTTGGAAGAAATGCAGAAATTTAAATAAAGTCGTTAAAGAAATATGTTTAGTAGTGAACACTGAAAAGACCAAGTGCATGATCACACAGTTAACACAAATTGAGAATGATAATTTATATATTACTTCGAACAACATATTGTTTGACATGAATAATGAGTTTAAATATTTAAGGACAATTTTTACTAGCACTAACAAAGTTAGATTGGGAATTGGTAAAATAATACAGTGCATGCATAGTGCAATAATAATAAAGCATGCTTTAGTCAGTAAGTTATTGATATCTCGCCTGCTGTTAAAGAAATTAAAACTAAGAACACACAAAACCATAATTTTACCGGTTCTCTATGGGTTTGAAACGTAGCCTCTTGCCTTGAATGACAAAAATTAATTTAGGGTGCTTGAAAACAAGGTACTTAGGAAGATTAGGGTGTAATAGATGAACTGAATAGAACTAGCTCAAGATAGATATGGTGTAAAAGGGTGGACTGGATAGAAATATCTCAAGTTAGGGAGATATCTCGCATACTTTTGTAAGAGTGGCAATTAAATTTTGAGTTCTTAATGCCACTGAGTAAGTACTAAACTATAATATGCATCTTCATTATCTATAGACATTTCACCATTCACGTAACCATTGGTACTTTGCATTTTGATACCTGTTTGCTTTTGTTTAGACTGGCATTTCTTATTTTTAAAGTCTAAAACTTCTCAAGTGACATTTTCTATTTACAGAATTGAAACACAGTCCAATTTTTAAAGAAAGAACTTTATCTTATAGCTAGAAAGTTGTACTATATATACTTTCACATATTTATATGTCAGGTCATGTTACCTGCAGATATCACTTGTGATAAGAGATTATCAATACCTATAGCATACTAATAATATATTAAAATGTTATCATTGTTTGCCACAAAAAAAAATTCTTTAATAAATGATTCTTCATATAAAAATTTAACTCTAGCACTGTTATTAAGGATCAATTTTTTTTTTTTCTACTGGGGTTGATTGCTTTCTGTTTACTAGATACATAATAGTAACTATTTCTGCTGCTATTTTTACGAGGATATAATTTTGTAGCTGTTGCACGAACTACACCTGATATCACTGCCAAGGGAACTGCAGATCATATGGAGAAAATCTTCATCACTCTCTCTGTTAACTGTTGCCAAATCTCCTCGTTCGTAGTTATGTCATGAGATGGTGTGCTGGGGTAAGAAGGAGCTACTGGCAACCTCGATGAACCAGCATTGCTAAACTTGTCTTACATTTAAGAAAAGATTGACCTGACAAAAACCGGAGAAATACAACTGTTTCGCAATAGTATCCATGCAGTTCCCTCAGAGTTGATATCCAGTGTACAGATATTGGTGAGTGGAAAGAGTTGCATTGCTTTGAATAAAAAGTAGATGGGCTGTGAGATTTTTGTCATATGCTATCATAATATGGTAATAGTCCTAGCATATGTGTGCATGCATGTGTGTATCTGATGTGAAAACAATATTGTGAAGTAAAAATCCATATTCTTAAATTTATAGTTTTGAGTGCCTGTTGATGTTGCAAAAGAATGTAATGTTTTACAAAACAACTATTGTATTCTGAAAAATAAATCTAATGTTAATGTTAATTTTGGGGGAGTTTATTTACATGTTCATCCTTTGATTTCAGTTTATTATTCAATGTAAGGTACAAATGGTACTGATAAAGTGTGCACCCCTTTCAAAAGAAAAAAATAACCAAATTTATCAGGAAAGAATATTACTCATCTGCCTTTTTGACCTCTCATTAGAATTCATAAGCAGCTTATGTTTATACAGACCTAGGTTGAGATTTTTTCAGTGCAGATATAAATTTACTTGATGTGAGGGGTAGGAGGGTGCAAAAAGTGATGACAATGACAAACTATATGTATTGAAACAATTATTTCCCCCCTTTTTTTTCTTAATCAAAAAATTTAGAGGCACTTTTAATTAGTATAACACTAACCCTTTTTAATATATAGTCATAAATCTTTTGTTAAAATACAGCCAATGCATTTGACACATCTTCAATGCTATATATTAAAGTTTTAATCAGGCTGGAGTCGGTAAGCCAAGCCTTCAACTACGACTCCTAATTTTTATACTTTCCGACTCCCACTGCACCGCATATTCCTTCAGAAATGGCTAAATAATATTAAGTAAAATAACAAAATTACTGTAGTAAAATACTCCAATATAGATTACTCTTTCATATTGTGAATTTATATTTAATTAAATTTGTCAGTCCAAATTACCAATATTGGTTCTAAAGAATAAAAAAAAATGTAAGCTATATATATTTATAGTATTATAATTTTTATTTTAAGGTCAGAGTAGGTATATATTTACCGCCTTCAACTCTGACTCCAGCCAAAATTACTTCCAACCCCACAGCCCTAGTTGTAACATCATATGTTTTAAACATGTATTAAAATGGAAATTTTCTTTCCATCTCTGGTGTGTCATGGGTCCCTGTTGGTGTATATACAAATCTGATTGTTAGAGAAGAAAAACTCGGATGTGGTTAACTGCACAGTTTGATTCAAAGCCTTTATTTTAAACCCATTAAGGACCATTATTTATATATTCATTAGTTTTTTGAATATTAATACTCTAACTAGATATTTAACCTACTTCCACACTCCAATCAATTTATTTTAATACCCGCCTCGGTGGTGTAGTTGGCTAACCGCTGGTCGTGTTGAGCTCGACTGCTGAGGACGGGGAGATCGAGGTTTGAATCTCGGTCGGGTGAACTGGGTGGTTTTTCCTAAATGGTTTTCCACTCTCCCTCCACGCAAATGCGGGTTCACTTCCTCTAATTTAACCTTCCCAATTCCTAATCCATTAGCGTAATTAGTACTTAACACGTATAACCCGAACGGGTAGTAAGACGCGGTGATAAAAATATATACAATTTATTTTAACCATTAGAGTCTAAATATTTGTTTAGGTTATACACAACTACAGCAATTACTTATTGTGGTAGGGATGAGAAAGGAATCATTTTAGTGGTAATATACCCGCATTTGAATGAAAGTGTGGAACCATTTAGAAAAAAAAACTGCTCTTAGAAATCCGATCTCATAATCTTCAACAGGCCAGCCTAACAGGAAAATGATGCCTTAAAGAGTCCTTAGACTCTTCGGCCACTGAAACAGGTAAAATGAATATTAATAGTTCTTTTAAGGAGGGGCTACTGCCCCGTAATCGTCAGGCGAGCAGGATGCAGCAGTAAGCACATGATTCCAGAGCGAGTGGACAAACTCCAGCAGGATCTACCACACATGGTAAGGGCTACTCCACCACACACACACACTGCATGATCTGACCGCCTCACCACCTGAGGAACCGGTCAGCTCTCTGCTCAAGGTCACCCGAGTCTGTGTGTGGGAGGCCGCGGTGTGGCGTGGTTTCTCTGTTTTTCTTGATCCAGGTCACCTATCGGTGAGGTAATATCTTCTCCAATGAGAGGGAGAGTGAGTGATCACTTTATCCGTCGATACACCACACACCTTTCAGCTGGTGATGTGGTGTCGCAAGCTGGATCGACCTCAAGTGATTGTGTCAGCGCTGATCTCTTATGATGATTATTTGATATCAAGGATAGGAATTAAAGACGGTAATAAGTATTATTAGTGTTTAAAAGACCCTTCGAACCTGGGGAAAGGTGATACCTCGTTATATGCCTAGAAACAGTATCGGCCATTACCGCCATCAAAGACTTGAACCTAAAATTAAAGCAAACCCACTTCGGCGGTGGCATGGTCTAAGGCAGTGGTACTCAACCTGTGCTACGCGTAACCCTGGAGGTATGTGAAGCTACCCCAAAGGGTACGCCAACATGTTTTGCGTACAAACCCTAGTGAATGCTATTGTACTGTGTGCACTACCGAAATACTTTCCACATATTAAGAAAGAGGACAAAAAACACGATTGGATAGCAAATCATGTTGTTACCATAAGAGTCACTCCATCTATAGACTTTTAATCAAATTTAAGGAGGTTTAATTGAAATATCTGGACAGCAGATTTCCATAAGTTCGACTTTAGCGGCATTGCTATTTCAAAGTTATTCCATTTCCATCTAGTTATTTGTGTGAACAAGGCTTCTCTGCAATTACACCAATAAAAACTAAGGAGAGGAATCCTATTAATCCTGAGCCAGGACTCTTCCTTGCACTCATTAACTCTCGTCCATGGATCGAACTACTAGCTTCGAGAAAACAAGACCAGTAGGGCGGTAGAGCGATAGGGCGGCAGAGCGGTATGGCGATAGAGCAGTAGAGCGGTAGGGTGATAGAGCGGTAGGGTGATAGAGCGGTAATCTGGTCAAGTAGAAAATGTGAACTGTTGAGTTGCAAATGTCATCAAAAAAAACATAAATAAAACGTTCGAATCTTCATATAAATTGATCCACATTGAGATTGAAGTCTTGATTTCGAAGGTACAATAGAGGCCTATTGCCACAACGATTTTAAGAACACTGTCGTAACTAGGAATCTGTGGTATGAGGTTGAATCATCAATCAACTTGATTCCATGTTGGTAACTGGACAAGACTACAGCTTTGAAATGTGGGAGATTACAGATTTTGTTGAAGCCGGCACCGCTTATCGCTTTGCCGCTCTATCGCTCTACCACTTTGTCGCTTGCCGCTTGTGTCGTACCTGGGGCTTAAGGAAGGTTACACACATGGCGGATTTTTCCGTTGCGAAGAATTTACCGCACCGCTCAAAGACTCGTCCAAGTTTTCGCATTCGACGGTAAAATCGCTGTTTCCGTCGTTGTGAGCAAAAAATGCTGTCGACCCGTTTATAGTATATACTCGATATCTGAAATCGAGGAGTGAAATGTGCTATTTCTAAGTCTTGATTTTATTACAATTAAATAGTTAAGTTTTAAATTATTTATTGCTTAGTATTGTTTGAAATTGACAGAGAACTAATTCTTGCTTTATGGTTATACCGTCGCCGAAGAAACTGGAAAAGAAAAAAAATAGGCTTATTTGAGTTCATACAATTAATCCAAGGAAAGAGGAGGTTGGAGATTTGTTATACGTTGTTTGAAGAGTTGAGGGAGAGGAGGACACAAAATGGAGCAACACAATAACACAACACTAGAATTATTCTGAACGGATGAAAATTCGCTGGGTGTGTAAACATGCATCTGGTCACGTACGCCACTGGTTGGACGGCGAAGGCAAAACTACCGTCCATTGTAGAGAGAGAGCTATCGTCAACGGCAAATTTACCGCGAGTTATTTTTCCGACTAATGTGTAAACACCATAAGGGTAGAAAATAGGGAACGCAAGTTAAGGCAGTGTTGTTTTGTTTTGCAGTTTGTTTTATTAAAACATATATTTGGCCAAAATAAATAAAATATTGCTTAAGTAGGAAGACAAAGTTTAATTTTCTTCACGTGTTGATATCAACAGTTGTTAAATATCTGTCGTGAGTATAGCGTCTTTATAAGAGAAACTTTCTAAATGACGAGAAAAAGTTGTCATTAAATTTCAAGACACCCTTAACAGATATTCAAGAAATGTTGTTATCACCATGTGAAGAAATTAAACTCTTATGTTTCTACTGTATAATTATTTGATTTCTTTTGAATCCAAAAGTTTTTATTTAAAAACGGCAAAAAAATATTGCCCTTAAATCTTCGCCCAACACTCGCACCTTAAACACACTACCAGCCAGCCACACCCTCTCAAGGAATAGTCCAGATAAGATCCTTCATATTGCACAGTTCTCTGTGACCGTGTCGTTTGGAAATGTTGCAGTTATTGGCAGCTGACATACATCTTTGTCCCAAATCGTTTCTAGCCACATTCCTTGCTGAACCAAAGTGAATGCGCTCAAAGTCTTAGAGGGTATAATATCGAACAAATCAAGACGCTGTAAGAATAGACGCTATGCTGATACAGTACAATTCTCTTAGATAGAACCTTAACCGAATGACGGATAAAAAATGTAATAGAGTTACTTTCATTTGTCCATACGTCAGGCCATATGATCTGCGACTGTCACATTTGATAGATATTATCAATACCTATAATAAATGGTACGATGCACCGTATAGACTTTTCCTTTAATCTTAAAATAGAGACATTAACTAAAAACTAGTAAGATGTGTAAAACAAAATAATTTACTTTGTTGCAGAAACACTCAATCAAAGCGCTTAAATGTAATAATATACAATGTTACATGAACATCGAGAAAAGAGGAACATCTCTGTCCACCAAAGAGCATAGAAATCGATTATATATTTCTAAGTACTCCATAAAAAATGTATATGTTTGCTTATAGCTCAGAAACAATTGGTTTTATAAAAATATATTTCAAATTCAAGTATTTTTAATTTTAACAGAACCACAACTTTGCTTTGATATGTTATTTCTTATCTTAAATAATTGAGGAGGTATGATCAAAATTGGGAATTCCCATTTTTCCAAAGTGCCCTTAAAGTTATTTTCATGTTAAAACGAGAGTGTTAAACAATGCCCGGATATAAAATGTAATAACAATCGTTAGAGCGTATTCTGAGAAAACCGTTCTTATCTCTTTTTTTAGTCCTTCATTAAACTACCCTTAATTTTAGGGTTAGATATTTAATTCCAAAAATCCCTCTGGGAGGACCTTATGAAAACCTTATAAACCAATTTTTAGCTTGGTAGGTAAAATTATTTCGGCTCTAGTCAGAGATACAGACAGACGCATTCACGAAAACAACTTTTTTGGTTTCAGGGGGTCATAAAACGTCTACATTTCCCAAAATTTTGAGTTCACTTTTTTTTCTTTCTTTACGATCACGTTTTCCAGGACAACTTTTATATCTAAAACCCTAGAAGTACCCCAGAAAATATTGTGATCATCAAAAAATCGAACTCAAGAGTTTGATAAATGTCTATGTTTCATAACCCCCTGAAACAAAAAAAAAGTTGTTTTCGCAATGCCGGTTGTATCTCAGGCTAGAGCCGAAACTATTTTTTACCAATTGTGATAAGACCTGGTCTCAGGGGTTTTCATAAGAACCCCCCTCCCCCCCGAAGGTTTTTTTGGAATAAGATATTTAACCCTAAAACTAAGGGTAGTTTACTGAAGGGCAAAAAGAGAAAAATATCAGTTTCTCAACAATCGTTCTAACGATTTTGATTAAATGTTAATTCTAGACACTATTTATCATTGTAATCAAGATGTCAAGTCTCATTTTTTCATAAAAATTACTTTGAGGGTACTTTACATGGATAAATTTTCCAATTTTCATAATTTCTCCGAAATTATTTGAGATATGAATTGGTCGGTTTATGTGTGGTGAATTATATTTAGGAGTTTTATGTGTTAACTTATCATATATAACTTATTATTGTAAAATTGTAGTAGGTACTATCAAAGATAAAAATCTTTTGTTTGAAATGTATTTTTATAGAACCAAATGTTTTCGTGAAAGAAGCACATATAAATACTTTTTAATACAGATCTTAGAAAATGAATGTAATTCTTATGGTCGGTCGTTGGTGGACAAAAATATCTTCTCTTTACTAAATTTTTCTCTAACATTGTTCTTAGTTTATAATGCCATAGAGTAATAATTAAATGTGTGTATTATTTTATTTATGATCTTTAGTGTAGTATTCCTACAACAATGTATAGACCTATTATTTTGTTTTACAAATCTTACGAGTTTTTAAGATAAAAGCGGGAGAAAGTTTGTACGGTACATAGTAGCATTTATTTTTAATTAATTTAAATATGGAAGACCTTTTTAATCATAATCTGAAGTGAATTATAAAGGTCTCATGATTTTCTAACAGATGGCAGCAGTAACTCAATTTGAGTTAAAAATTGGACTTTTCCTCTGTACTCTTCATATGTTTGTATTTTCTAAAAAGCCCTTCCTTTGAAAATTGGAACCCTAATAACATGTCATCGGCAGTCTAGCCTAACATGAGAGTGACACCTTAGACCTTGTGGCCACTGAGCAGATAAGAAATCTAATATTAACCACTATCCCTAGAGTCTAAATATTTATCCTATCAAGTGGCTATACGCATCAGTGGTTACACAGTATAGTTCGTCACTCTTGAATTAGACTGGACGGCCAGTGATAGGGTGTCAGGGCTCAGATCCCGATCGAGTTTTCTGAGAGTGTTTTTTTTTTAATAAGTGGTTTCCCGCTTTATCTTTAAGCACACTTGGATGCATTTACTCTCAAATTATACCTTGGTCATCCCTCAACGTAATTAACGTATGCATACAGCCCGGACTTATAGTGAGACGTGGTGAAAAAAACAAAACAAAAGAGAGAATATTTTCGAGGTCACCGTCAAGAATCGAGCCAAGGGCCCATAAACTCGTGATCGGCCACACCTTACTATTTACCTCAGTGGCGTAGCTAGCAAGCGCACTATTTTCATGTTGAGCTAGACTGCCGTGGACGGGGAGATTGAGGTTCTAATCTTGGTCGGATGAACTAGGGGTGGTTTTTTCTAAATGGTTTTCCATCCTCCCTCCATGCAAGTGCGGGTTAACTTCCTCTAAATTCAACCTTCTCGATTCCTAACCCATTGGCGTGATTAGTACTTAAGCGTATAGCCCGAACGCGTAGTAAGATGCGGTGCTAAATAATAATAATATTAATAATAGATCTTCCGGGTTTAAACTATTCAATGTAAGCTGTGGCGTGTGCAGTGCCAATGTACAGCCTGATTTGTATAGAAAGGAACTTTAAGGAATTTATAAATTGTTATTAAATAATTTATTGTCTTATATGTAACTTATACGTAAAGTCGTGTGTTCTGTAACTGTAACCTATAATAAGGTAAAATTATTTCAATGTTGAACACACTTTTTTTTTTGTAGTTCCTTAGAACTTCCTTCCGACAATCCAATTTTTATAAGAAGGGAATTTGAAAACATTTTTATAAAACAACATTGTTAATAGTTTACTGTTTTCATAGTGTTATTTTATAGTTATTGATAATACCAATTAAAAGTGACTGATGCAGATAACATAACCTAACGTATCAATACTTGAAAGTAAATATAATAAGTTTTCTTTCTGTCAGATAAGACTCTGACTTACATACCATATGGCATTATGAACTCAAAAGTTCATTGTCTTACTTACAAAAGTACGCCACCTATCACCTTATTTTGAGCTAGTTCTATCCAGTCCACCTCATTACACCCTATCGTTATTTTGAGCTAGTTCTATCCAGTCCACCTCATTACACACTATCTCTACCTTAAGTTAGTTCTATCTAGTCTACCTCTTTACACACTATCTCTACCTTGAGCTAGTTCCATCCAGTCCACCTCATTACACCCTATCGTTATTTTGAGCTAGTTCTATCCAGTCCACCTCATTACACACTATCTCTACCTTAAGTTAGTTCTATCCAGTCTACCTCTTTACACACTATCTCTACCTTGAGGTAGTTCTATCCAGTCCACCTCATTACACCCTATCGTTATTTTGAGCTAGTTCTATCCAGTCCACCTCATTACACACTATCTCTACCTTAAGTTAGTTCTATCCAGTCTACCTCTTTACACACTATCTCTACCTTGAGCTAGTTCTATCCAGTCCACCTCATTACACCCTATCGTTATTTTGAGCTAGTTCTATCCAGTCCACCTCATTACACACTATCTCTACCTTAAGTTAGTTCTATCCAGTCCACCTCATTACACCCTATCTCTATCTTGAGCTAGTTCTATCCAGTCTATCTAATTACACCCTCCCCATATCTTTCAGGTCTATTCTAATGCCATCCTTCCATCGGCGTCTAAGTCTCTCCCCATTGAGTTTGCCAGTCAGTACCTTGAACAAGGTTCTAGATTCTCCCATTCGCACTGCCCATCGTAATCTACGAGACTTGATTATCCTAACAATATCTTGTGGCTGACCTGGTGGTCTAGGGGTAAGGTGTCAGACTTCTATGCTGGCGGCCGGGGTTCAATCCTCGGTCCCGGCACAGATTTATTTGATTGCCAAACCCTTCCTTCACCTCTGACAAGACATCTTGTGAATGTGGGGAATGCCAGGTCGCCACCGTGGTTCGGATTCCACGTTAAACTGTAGGTCCTTCATTTCATCTCACAATCACCCTACCATTACACATTAGCGTAAGTGCGTATAACCCGAACGGGTAGTAAGACGCGGTGCTAATAATAATATCTTGTGATGTATACAGAGTATAGCTCATCATTATGTAACCTCCCCCACTTCCCAGTATTCTCATCTCTTTTTTTTTTTTTGACTAAACATCTTACTAAGCACCTTGTTTTTAAAGACCTTACATTTGTTTTCATCGTGTAAGGTAAGAGACCACGTTTTACAAACATAGAGAACAACTAGTAAAACTCTTGTCTTGATAACCCGCCTCGGTGGCGTAGTTGACTAACGCGCTTGTCGTGTTGAGCTCGACTGCTGAGGACGGGGAGATCGAGGTTCGAATCTTGGTCGGGTGAACTGAGGCGGTTTTTTCCTAAATGGTTTTCCACTCTCCCTCCACGCAAATGCGGGTTCACTTCCTCTAATTTAACCTTCCCAATTCCTAAATCCACTAAATTAATAAGTACTTAAAGCGTGTAACCCAAACGGGTAGTAAGACGCGGTGCTAAATATTATTATTATCTTGTTTTGTATATTTATATAAGACCCTTTCTAAAAAATCGTATTATACCAGAATCATTGCTAGACTTAGCGTGTCCAAACCCGAATTAGAAAGTCCGGAACCAGTCTAGAATTTCAGTAGGTTGCATTTGGTGTGACCTCCCCACTCCCAACCTCCCCTACAAAATGTATATTCTATATAATTATTCTAATTACCTTTATAATTACCTATCCAATCAAAACAGATCGTTAATAACACTTCTCTTGAACGTATCAATAAATAAACATCCGAGTCATCATAAACATACTTCATTCCCATCGATATTGAACACTTCAATGAAGTGCACATGGATAGTAATAGTAATAATATTAAATACCACTTTATTTGACATGAAAAGAACCGCAGATAGGATAATGAAGAATGTGAAAGGTTGAAGAAGAAGAAGGTGTTTTTGACAAAGGAACAATGGGATCTGAAGGTTGACCATTCACCATATCTCTACTCTACTACATCAATTATTGGTTGTTGTGTGTGTGTGTGAGGGAACTTTCTATGATTGAGAGCATGAGTTCACAACCTGTGTATATTTATCATTGTGTTATTATTGGTTATAAAGAGTGAAGGGGATCTAAACGGTAAGGAATACAGGGTCACGCCCCTGCATAAGTAACTGAGATAGTTCCAATCAAATGTTGCGCTTAGATTAAATACATTTATTTATTTATTTTAGAACTGCTTCTTACTACCCGTTCGGGTTATACGCACTTACGCTAATGTGTATTGGTAGGGTGATTGTGAGATGAAATGAATGACCTACAGTTTAACGTGGAATCCGAACCACGGTGGAGGCCTGGCATTCCCCACATTCACAAGATATCTTGTCAGAGGTGAAGGAAGGGTTTGGAAATCAGATAAATCTGTGCCGGGACCGAGGATTGAACCCCGGCCACTAGCATAGAAGTCCGACACCTTACCCCTAGACCGCCAGGTCACCCGATGAGAAAAGTTGAATTTAGAGTAAGTTTATCATCATTTATGTGAAGGTAGAGCGGAAAACTATCTTGGAAAAAAAAACACCCTCAATACACCCGACCGGGATTCAAAAACCCCGATCACCCTCTCATCGACAGTCTAGTCAAACATGTGCGTGACGCCTTAAACCATTCGGTCACCAAAGAAGGTAGGCTATATGTTGATAAAACTTTTACAGTACACGAGTTTCATATTTACTGGCGTGAATACAAACTATTGTTTATTACCCTGGAGTTGTAAATATTGTAGGTACTTAGGAAGATTTTTGGTCCAAAAAGGGGACGAGGCTTCATAATGATGAGCTCAATACCCTGTACTCATCACACGACATTATTATAATAGTCAACTCTTGTAGATTAAGGTGAGCAGGATATACAGCGTGATTGGGAGAATCTAGAACCGTGTTCAGGATATTGACTGGTAAAACTATTGGTAAGACTAGATGCAGATGAGAGAGTAACATTAGAATGGACATGAAATAGATAAGGTGTAATGAGGTGGACTGGATAGAACTAGCTCGAGATAGGGATAACGTGCTATGAGGGGGACTGGATAGAACTAGATCAAGAAAGGGATAGAGTGTAATGAGATGAACTAGATAGGGATAGGTGGCGTACTTTTTTAAGTGCGGCAATTAACTTTGGAGTCACTAATGCAATAGACAATAGAGTAAGTATTATAGTTTAAAAGTGGAAGAAACTTAAGATAGCTACCAGCCTATATGGTGAGGAGAAACACAAAACATTATTATTAATAAGGATAATACTCGTTTAAAAATCAACGGCTACATTTCTGATTGTGTAGGTGTCCCATTGGCACTTGTTGAACAATAATTGCAAATGGGAATACATTTTTAGTGACCCTCAAAATTAGGGAGGTACATTTCAATCAAATACTTTATAATAGACTAGATAGCTGTTTCCCGCGGCTTTGCTCGCGTGGAAGTTGATTATATACAAATACGAAAATATACATATGTATTTACAGATTAATTTAAAATATTACGTTACGTTGATGACTATAACTTGACCTCAAATCAAAAATAATGCAAGTCCGATACAAACTTTCACCCCCTTTTCATCCCTTATTAAATAAAATTTTAAAATTCCTGAAACACGTATTTATTTGTTTTACGTCAATAACCGAAATACAAAATTTTGTTTATGTAACTTTCAATATGACGGACTTTCATACATATTAACATACATATTATCATCCCCTATTTAGATCCCTTTGGGGTGGAATTTTCTAAAATCCTTTCTTAGTGGGTGCCTACATAACAAAATGAATATACAGTCCGAATTTAATGCTTGTAGCCTTGATAGTTTGCGCTCGGCGATGATGAATCAGTAAGTCAGTCAGTCAGGACATGTTATTTTAAAAGTATAGATCAAATATTTATTTCATTTAAAGTGTAAAACTGTTCCTTAATTGAGTAATTCATTATAAACAACATGTTTTGTATAGGCCCTGTACTTTTTTTCATTCTTTTGAGGCCCCCATGTGAATTTTTAGTTTCCAAGTTGTCCTTCGCCCTTTTTGGTCACGGGCTACCTGCATGCAAAATTTCAGCTTCCCAGGTTATCTGACCTTTGATATTTATTTCGACTTTGGTTTTTTTTTTTAAATTAACCGCCTACCATAGGAATATTGGCGACCACGTATTCCTGAACCCCTTTTGGCTAAGGGCTACCTGTCTGCAAAATTTCAGCTTCTTAAGTCGTTTGAGCTTTGAGATTTTTCGGCTTTGGCTTTTTGGAAACCTCACCATTTTGGAGTCCCTATTTGAATTTTCTGTCATCAAGTATTCCCACACCTTTGTGGATTAGGAGATACCTTCCTTAAAAATTTCGGCTTCCTATCTCTTTTGGGCTTCGAGAAATTTTCTACTGGATTTTAAGGACTCGCCTTCTATTGCGGGTGCCCCAATGAAAATTTTCAGTCTTTAAGTAATTTTGCAACTTTTGGGTTAGCGCTACTTGTCTAAAAATGTTAGCTTCCTAGACCTACTGGGCTTGGAGAGTACTTTGAATTTGTTTTTCAGGAACACCCCTACCACCATTTTAGGGAAACCCTTGAGAATTTTCCGTCACCATATGTTCCTGCACCCTTTCGGGCTAGAGATTACCTGGTTGCAAAATTTCAGTTTCTTAAGTCTTTTGGGTTTCGAGATTTTTTTTTCGTTGAACAGAGAAATTGATGGTTATTATAATTGAGATAATCCTTTGAGGAAGGGTTTGAACTCTCGGAATTACCCACTTTATTGTGGCCCAGAAGGAATACAATCTTCAAATTTTATTGACAGTGGTGGACTGGGCCACTGGGCCACGAAAGATATTCCAATGGACCGGTTTGGTTTTTAGTAAATTTTAATGTAACGTTTTACTGAGTAAGTCTGAGAATATCAGAATAGGTTATTAGTGAAAATATACGATGGTTTTAAATGTACAACCATCACGATTTTAACAATTTTATATAAACAATTTCTTAAGACTAAAGTAAAAGCATTTTTTAGTGAATATTTATTTTAACTGGCTTTATAATCTGCACAAGCTGTGAATGGAGGATAATTATACCGACTTTATATATACACCAAAAATAGACACTCAGATATTGTATAGCAATAATTTGCAAGCATTTTTATTCATGTAATTAGAAAGTAAAATCTGATATTTTAAATGACTTGAAGAGTGGCGTAACAATCGATAATGTAGCTTAAGCAAACTTTATATTTGGATGTTACATAGTTTTACTTTGAGGTGAACTTGTCATTTTAATTCTCGCTCTAAAATAAAACTTACTTAAAACTAATTTTTTTAAATTCAAAATTTGTGAAAAAGGTATTTAATAATTTTGTTAAAAAAACAGTGTTTTACATGGTAAATAACAATTGTTTATTGGAGACCAATTCAATGATTTTTCAATATTCGAAATTGTTTAAAAATGGTTCTAACGATTTTCTTCAAAATGAGTAAACCTATATGTGGAGTAGCCTAATTTACATAATAAATAACACTGAGGATGAGGATAGCCCTAACGAATAATAAAACGCACTAAATAAAATAAATAAAACTCGTTTTAAGCTAATAAATCCATTTTATAATTCTTTACTTGTACAAATGTTTGAAAAATTTGTTCCAAACTATAATAGACTACACGAGAAAGTGTGCACAGCTGTGATAGACAAAATTATTTTAAAAACTTCTAAATTTATAAACGTAAGCGAATTTGTTATTTCAGCATGTGTGATGTCAAACAAAAAACCCCAAGGAAAACGAAGGGGATACGGAACTAGATCAGATCGTTCATCATGAACCAGGAAGAGTGGGTATCATATACCCTTGGTCACGACAAAACGTGGCTCCCAGCATGCACCACTGCCAGTCTTTGTTTACACCAGCTGGGCAAAGGACGCGCCACTTTCCCTTACGTTTTCGCTACGGAAGTAATTTTGCGTTTACTTGTATTATTACGTTTAAACATGAGAGTTATTAAACGGGTTAATATATTTGTTAACGATGGGGAAATAAATCATAGGTAAATATGGGAGTATGAAAATTTTTCAGAAAATTTCCCTATATTTTTTTTTTAGAAAAATTTTCCAAACAGGAAAAATTTCTATTAGGCCTAATATTTCTGTAAATTAATTTCAACTGATTAAATGGATGGTAATAATAATAATTAGTGGTAGTAGTAGTAGTAGTATTAGTAGTAAAGAAACACCTGATCACGGTGACCTGGTGGTCTAGGGGTAAGGGGTCAGACTTCTGTTCTGGGGTCCGGGGTTCAATCCTCGGTCCCGGCACAGATTTATCTGATCACCAAACCCTTCCTTCACCTCTGACAAGACATCTTGTGAATGTGGGGAATGCCAGGCCTCCACCGTGGTTCGGATTCCACGTTAAACTGTAGGTCCTCCATTTCATCTCACCATCACCCTACCATTACACATTACCGTAAGTGCGTATAACCCGAACGGTAGTAAGACGCGGTGCTAATATTAATATTAATAATAATAACACCCGCTTGGGTGGCCCACGGTCTAATCGTGTTACTCTCGCAATACACTAGACTGCCGATGACAGAGATATTGGGTTTCGAGCCCAGTCTGGTGCACTGTGGCCGATTTTCTAAATTGTCTGGAATAACAAACTTTTGTTATCAACTAGACATTGTTGGGAAGCTTCTCTAATTAGTTAATATATATATATAATTAAGAGTACGACAATAGTTATTGAAGTTTTAGTAATAATTTATTTAAAAAATATCAATAAACAAAAGAATAAAATTTTAAAGTTGTTTAAAGACAAGGTAGGTTCCCAACCAAGCTTATCTCGTAACAAAAGCTTGTTGGTCAAAAAGTAAGAAATGGCTTCTAAAATTTAGAAAAAAAAAACCCAAAACAATCATGTTAGTAAAATGAAGTCTGTTTGTCAATCATGGGCATTGAGCGATACCTTCACATCCAGAGGAATGAAATTTTC
This sequence comes from Timema cristinae, assembly GCA_039000515.1. Lineage (NCBI taxonomy): Eukaryota > Metazoa > Arthropoda > Insecta > Phasmatodea > Timematidae > Timema > Timema cristinae. The sequence goes on from JBCFYV010002255.1 coordinate 26,372,914, forward strand.
AAAATTAGAAGCCCCTGTTCACGAACGTGTATACCTCGAAGCGGGCATTTTAAAATTTTAATTAGTGTTTTAAAATTAATCAAAACCCTTCCGGTTAACGCCGGGTATTTCAGCTAATGTTAAATAAAATTCCAATTGCGCTTGAACGCTCTTGAAGGAAATAGATGGTCACACTGGCCAGAATGTTAGAGAAAGATGGTACAGTTATTTATTTATATTGATGAAAAATCCACGATAAGAACACACTTTCATTGCACTCTACTTAAGGTTGAACTCAAACACGTCCAGTGATAGACTTCAACCTCGGTAGTCTTGGCGTAAAGTGCTCGTCTCAAGATCCGATATTCGTGGGTTCAACACCAGCTGGAGTCAACGTATTTTTCTTGAGCGATACATATCCGTAGCACAACTTCCTTCGGTGGATACTTAAAGCCGTCGGGCTCATGTCCATTATGGCATGTAAACGAACCCGGGAAGGGATGTGAAGATACCATTCCCGGCAAAATTGGTTGGCCTTTTTTATCTCGCTCATAGAAATTCTCGTGTGCTGATATAATCAGTCGGTTCAGAAAGTTTGATGATTAATACTTCAAATAAATAATAAATAAATCTAGGGTTAGAATCAAGCAAGCTAATACCCCCCCCCCCCTCCCCCGATGGTTTCTTGCTGTCATCTTAAGGCAAGCAGTAAACTGGAATGTTCCAAATGGGGGTGGACAGGGGAGGGAATATATTCTCGCCGCTGGACGATGCAACACCCGACCGCCTGCGAATGAGAAATTAAAATGATCTCTTTATACCGGATCTAGACGTGTCTCCATCTCCGTCTAACAGCGTAACCGGAACCTCTCAGCAGTCTTGTTTTTGCAGGTGACCTTGGTTCAAGCCAGAGGCCTGTTTTTTTTTCTGTCTCTCGGCCTCAAGGCCAACATGTAGAGCTTAGCTGTGAATCTGTGGAACAACCTATAACAAAACTCGTGATCAGCTACTACCTCCTTTAACAACCTGGGAGCCTGGTTCTAGTGTTCTAAATAAATGATGTAGTAACAAACAATACCTCATCTAATCACATAAGAGCCGGGTTTGATTATATTATATATAGTCAGATATATTTCCACTTGCGTTGCACATAAAAAGAGTAGATTTTTTTAAAGATGTCATTTTTAGACTCCCTACTTAGTGAAACAAAATCATATTGTTAGAATTTGAAAGTGGAATGCAGTGTCACATTATCAACGTTAACCTATCTTCTCACTCCCATCCACACCCAATACAATTGTTTTTTTAATTATAACATTTAGCACCATGATTATTAAAATATTTAAAAGCTTTGATTTTATTGCCCTCCATGTTTTTCTACCCATCCGAGCAGTTTCTGTATGGAGGGATGGAGGAAAACATTTTGGAAAAGTAACCTTAGTACACGAAGAAGGATTCAAACCCAACAACTCCAAGAAACCAACAATCCAGCCTTAACTATTAAAACAACAATGTGAATCATACCTAATTAACTATTCACAATCACACGCTTTTAAAATAACCACACAGCCACGAAAAAATCGGATGACGTTAACAAAACTATTGGTAGCTTTGTTTTCTACCGAGATGATCTTCTTTTAGCTGTTCCGTTAACTGTACTGCTTCAGTCAAAACTTCATTGGGACAATTTAAGTAGCTCTGTTTCTACTGAGATGATCTTCTTTTAGCTGTTCCGTTAACTGTACTGCTTCAGTCAAAACTTCATTGGGACAATTTAAGTAGCTCTGTTTCTACTGAGATGATCTTCTTTTAGCTGTTCCGTTAACTGTACTGCTTCAGTCAAAACTTCATTAGGACAATTTAAGTAGCTCTGTTCTACTGAGATGATCTTCTTTAGCGTTCCGTTAACTGTACTGCTTCAGTCAAAACTTCATTAGGACAATTTAAGTAGCTCTGTTTCTAATGAGATGATCTTCTTTTAGCTGTTCCTTAACTGTACTGCTTCAGTCAAAACTTCATTGGGACAATTTAAGTAGCTCTGTTTCTACTGAGATGATCTTCTTTTAGCTGTTCCGTTAACTGTACTGCTTCAGTCAAAACTTCATTGGGACAATTTAAGTAGCTCTGTTTCTACTGAGATTATCTTCTTTTAGCTGTTCCGTTAACTGTACTGCTTCAATCAAAACTTCATTAGGACACTTTAAGTAGCTCTTTTTCTACTGAGATGATCTTCTTTTGGCTGTTCTGTTCACTGGACTGCTTCAGTCAAAACTTCATTAGGACAATTTAAGTAGCTCTGTTTCTACTGAGATGATCTTCTTTTAGCTGTTCCGTTAACTAGACTGCTTCAGTCAAAACAAAATGAAGGAGCCCTTTTAACTAGGAAATTACTAACGTGTACTTAAAAAAAATTAACACGGGATTAAACATCATTAAAGGAGGCACAATTTGGGAATTCGCGTGATAAAAATCACAGGTTAGTCCTTATATTTTCTCTTTGTCTACTTTTAACTTATTTAAAATAATGAGGTAAGAAGGTAAGGTATGTAAAATATCCAATACTTTTTTTTAGCTTTCTATATTGACAAAATGTAACTATGCTTTGGTCATTCTTTTAGTTGAAGTGGTTATGTTCGTATTTTTGCACTTTTTGTAGCATACACTTTCTTGGCCAATATAAATATAATATTACTCCAGTAGATGCATTTAGTTTAATTTAATACTAATAATAATCTTAATAGGAATTAATTAATTGTAATAGGCAATCGCGGCATCTGGGCATAGATATTTTAAATGAAAATAAAATATTCTGATCAAATTACACGATGGTAATGAAAAATATTCAAGAACTGTTGAGACTACTTTATCTTTTACATCCATTACTATTTGCAGCCTGTGGCCTGAGTCAGTTTTTTATTCAAGCCATATATTTTCCATCACTGGCTTGTTAGGCCTGTCGTAGCTTCATGACTTATAATACATCTTAAGACTAGGACAGGCACAACATTCAGTCCCTTGGCCGTTAATGTATCAATGTGAAAGGGTAGATCCATATTTTCATCAATAATAAATTTTCGGCCATGCCGGGAATCAAACACGGGACCCTTAACTGTTCAGGCAGGCATTCTATCGACTAAGCAAAGATGTTGGACTGTTGAAACTACAATGTGTAGAAAAATTAAACTAAACGTATCTTACTTACTCTATGGCATTATGAACTAAAAAGTTCATTGCTGCACCTAAAAAAATATGCCACCTACCCCTATCTCCTATCTTGAGCTAGTTCTATCCAGTCCACCTCATTACAACATATCTCTTCCAGGTCCATTCTAACGTTATCTTCCCATCTGTGTCTAGGTCTTCCCAATTGTCTCTTCCCAATGGTTTTGCCAGTCAGCCTGAACAAGGTTCTATAGTCTCCCATTCCCTCTAAATGTCCTGCCCACCGTAATATACGATCCTAACAATGTATTGTGATTATTACAGGGTATGTAACTCATTATTATGTAACTTCTTAAACTCCTGGTATCTTCATAACTTTTTGCACCAAATATCTTCCTAAGCACCTTTGTTTTCTAGCTCCCTAAATTAATTTTTGGTCATATAAGGGGAGAGAGCACGTTTCGCACCCAAAGAGAGAGAGACTGGTATTCAGTTTTTAACATTCCTTGACACCAGGTGAGATGCTTACAACTTACTGACAGTTTATATTCTTTTCCTAATTTCCAATCTAATATTTTTATTACTACTTAAATTTGTTCCTAAATATTAAAACTCTAAATGTATCTAATGAAAGAATATTTATTTATTTTGGGCTGGTTAGCGTTTAGTCATAAACATTAATAAATACGGACTTACACTCGTGATCCATTCCAATCCCTTTTAGTTGGAGTTTTTTTTTTGTCAGAAATGATGGCTGTAAATCAAGTGTTATTTGAAGTATGAATATATTAGAGGTTTCTTTTAAAACTGTCAGATAAACACCCCTTTGGTCCAGTGGTAAGAGCTCCTGTACACAGATCCAGACGTTCAGGGTTCGATCCCCGGTGTTTCCAAATTTTCTGTGAAGCAGTGGGTCTGGAACGGGGTAAACTCAACCTCTTGAGGACTTGGATGAAAAAGTAGCAGCTTCAGTCTAGAAAACTGAGAATAACGGCCTGAGGGTTAGTTGTACTGACAATATGACACCCTCTATCCGTATAATTTGGCACTAGCTTCACCAACAGATGGTGGATGCTTCGTCGGTATGACCGATTTTGGGCTGACACCATGGAGATTTTTTAAGTTTATTTTAAACGGTCAAGTACCCTACCTTCTTGTGGTAATTCCACTGTGAAGTCTACACCCACTTGATTGCACCCACACCTAGTTTTGTATCGTAAAAAAAGGGCTATAAAACAAATCAAACTACCAACTTATATTCAATTGAATAACGCATAAATCTCGTCTAATAGACCTACTGGGCGTGGTTCCGATGTAACTTCGGCCTTGACTTTGTCCACATCCGCTCAAGCTGTCGTATCTTGCTCCCATTTGTCACTTCAGATACCTGACTTCAGGTCACTTTACGACAACACGTGGCGTAATCATTTCTAAACAACACGTTAAACCTAGTCTAAATATTCCGTACGCTTCGTATCCTTATAGTTCTTACATCCGTATGAATTTTAATTTTGAGAACACATTCCGTATCCTTAATCACGTGACTGTGCCAACCAATGAGAAAGTCGGAGACTACGTTCAATTAAACTCTTCGAAAAAAAAAACTGTCTAGACTCTGGAGAAAGGCGCAAGCAGAGGTTATATTATAAATAATACAAATGTGAAGTTTAACCTACCAAAATGACGTCACTCTTTCCGGATTTCTCAGAAAAATGTTTCCGGGATGTTACGCTTCCCCGGATTTTTAAATGTTCAGGAAAATATTTCTAAAATGGCTCCGTTCATCAAACTATTATTTCATTTTGTTTTTGTTTCCAAAGCAACGGATCCTTTCGCTGCCATTTGTGCTTTCATTTCGACGCGCATGCAAACGTATTTACTTGGCTGTGATTGGTAATCCTTAGCGTTCCGTATCGACCAGTCCTTAGAAAGTTAAAGTTGACTCAACTTCTACGGAGTGGCAAAGACTAAGGCATAATAATCAGGACTCTCTAGACAATTCAATCTGTTAAATGTTGAATCGATCTCTTACGAACCACTACGTACCTTACGGATACGGACTACGTAAATGAGGATTCATAAGCTCACCCTAAAACTCGATACGTATTGAGGCATTCATAAGTCTTTCGTCATTCGTATGAAGTTTTTTTTTTTCTGGTGATATTTAATGTGTATTTTCTTAACCAATTAATTTTACAACCACACAACTTACAAACTAATCTAATTCTAAAACAAACAATACCACCTGTCTTCTGACCCTCAATTTATCTTTGTGAAAAGGGAAACCACAGTTTCCTTTATAAATCTATAGTGAATGTTTCAGTAATCGAACCCGGGATACTTAAGGAGCATTATCACCTAGGAAAATCGAATTAAAGCGTGGTATGTAGACTCACGTTCAAGCTAAGAGTAAAGTTGAAAAGGGGTTTCAAATTCGAAAAAGAGATCCCTCACAATGGACCGTTTAATAACACCCTTTGGTGCGAAGAAACCGAAAAATAGGAAAGAAACCATTTAAAAAAAAATTGGATTCATGAAATTAATTAATCTCGAGAAATAGAATGACCTACATTGTTTAATAAGAGACAATAAAATATTAAAATTTATTTTCTAAAAGTAGAGTCGAATTTAAGCAATCTAAACAAGTAGGTAACAAGACTTTGTGTACTGATATTTACTCAACAATTATTGGTGGTTTGTTTTAAATAAGCTCTAACCATATAATCGTATGTAGTTATAGCGTTATTACCCGGGAAGAATTATCTTCTCTTCGTTTCGATTTGATTCGATTACATTCGAGTAGGTGACCTGGCGGTCTAGGGGTAAGGTGTCAGACTTCTGTGCTGGCGGCCGGGGTTCAATCCTCGGTCCCGGCACAGATTTATCTGATTCCAAACCCTTCCTCACCTCTGACAAGACGTGTAATCACATCTTGTGAATGTGAGGAATGCCAGGCCTCCACCGTGGTTCAGATTCCACGTTAAACTGTAGGTCCTTCATTTCACCTCACAATCACCCTACCATTACACATTAGCGTAAGTGCGTATAACCCGAACGGGTAGTAAGACGCGGTGCTAATAGTAATAATAATGATTACATTCGAGTAAGTGTGAGTGGGTTCATTTAAAAATAGAGGGAAAATATTTTTCTGGTTAGATACCACTCTTCAGTTTGATTCGAATCGCCGAGGTGTTACATCAGTGGATAGAAGAACTACCGACAGATCTGAAGTAACTTGCATACAACCCAACTGTCCCTTTAGTGGCTGTACATCCGTACATCAAGTCACTTAATTACATTAACACACAACATTATTATTTGGTACGTACTACGTTTACTGGAAGATTTCAAAACGTATTTTTATATTAGTATATATATTTTATAATAATATTTTTTATTATTATTATTTAGCACCACGTCTTACTACCCATTTGGGTTATACGCTTTAAGTACTAATTACGCTATTGGATTAGGAATTGGGAAGGTTGAATTAGAGGAAGTGAACCCGCATTTGCGTGGAAGGAGAGTGGAAAACCATTTAGGACCTCGATCTTCCCGTCATCAGCAGTCGATTCAACACGACTAGCGCGTTAGCCAACTACGCCACTGAGGCGAGTAATTTTTATTATTAAAAGTAACGATGGCTTCTTCTTTAAAGTACCCGCCTCGGTGGCGTAGTTGGCTAAAGCGCTTTGTCGTGTTGAGCTCGACTGCTGAGGACGGGGAGATCAAGGTTCGAATCTCGGTCGCTGAACTGGGGGTGGTTTTTCCTAAATGGTTTTCCACTCTCCCTCCATGCAAATTCGGGTTCACTTCCTCTTATTCAACCTTCCCAATTCCTAATCCATTAGCGTAATTAGTACTTAAAGCGTATAACCCGAACGTGTAGTAAGACGTGGTGCTAAATATTATTATTATTATTATTATTATTCTTTAAAGTAAAGGGGAACGGACGACCTTGAACGTGTTTTTAGAAGGTTAAAATTTGTTTACGTATGGATTGTTTATATAGACTGTTAGTGGATTATCTGAACTCAAACCAAAGCGAAACACAACAGTTATACAGTTTTATCTAACGGTGGGCTGATAAGCCCTTTTGCAGATATTGTCGATGCGGATATTTTGTTACCGATGTTGCCGATAAGACAATTTAGTTTTCTTAAGTGATTAATATATTGACTCTCAGTTAAATGACCAAATAACTAAACAACTATTTGCAACAGCGTAAATTAGTACTTCGACATTGCGCTTGAATGCGCTCTAAGAAATGATCTTGGGGAACGCTCAGTGAACGATGATCAATCGAGCGGATTTTGGAGCGCTCAGTAATCGGTATGCAGCATAGTCAAGCGCCATAATAGGATTTATTTTTAATTTTTTATAAATCCACAACAAATAAACCTCATACTAGCCCACCTAATAATTTTTTTAATAGTGTATTTGTTACTTTAGGAAATCTTTATCTCTAATATATTTACCAAGTATTTAATAACTTTAAATAAAGCTTAAGGTAAATAAAATTGAATGGTTTATTTTGTTCAGAATTTTGGTTTGTCTGTTTATTATAAGATAAAATATATAACGCAGAATTAAATAATTTGTGTTTACATACAAGAGATTATCTAAATATTTTTGTTTGAACGCTGAATTATATTTTCATGATTTGAGAATTTAAAATATATCTATAGATTTTGAATTAGTGGCGTAAAATATCTGCATTATTAAAAATTGATTAGCCTGAGCCGATTGTATAAATATCCGCCGATAAATAGGTTCGGTTAACTTTATACATATTTATATAAACATTATGTACATTTCTATGTGTATAAATGTATATAAATATTTATAATATATATATTAGAAATGAGACACTCGAATCCCTCAAATTTTATGATAATCGAGATATTCATGATTCTTAAGAATCTCAAATACAATTTATAAAAAACCTTGTGACTTGATGTAACAATTTTAAGGCATTGATTAAAAGGATCTATATAGGCTGATTGTGTAGTTGGGATTATTAACAAAATCACAAAAAAGAATACAATTATTGTATTACTATAGTTATCATTTTAAATAAAAGTGTTCATTTTGTTGTTTATTACGTAATAGACAAGACAAAACAAAACTGTACATTTTGATGGTGGTAGATTAGAAGAGGATTCAAATTTGGGTTTGAGATTCGAAAGAAAATTTAGGATTTGGATTATAGAAACATAGAATTTAAACAATATCTAATGTAGGACTATATTCATATATAGTCCTAAATTAGATAATGTATATTGTATTGTGTATACATATATATGGTATTCAAAAAATGCCCTAAATAAAATTATTTTGTAAAATGAGTCATCCAAAAGCATTCGAGAATAAATAAATGGTGGCGTTTATGATGTTTCAATTTAATTTATGTTAGAAACTTAAGCTTCAACGGTTCTTAAAAGTTTTTTTTCAACTAAAAATCTGATAGTTTTACAACTGTCGAAAATGGACACAATCAGTTAAAAGTGACATCCTAAAATATTAACTCTTGTAGTATAAAATATACCCAACTTTATGTAACACATTGTGAAAAAAACCAACTTATTTATTTATAAAAAAAATAACATTTTATTTTCGTGTGATATTAAAGTAGGTAACTTATTTTTGTACAGGTTAAAGTGAGTTAACCTGATTAAATAAAGCAGACAAGGGATACATAAGGGGGATTTTTCAGGTTTTGTTTTAGTTTTCTTCCAAAAATAATATTTAAAAAAGGAATAAAATGAAACACAAATTGGGTTAGTTCTCCGAACGAGATGAAAGAAAGTGTTAAATCTTTCAGTGCGTAGGAACAAGGCTTGTTACAGAGTAAGCCTTGCAGGAACACGGATTGTGGATTACGAGATATTTGAGTGGAAATAAGAGAAATAATCTTTCTTCTGGCAAAACGTGCAATAACAAGGGGGGAGAGGAAGACAGAAATATAGGGCTACCCAATATTATAATAAAATCTGTTTACTCTCTTAGTTTGCACATACGTAGACATTTTAAATCTTTCTTAGTTGCTTAGGCCCTTATATGTGTACCCTAAAAAACGATAATATATACATGAAATACTAGAAAAGTTAAAATATTCTCTAAAAATATTTCTACGGATTTTTCAAATTTATTTGACTATATGATCTTGGTTGAGGTTTTGAGTATTACAGTTAGTTATTATTTAAAAAACACTACCCAATATTTTTAGTTTGCAAGATATTAAATATTATTTTTTGCCGGTAAAAATGATTTTAGAACATTCTTTTAAGTACTATCTAGTCTAAATATGGTTAAATGTGGTATTTGAGGTTGTATCTGTTCGAGAATAAAGTTAGCAAATAGGTCGATAGTGCACGCTAAATCTATTCCAATTGAAAGCACATGGGTGGAATGGTACATAATATTAGACTCGAATATTTAACCTGTTCATTAGGCAAACGAATATATGGAATTATTGGACTACACCAAGTATTAAAAATACATTCATGATTACAGCCTCCTCATTTACCAACTCAAAAGTAATTGAACATCTACGCAGGGTCATTTTTTGAAAATGTGTTTTAGTTAATTTCTGAATTAACTATTTTATTGAATAAAAAATCCTAAGCTTTTTTATGTCAGAATTATATGAACGAACTTTAAAATACTAAATTGCTATTTGTTTATAGAAAGAATGGAAAACTGTTTGTATGTTCCGCAAGAATGTTCGAAGTACAGTCGGTCGGACCCGCACCAATGGACACATGGAGAAAGGTGTCAGTCTCGTCTTACAATGTTTGTCGGGCCCAGATGTTTGATTAAGTTTTTTTGCCTCAATGGTTTTTTCACTCTCCCTTCACGTAAATGCAGGTACACTTCCTATAAATATTTATCTTCTCCATACCCACATAAATATATTAATACCTAATTTAATATACGAATCACTTGGCTGGGTAGTAAGATGAGGCACACGTAGAAAGCTATAATTACTTGATGGTAAATATCCCCCAACTGCAATATTTCTTATGAGGATGGAAGCTCTCATGTTGAAAAACCATTTCACAATCCTATTAAAATTTTATGTTGTGATCCTTTTTAAAATGTTGGTCGCTGAGGGTGAACCGATATTAAATGTTACTAACCATTTAATTTGATCACAGAATTTTGACTTTGGCGTGAAACGTCACTGAAAATAAATTAATTTCATATTTGCATTATTTTTTTTTTTTAGAATTAAAACCCTTAAAATGTAATAATTTTAAACATAGTACCATTTTAATACAGCTTACTTCCATTTTGTCAAGAGTTATATTTTGAAAGAGCAAAGCTATTCTTAAATAAAGCGGAAATCTCAAAACGGCTGCAATCTCTCAGCACCAATAAGTTGGCCTCCTAAAATCAATGTTCACTTTTACTCATCAGGAACTTAAGGTGGAATGGTAGGGTTTGCGAATTAAGGACAGTAATTTTACAATTTTATAGCAAAAAATTATTTTAAACAAAATATTTGTCAATTATAAAGATAATATTTAATTTATTTAACATAGTATTAACAACATTGATTGAATATCTGTCAAGGGTATCCTATCTTAGAATTTGATGATTATTTTTCATTTTTATTTAAAATGTTTCTCATCAAAATGATTAATATGCCCATAACAAATATTCAAGAACTATTTAGATTTATGTTTCTATTACTGGAGCAATATTTTATCGATTTTGTCAGAAAAAATAATAGCGTTGTTTATGAACATAACAAAAGCACTTACCCTTTCTCGCAATCCTTACAATCCCACCCTAAACAGCCTAACCTTGGAACGCAGAATATCATAGATAGACCTAGTAAAAACGTTGTCATTCGCCGGGAGGGAGGAAGTAAAACTGTATCGTAAACTGTGTTAAAAACCGTCCCAAGTCTAGTCGGTGGGGAACGAAATCACGACCTCCTAAGCCCGGGTTTGGGTGTGCTAGCCTAGTCCCGCCTACTTCAAGGTTATCAAGTTCTTGTTATGCACTTCTTGTGTAAGTAACCTAATTGGCGTTGAAAGCGTGTAAACCAAACAGAGTACAAAACACTTCTTTATTAGTTTTATTTTTGTTTAAAAGTTTTGAGGTGGTTTTTGGCACCGGGCCCTTTCCTTGATTAATATCCCTATTAAGGAAATATAACACGTTATTTTAACCATAAAGAGAGTCTGTCTGTCCATTCCGTTGTGTTAATGAGGTGAGGTAGAAGTGGATGCGAGGAAAGATCAATGTTTTTGTAGTTTTTATAGCAAAACTTTTTTTTTTGACAAAACAAATCAAATATTGCTCTAATAGAAATATATAGTTTAATTTTTTTTCACATTTTGATATCAACAGTTCAGCTTCGTTGGCCGAATGGTCTAACGCGCTACTATCATGTTAGACTAGACTTCCGATGACGGGGAGATAAGGGTTTGTTCGTGGTTGTGTTACCTGAGAGTTTTTTTTTCCCTTTGTAAGTATCCACTCTCCTTCCACGCAATTGCTGGTGCACTTCATGTAAGTTAAACCTTCCCAATCCCTAACACATTAGGGTAATTAGTACATACGCGCATGGCCCGAACGGGTAGTAAGACGTGGAGTTTAAAAAAAAATTCTGTCATAAATATAACGTCGTTCGATGACAAACTTTAACGGAAAGAAAAAATTTGTCATTAAATTTCAGGATCCCCCTTGACGGATATTTAACATCTGTTGATAACATCATATGAAACAAACGTAAGATAAATATTTCTAATGGAGAATGTTTCGATTTATTTAAATTACGAAAAAGTTTTGTTCTAAAAACTGCATAAACATTGGCCTTTTCTCGCGTCCCCTTCCACCCCAACTTAGTAGTTGACACAATAGGGTCGACCTCTGGTCCATAGGGCTACGGTCCAATTTTCATTGTGGTCAGCATTGAGAACATTTTACAATATTATTAATTATATTTTATATTAATAGCATCTATCAAAATGTGACAGCTGCACATCGCATTACTGACGTTTGAACACGTTACAGTAGATATTTTAGATTCTCTAGCCGAGAGATAAGGTATTTCCTGTGAAAATTGGACTGTTGAGATTGGTGTCAGATACTGGGTTATTATTATTATTATCATCATCATCATCATCCCCGCGTCTTAATACCCTTTCGGGTTATAAGCACTTAAGCTAATGTGTAGTGGTAGGGTGATTGTGAGATGAAATGGAGGACCTACAGTTTAACGTGGGATCCGAACCACGGTGGTGGCCTGGCATTCCACACATTCACAAGTTGTGATTAATACACGTCTTGTCAGAGGTGAAGGAAGGGTTTGGTAATCAGATAAATCTGTGCCGGGACCGAGGATTGAACCTCGGACTCCCAACTTGGAAGTCTGACACCTTACCCTACAGGGTTTTTACTAGTGGAATAGTATACCTGACGTTTTAACTAATGTTCCGATATAAATTAAATTCAATATACGAGTAGGTCCCATAGGAGACAACTTTGATTTACAAAGGCATTGTTTATGGGAATCTTTGTTTTTATTTTAACAGTTACTATTACATTTCTATTTTTAAATGATTTGAAGTCTAATGTCTTATCCCAAATAGTAGTGCGCTTGATTATTGTTTTGTTACTGTTTGTAAGATTGGTATAGGATCTGGTTATTCTTTAAATAATTACTGACCGAGCATAGCAGGGTTTTGTTCTAAGTTTCTCATTTAGTCCGTCTGTCTGTACATTTATCCGGTAGTTTGTCCCACGATAATTGTAAAACGAGTGGTCCAATTTTAATTAAATTTGGCAGGAATATTAATTGAGTTTATCCAAGCAACATAATATACTGCATTACACAGTTTTACGGCCGTTGGTTATCAATTACAATATGGCGGCAATTCAATGTTTTTAGTTTAGTACCTCATAATCAAGTAATTAAATTTTAAATTATAATTAGTCTAACTAGTACCTGGGTCGTGTTTTGCTTAATTTTGACGTATATTACGATAATGACATCTTAAATTACGGGGAAAAGAATATTCTCTATGAATATAATGTACTATTGAATATAGTATTCATTTGTTTTCTGTTAATTTGACCACCAAGGAGAAATATCAACTTAAATTCCAAGGAAAAATTACGGGATGTATTTTAACTTTAAATCCAAAGAGAAATATTAATACTCAGTGACGTAAATAGCACAATAATTCACATGAAACATCCAAAAGGTGAAATGTTGTTTAGTTAGAAAACTAATTCTAAAATACTTAGATTTAACTACCAGTCCACGAGAATATGGGACCTGCTTCGATTCTGGGTGATGCAAATAGTGATATTTAGTTTAACTATTATCTCATTCACGATCCAATTAGTAAATATCTAGGCGCTAGGACTATGTGTGTGTGTGTGTGTGGTATTCTTTTATAATTTTAAATATATCTATAAAATAGATTTAAATAAAAACACCTAATTTATTTTTAAATAGTAGTATTATATTTAACTTTTGTTTAAGGATATTGTCTACCTGTGATGCCATGGCAGGTCAAGGAAGATAGGATTTCACGTGTTAACGAACTTAAGTTTTATTCATCGAGTTTTAAAGATCGTTGAAATAAAAATCATAATTTTCTGAATAATTCTAAAAGTAGATCTACAGTGTCGCTATATTATTATTTTTATTTTGAAGTAGTTTTTTGTAAACATGCTTTTTATAAATAATCTACAACTTAGACTATTTGGCTTGGTTACATAAATGGCCTGTAGGAGTCTTCCTGCCAAGATGTAGATTAAAAAAAATTCATAGTAACATATTTCTATCTAGAAAAGGAAACAAGAAACAACGCACTGTACAAGTTTCCATGATAGCTATTGGTTTTAACAATAGTTACCATGAAACTTGAAACACTGGTATTAATTGACTCGTATTAAATTCAGTTTTGAATTAGTATCAAAACATCATACATGTTTGCGGGGGCATTAATCTTGACTAAAAATAAGACGTAGTTATATACTTGGAGAAGCGCCTGATTTATAGGCAAAGAGATATACAGTAAAGTGTTTTGTATTGCGTGTGTACAAGATTGCAGGCGACTGCCGCAAATAGATTCAATTCCAAAGAGACACGCTTCTAACACTTTTAACGACGTAGTTTATTTAGTTATTTCGAAGCTACTTTGAGAAGTGAATTGCATCTTAGCTTCACGCACCTAAGCAGTCTAAGCAGGATCACATTTGGATACAAATGTACGAAATAGAAAGAGAGGGAAGAAAATGAACAGTGGACCCTCGAGGCCTCTTATTTATCTACTGATAACACTTCCCCTCTTCCTCTGACGAATTTACACAGTCACTATAGTATTTTCACCCTGAAAACATTGACTTGTTTTTTAAAATGGCCTTTGTTCTTATTTTAGATAGCCATTTGCTTCCACGGAATTTTATAATCTACATCCCGGCAGGAGAACTCCTACAGGCCATTTTCGTAACCAAGACAAATAGCCTTAGTTGTAGATGAATTATATAAAATAAATACGTTTAAAAAAAGTACTTCAAAATAAAATAGAAATTTCGTGACACTGTAGTCTATTTTTATAGTTATCTAATAATCTATGGTTTTTGTTTAATCTTTATATCTTTAAGAATTGCTGAAAAAATGTAGTTTCTAATCGGCTTAAGTAAATATTTCGGATATATTATTGGCCAGAGAGATTGTTTTTCTGACCAAATTGTCACCCTTTATCCCCAAATGTTGGCACTACCATCGCTAACGGTGGCGACCATTTGGTTGGTATTGCTCGCTTTCAAACTCACACCTTGGAGGGTTTTTTTTTCAATAGAAGGTGAAATTGGTTAATTTCCAACGACATTTAACGTAAAATGGTGCGGTTCTGGATCAAAGTAAATGGTTAAAAACAAAAATCCAATTTTCATCTAACATATAAGTCATTTTAAAAAAAATTAGATTCATGACAGAACATTCTAAGAAATTGATAATGCTTTAAGTGTTTTTTTTGAGCTTTCATAACTGCCATTCTCTCAAGAAATACCGCAGTGTGAAGATATTTCCCTTAAAGCAGACGGCACCCTTAACTTGTTTTTCTTTCGTATTGCAAAGTATTTAGGGTCTCTATTTTCTCAGAACAGAATATACATACGGATCAACAAAACCGGCTGCCTTTAGGTTGCGTCAAATATAAATATAAAAAGCCATGGTTCCAATTGTTCAGTTGAGTTCGTCGCGGTTGACTGGCTAGCCTGAAGAATAACCGTCATGATGAAAGTGAAACTCTTTCAATGCCTCTAATTCAACGCAAATGATGCAACAAAAAATATATGAAATGCATACCTAGTTTAATGTGAACTGTCTTTGTTTCAGGTACACTCGCTACTAGGAAATTATATCCCCTTAAGGAAGCTGTCTTGGTAAGCGAGAAATTGCCACACAGACGTTCAGCACTAACGCAATATTTATTTCTACGTTGCGTTATTTCAAAATATGGTTCATGCCAAAATTAAGTCGGAAGATTCCAACAGGGCCTTTTTCTTTAACAAGCAAAGAATTTGAGTTTTTTAAATATAAATAAATGTGTGAAAATGTAACTATCTCATTTTCAACGAATTTTTAAGCATATTTTGGAGCTATGAGTCTAAGTTTGATAAAGAAGACTCTAGATTTAGCCTTCCTCTAACAAATACAATTTTTTTTATAGGTTCAAAACAGAGAATTTTAACATATTTGAAATTTAGCAGCGAGCTTTCCTATTTACCTTGAGATAAGAAGTTTCATAGTTTTCTTTTCCCTCTTTCTTATTGAGATGACAAAGGGTGGATTAAAGCAAAAGGGCAGAAACTCATATTTAGCCTTCCTCTATCAAATAATGTTTTAATAGGGTCATGACAGACAGTTATAAGATAATATGAGATTGTTTTATAGGGTGTTCTGTGCTGGGGTCCGGAGTTCAATCTTTGGACCCAGCACAGATTTATCTGATTAACAAACCCTTCCTTCACGTCTGACAAGACGTGTATTAATCACAATTTGTGAATGTGGGGAATGCCAGGCCTCCACCGTGGTCCGGATTCCACCTTCAACTGTAGTTCCTTCATTTCATCTCACAATCATCCTACCATTACACATTAGCGTAAGGGCGTATAACCTGAACGGGTTGTAAGACGCGGTGCTTAATAATAATAATAATAATAATAATAATAATAATAATAATAATAATAATAATAATAATATAGGGTGTTAAATAAACTATCACACATTTTGTTTAAATAATTTAAACTTAAAATTTAAACTTTTTAACTGGTTAAATCTTTCGCCTACAGTTTGGTGAAAACAAGTTTAAAAAATATATAAAACCCCTTCATAAGTAGTGCGGAATTTCTAAAAGTCTGACCTGCCTCGGTGGCGTAGTTGGCTAACGCACTTGTCGTGTGAGCCCGACTGCTGAGGACGGGGAGATCGAAGTTCGAATCTCGGTCGGTGAAACTGGGGGTGGTTTTTCCTAGATGGTTTTCCACTCTCCCTCCACTTAAATACGGGTTCATTTCCTCTAATTCAACCTTCCCAATTCCTAATCCATTAGCGTAATTAGTACTTTAAATGTATAACCCGAACGGGTAGTAATACGTGGTGCTAAGTATTATTATTATTATTATTATTCTAAAAGTCTGCAATGCTTTTCATCGCTCTCCCGGCTGCGGGTGATTTGCCACCGCACATTTTTAGAGTCACGTATGAATTTAGAGCCGGACTGTCAACTTAACCTAACCTAATCTACCCTAATCCAACAAACCTTCAAATTTTTGCCAAAACCATCGAATGACAAGAACTGAGGTAGTTTGGCTATTACGAGGGATATCGACCTGAGACGATGATAGTTTCTATCTGAAAGCATGATAGAAAACACACTGCTAATTAGATGGACCGCAACTCGTACACTATTTAAAGTTTAGGCCACAACTCACCTTCACAGGCTCTTCCATTTAACACCCCCTAAACAGGACACTTGCTAGGCATAATCAAAATGGGGGACTTGTTGCTCCATCACTGGTAGGGCAGGGTTAGTTTAAGTTGTCCCGCCGAGCATCCAAGCTGTTTGAATAATTAAGAGCTAAGTTTTTACTATAAAAACTTAAAAGAAAAAATTAAAACGCACTTTCTAAACACAGATATGATATATATCTATCACTGCAATACTTACTAATTAGAGTCCAATTTTCATAGGAAGGGTATTTTTATAAAATAAAGATACATCACTGTTTTAATAGTCCCCCGATACCAATTATGGACAAATTCATTAGAGTTACTTTTAGAAAAGATTAAATTTTACAAAAATCAGTCATAAGTTAATCACTATAAAATCATTTATTCTAGTAGAAAAAAAATATATAATTAGAATGTAAAAGAAGTGCACCCCAATTTTCGTAGATGGAGAGTGGTAAACCGTTTAAGAAAAATACCCTCATAGTACGCCCCACCGTGATTCGAACACTAGATATCTTCCATCCCTAGAAAACTAGACCAGATGAGCTTGCCACCCTATTCCACGTTTTCCATTGATAAGGTATTCTTCTGTCCTGGAGATCCGGGGTTCAATCCTTGGTCCCGGCACAGATTTATCTGATTGCCAAACCCTTCCCTCACTTTTGACAGGACGTGTATTAATTACAACTTGTGAATGTGTGGAATGCCAGGCCTCCACCGTGGTTCGGATCCCACGTTAAACTGTAGGTCCTCCATTTGATCTCACAATCAGCCTAACATTACACATTATCGTAAGTGCGTATAGCCGAATGGACAGTAAGACGCGGTGCTAATTATAATGATAAGGTATTTATTTAATTGGTTTACTAGAAACACCTGATAATTTGTACGTCTGATTGAATTAGTTTTTTATCTTTTTATTTATTCTTAGCACCGTATTTTACTAACCGTTCAAGTTAATTACGCTGATGTATTAATAATGATGAATGTTGAATTTAAAGTACCTGTACCAACATTTGCATAGAAGGATAGTGGAAAACATTTAGAAAAAAATACCCTCAGTACACTTGACCAGTATTCAAACCCGGATATCTCCATCAGTTCAGTTTGATTCTGAGAGTGAACCATTATATCATTCGAGCACCAAAGCTGTTTTGAGTTATTGGGGAATCAGTTAACAGGGTTCCAAACTTTTTGCTATGTGGGCCACATATTATATTTTACACATTTTTGGGGGTCAAAGTAACGTTCATCTGTTCTTCAAGTAGCATTATTTTTGCCCTGAATTCCTTGACATTCGCAAAAGTTCATAAATATAATTTGTTTCAACGTGCAAATTTAGATTCAAGTCATATGGCCAGTCACGTCTATAAAAAAAAATGCCACTTTCCAAGGCCAGTCAGTGTTTGATAAAAGTGATTGACGTTGATTCTTCTCTGTAAGGAATGAATCAATTAGATGTAATAAATTATATTTATAATAATTAGTCAAAATAATTACTTTAAAAAAAATTAGGTTACATCTTTCGGGACTTTCCTTTGATAACCCTCTGCTGGGAGACTTGGAACTACCTAAAAATCGTCACAGTCAAACCGTTCTGTTGTCGGTATAAGGAATGGCGCCTGCGACTGGACATGAGGGTTTGCAATTCCGACAGCAATCTGGCTTTGTGTCATGGGGGAAAGCACATAAACTGGACTTGTCAAATAAACTGTGTGATTAATAAATAACGAAGAGAAACAATTAATTTATTTTTTGATAAAATCTTGGAACGGGCTGGATATAATCTTGTGGTGGGCTGTATTTTGAGGATCCCAAAGTTAAACCAACGTTAAATAATATTATTGGAGCAGAGGGTACTCCGGAAAGAATGAAACTATTAAAAAAAAACTTGGGATTTTTTTTACAACTACTTTGTCAGCGTAATACTTTCAACAAAACTATTCACCTTCGAGACAAAACAAAAGGAATCTATCGAATGGCTCGTGTAAACTCTGGTTTTTATAGACTTGGAGGCGTTGGTGTTTTTGTAATGAGAAAGTATAGTAAACGTAGTAACGTTTAACGACCAAACAAAACATGTTTCTGCATAAATGGATGTTTTGTTAACACGTAACAAAGGTTTAGACGAGTCATGAAGTCATTAAAGTTCCGGCTTGTGCTATGATTAAACTGTGGTGTGCACATGTAGATCTCCTGACGTCATGGAGTAGGATTTTTTTTTAGTTAATATGTTTAAGGAGGTATGCAATGTAACGAATTTTAAGGCCTGTAATTTTTCACTAATTTTTGACAAAAAAATGTTTTTTGATAAAAATAAATACTAGTAATTTTGTGAACAGTAGGCCCCTCCCTCCATCTATATTATTATCTTTATTACAGTCTTAAGATTTCTCTTTGGATTTCAATTTAAAATATCTCATCATCTCTTATAATTTATCTTTGGATTTTAAGTTGAAATATCTCCTATAATAATAATAATAATAATAATAATAATAATAATAATAATAATAATAATAATAATAATAGTAATATTTAGCACCGCGTCTTACTAACCGTTCGGGTTATACGCTTTCTGTACTAACTAGATAGCTGTTGCCCGCGGCTTTGCTCGCGTGGAAGTTGATTATATACAAATACTAAAATATACATATGTATTTACAGATTAATTTAAAATATTACGTTACGTTGATGACCATAACTTGACCTCAGATCAAAAATAATGCAAGTCCGATACAAACTTTCATCCCCTTTTTCATCCCTTATTAAATAAAATTTCAAAAATTCCTGAAACACGTATTTATTTGTTTTACGTCAATAACCGAAATACAAAATTTTGTTTATGTAACTTTCAAAATGACGGACTTTCATACATATTATCATCCCCTATTTTGACCCCTTTGGGGTGGAATTTTCCAAAATACTTTCTTAGTGGGTGCCTACATAACAAAATGAATATACAGTCCGAATTTCATGCTTGTAGCCTTGATAGTTTGCGCTCGGCGATGATGAATTAGTCAGTCAGTCAGTCAGGACATGCTATTTTATAAGTATAGATTACGCTAATGGATTAGGAATTGGGAAGGTTGAATTAGAGGAAGTGAACCCTTATTTGCGTGGAGGAAGAGTGGAAAACCATTTAGTAAGAACCACCCTCAGTTCACCCGATCGAGATTCGAACCTCGATCTCCCCGTCCTCAGCAGTCGAGCTCAACACGACAAGCGCGTTAGCCAACTACGCCACCGAGGCGGGTGATATATCTCCTATAGTTTCTCCTTGGTTTTGAAGTTGATATTATTCTTTGGTCGGACCCGCCTCGGTGGCGTAGTTGGCTAACGCGCTTGTCGTGTTGAGCTCGACTGCTGAGGATGGGGAGATCGAGGTTCGAATCTCGGTCGTGTGAACTGGGGGTGGTTTTTCCTAAATAGTTTTCCACTCTCCCTCCACGCAAATTCGGGTTCACTTCCTCTAATTCAACCTTCCTAATTCCTAATCCATTAGCGTTATTAGTACTTAAATCGTATAACCCGAACTGGTAGTAAGACGCGGTGCTAAATAATAATAAAAAAACACTAAGGAAAGATAAACAGTGGTGTAATGTAACCATAAAGTAATGTAAACAGTGATGTAATATAAGCATCAATGTTATGTAAGCAGTGATGAAATATAACCATCAATGTCATGCAAGCAGTGATGTAATATGACCATAAATGTCATGCAAGCAGTGATGTAATATAACCATCAATGTCATGTAAATAATGATGTAATGTAACCATTAATGTCATGCAAGCAGTGATTTAATATTATAACCATCATTGTTATGTAAGCAGTGATGTAATGTAACCATCAATATCATGCAAGTAATGATGTAATGTAACCATAATGTCATGCAAGCAGTGATGTAATGTAACCATCAATGTCATGCAAGCAGTGATGTAATGTAACCATCAATGTCATGCAAACAGTGATGTAATATAACAATCATTGTCATGTAAGTAATTATATGATGTAATGTAACCATCAATGTCATGTAAGTAATGATGTATTGTAAAATGAAATGTAATTTAAGTAATAATGTAGTGAAGAGGTAATGTAATATAAGCGGCAATGTAACATAAACCATAATGTTTTGAAAGTTTTGTTGTAATATAAGCAGTAATATAATTGTAATCAGTAATTACATCACATAATGAAAAAAAATTAGCGTGTTCAAAAACAAAGTGCTTAAGAAGATATTTGGAGCAAAAAGGGATGAGACTACTGGTGAGTGCAGGAAGTTACTAAATGATGAGTTACATATCATGTACTGATCACCAGATATTGTTCGGATAATCAAGTCTCGTAGATTATTGTGGGCGGGACAAGCAGCACGAATGGGAGAATCTAGAACTTTATTCAGGGTATTGCCTGGTAAACCCAATGGGAAGAGACCATTGGGAAGACCTAGATGCAGATGGGAGGATAGCATTAGAATGGACCTGAAAGAGATAGGATGTAGTGAGGGTACTGGATAGAACTAGCTCAAGATAGGGATCGGGTATAATAAGGTGGACTGGATAGAACTATTTCAAGATAGAAAGTTAGTCAGTTGGGGTATAATGAGATGGACTGGTTAGAACTAGCTCAAGATAAGGTTAGGTGGCGTACTTTTGTGAGGTAATGAAATTTCTAGTTCCTTATGCCAAAAAGTAAGTAATTAATGTAATCTAACCAGTAATGCATGCAGCAATGAAGTGCAATAAATAATGTAATGCTAGCAGCAATATACTATAGTATAATAATAATAAAAATAATAATAAATAATAATAATAATAATAATAATAATAATAATAATAATGGCGTGCCTAGACTCATTGATATGTAGCTCATTTCTGGGAAAGATTAGTTAGTACTAATGTACCGTTGCCTAGAGGACACCCGAATGTACTAATAGTACATCCTTTCCGTGGAGGCTCTTACCATGTCCCAATGAAATGAGGGGATGATTATAGTGATTATAAGGGTGTGGAGCTAGTGGAAACACTTAAACTTAATTTAATTAACCAAACCCTGGTGACCGTGGAAATTAATCCCCTTTCGAGAATAATACCCTGGTAACAGCCGGGAATTCAACCCGGGATCACTAAGTCAGCAATCAGGGGCTCAGACCACTAGGTCGGCTATGTAGTGTAATGTAATTTATTGTAATTTGGAGTAGTTATGTAAGATAAACCAATAATGTATGCAGTGATGCAATTAAATTAATCATGTTAATGTGAGCCATAAATAATGTAGCCAACGCAAGCAGTAATGTTGTGTATGCAGTACAATGTGAGTAGTAATGTAATATAAGCAGTAATGCTTACTAGTGAACCATTCATGTTCACTCAGTGAATGCACTACCATCTAATTGGCCAACTCGATCTGGAAGGTAAACTAGAAGGTTTATCTTTCTATAAAGTGAGAGGCGACTCAACATATAAAATAAGAAATATTGATGACAAGAATAATAAAGATGACTTCTTTAACTTTATATTAAAATATACAACTTTTCTGTTTATTTCATAGGTTACTATTGCACAGAGAATACTAGATCCATGCAATCATTTTTAACGCGATTGCTTGCAAACTTTCTAATAAAAGCCTACAACTTTTAAACTTGCCTCAATACATTGCGGAAGAATAAAAACTCGTATTTTTATTTGCTTATAAAGTTTGTAGCAGTATAATTAGCTGAGTGGGTGGTCAAGCGTAACATCCAAGAGAATATATTTCCACAGTTATTTAAGAGGGAGATTTGGACCAAAAAACTCATCTAAGTGATGTTTTCTGCATATTCCATTTGAACGTGGATAAATTATATCAGTTAATTGGGTTTTAATGCTTTTTTAAAAAAAATTAAAATTATTTTAGCTGTCTGAATATTACACTTTTTACTTTATAGCGATACCTTGGAGTCAAAATATTGGGATCGTTAAAAATATCGAACTCAAGACTTCGATAAATGTCAACGTTTCACGACCCCTGAAACAAAAATGTGGTCTTCGCAATGCCACCTGTCTGTTTCATAAGGTACTGGTGTATTTGGAATTAGATATATTATTATTATTATTATTATTAGCACGCGTCTTACTACCCGTTCGGGTTATACACACTTACGCTAATATGTAATGGTAGGGTGATTGTGAGATGAAATGAAGGACCTACAGTTTAACGTGGAATCCGAACCACGGTGGAGGCCTGGCATTCCCCACATTCCCAAGATGTCTTGTCAGAGGTGAAGGAAGGTTTGGTAATCAGATAAATCTGTGCCGGGACCGAGGATTGAACCCGGCCGCCAGCATAGAAGTCTGACACCTTACCCTAGACCGCCAGGTCACCACAATTAGATATAAAACCCTAAATTTAATGGTAGTTTACTGAGGGACCAAAAGAGAAGGGGAAACAATCAATTTTCTCAAAATTTATTCTAATGATTTTGATCAAATATTATATATAGACACTGTTTATCATTATAAACAAGATGGCTTCTCCCATTTTCTATTGAAAATGAATTTGTGGGTACTTTATAGGGGGGGGGGGGATTTTCAATTTTCATAATTTCTTTGCAACTATTTGAGATACGAAATAACTTAACATTGTAAAGTTATATTTCAAATTAAAGATATACATCTTTAATTTGAAATATAACTTTATAAAACTAGTAGTTTCTGAGCTATATATACTTTTTAATTCAGGTGAAAATGAATTTGATTCTTACGCCCTTTGGTGTATAAAGATATTTCTCTTTTCTCACTTTTTCTGTAACAGTGTTCCTAGTCCCTAATGCCATAGAATAAGTGACAGGGTATATTATTTTATTTATGATATTAGGTGTAATGTTTCTACAACAAGGTATAGATCTTTTATTTCGTTTCAAAAATCTTGTGAGTTTTTAGTAAATGTATATTTTAAGATCAAATAGGGAGAAAGTTTGTGCAGTACACCTTGCCAATTATTTTCTAGCGTATATAATCGTAATAACCAAGACTGATTTACTAAGAACCCTAAACTGGTTCCGATTATTAATCCTATATACCTAAGGCTTTATACCAAATGATGCAGGAATTTGGAATAAATTTACCTGCATTTGTGAGTGGGGTAGGTGAGTTAAACTATTTAGGGGGGGAAACTCACCTTAGTAGCTTACACTATAACTGGATTAGAACCCTGAACTCTCCGTCATCATCATAACAAACGAGACGAGGTGAGGCTGACAACTGTGTCCACGTGCTCACCAGTGCGAGTGTTACTGTGGAACCACACGTTCATCTAAAAACAAGCGCAGAACAGAAATGGGGTCACGTGACGAGCTCTAATCCAATCACATGATTTCCGCCTCATCGGCGCGAGCTGTCTCACTAAAGTTCATTTCTACTTCGTCCGCTCCGTCTGAGATCTTTGGCACGGGAGAACCAATCAAATCTCTAAAACCCAACATCTCGATCTAGTGGCATGCGCTGTAGAACTAGAAGCAAGCAAACAGCTTCGTTGAATGTTGTGAGGGGATTTGAAATAATTTGTGCCACCGACACAGAATTTTAATTTAAAAACATCCATCGTGACTTATTGTGGTAAAATGATCACCTCAGCACCCAATGTTCCAGGGTTCAAACCTAGCCGGGATCGACGCTATTTTTTTTTTTAGTGATAACAATCCGTAGCACAACTTTCTTCAGAGAGGAAGCAAATCTGTCGGTTCCATGTCGATCGTGGCTTGTAAAAGAACCGTGGAAGCTATGTGAAAATACTTTTCCCGCCAAAGTTGGTAGAACCTTTCACTATCACTCATAGAAATTCTCGTGTGCTGATATAACCAGTTGGTTTAGAAAGCGCAAGTTAAATATCTCGAATAAATAGAAAATGAAAGTACACCTTGACAATGATCTTAAATATATATTGGTCCACTAGAAAATAAAATATGTTGATAGTCAGCTGTTTTGAGTTTGCGGCGCAATTCATCATGGATCAACAAACAGTGTGTGAATTTCTGCAACACTCAAGAAGATTGTTATTTAATCTTCGGTGAACGTTTGATTCAAGCTTTATAACGGTCAGTCTAATATCTGAGGTGATATCGTTCCAAGTTGTTAGAAAGCAAACATGTCTGATGGAATCGTGCCAGATCTGTCCGACATTTCGCAACCACTATGCGAGATGCATACATGCGATTACGTCATGAGGAGAGGTTTGTCCCCTTTTATAAGATTTTGCTGTACCTGCGTTGCTTGGTAGTACCTAGATTCGATTAAAAAAAAGATAAATTTCTTGATTTATTATTATTATTATTATTATTATTATTATTACCACCAGCGCGTCTTACTAATCGTTCGGGTTATACACAATTACGCTAATGTGTAAATGGTAGGATGATTGTGAGATGAGATGGAGGACCTACAGTTTAACGTGGAATCCGAACCACGGTGGAGGCCTGGCATTCCTCATATTCACAAGTTGTGATTAATACACGTCTTGTCAGAGGTGAAGGAAGGGTTTGGAAAATAGGTAAATCTGTGCCGGGACCGAGGATTGAACCCCGGACCCGCAGCACAGAGGTCTGACACCTTACCTTTAGACCACAAGGTCACCCTACATTTCTTGATAGTTGATGTATGCCGAGTGGTCATTGTGCTGAGATTATCAATTGTCTTAGAAATTTCAAGCAAAAAACACAAACACACACAAAGGACGATTCATAGAAACACAAAATTTTGTAAATTAATAATTTTCTAACATTTCAAATAATGAACTCATTTGAATTTTCATATTTTATTTGCATGGATAGTAAAAATAATAATTTTGAAATCAATTTCATAGGCTTTCAGATAAATATTTACAAATCTATTCCCTTGTGGTCATGTCGAATATTACCCGAAATTATGTTG
Organism: Timema cristinae; assembly: GCA_039000515.1. Lineage (NCBI taxonomy): Eukaryota > Metazoa > Arthropoda > Insecta > Phasmatodea > Timematidae > Timema > Timema cristinae. The sequence goes on from JBCFYV010002255.1 coordinate 26,398,946, forward strand.
TTATGACAAAACAAAATATTTATACATTTTAATATTAGAATGGTTTCTTTCTTACCCTACATGACGAGAAAAAAAAGGCTGTTCGTAAACAAGATGATATAAGAAGAACCTTAGTCCAAAAAGGAATGAGGGTACTGGGGATGAAAGGAAGTTACATAACGATATGTTACACACCTGTACTCATCACAATATATTGTTAGGATGATCAAGACTTATGGTGGGCCGGACATGCAGCGTGAATGGGAAAATATAGACCTTGCTCAGGGTACTAGCTTGCAAACCTAATGAGAAGAGACCATTGGGAAGATATAACCGCAGATGGAAGGTAACATTAGAATGGACCTGGAAGAGACAGGGTGTAATGAGGTAGACTGGATAGAACAAGCTAAATATAGGGATAGGTGTGATGAGGAGGATTGGATAGAGCTAGCTAAATAGGATAGGGTGTGATGAGGAGGATTTGATAGAACTATCAAATATAGGGATAGGGTGTGATGAGGTGGATTGGATAGAGCTAGCTCAATATAGGGATAGGGTGTGATGAGGAGGATTGATAGAACTAGCTAAATATAGGATAGGGTTTGATGAGGAGGATTGGATAGAACTAGCTAAATATAGGGATAGGGTGTGATGAGGAAGATTGGATAGAGCTAGCTCAATATAGGATAGGGTGTGATGAGGAGGATTTGATAGAACTAGCTAAATATAGGATAGGGTGTGATGAGGAGGATTGGATAGAACTAGCTCAATATAGGATAGGTGTGATGAGTAGGATTTGATAGAACTAGATCAATATAGGGATAGGGTGTGATGAGGAGGATTGGATAGAACTAGCTCAATATAGGATAGGGTGTGATGAGGAGGATTTGATAGAACTAGCTAAATATAGGATAGGGTGTGATGAGGAGGATTTGATAGAACTAGATCAATATAGGATAGGGTGTGATGAGGGGGATTGGATAGAACTAGCTCAATATAGGATAGTGTGATGAGGAGGATTGGATAGAGCTAGCTCAATATAGGATAGGGTGTTCTGAGGGGGATTGGATAGAACTAGCTAAATATAGGGATAGGGTGTGATGAGGAGGATTGGATAGAGCTAGCTCAATATAGAATAGTGTGATGAGGAGGATTGGATAGAGCTAGCTCAATATAGGATAGGGTGTTCTGAGGGGGATTGGATAGAACTAGCTAAATATAGGGATAGGGTGTGATGAGGAGGATTGGATAGAGCTAGCTCAATATAGGATAGTGTGATGAGAGGATTGGATAGAGCTAGCTCAATATCAAATAGGGTGTTATGAGGTGAAATATACAGAGCTATCTCATGATAGGGATAGGGTGTGTATGAGCAGGATTTGATAGAACTAGATCAATATAGGATAGGGTGTTATGAGGGGGAATGTATAGAGCTAGTTCATGATAGGGATAGGTTGTGTGAAGGATTGGATAGAGTTATCTCAAGATAAGAATAGGTGTCTTGAGGTGGACTGGATAGAGCTACCTCAAGATAAGGATATGGTGTAATTAGGGGGACTGGATAGAGCTATCTCAATATAGGATAGGGTGTGATGAGAAGGAATGTATAAAACTAGCTCAAGATAGGGATAGGTAGCCTACTTGTTTAAGTTAGGCAATTAACTTTCACGTTCCTTATGCTCGAGTAAGTAAGTCGGTAAGTAGGTAAGAACAGTGTTTAATTGACAGAAGTGTTCATATTGTCTTGCTTAGGCCAGTAGGTAGGACAGAGAGGTACTGATAGTTTGAAGATAAAGTGAACAAACTAGTGGCACTGATTGTGGGTAGGTAAGAAGGGAGACGTTAAACATTAAGAAACCGACAAGTGTCACTGTCGATTTGATAGGTAAAAAACAATACGGTTCTAATAATTTATTTCTAAGAATCCCTCCATATATCCTCCAAGTGAATGTGATCATATTCTCTTAAATAGTATCCTTATAAATCTGGTTCATTAGACTAGAGAATATACTGCCTGCATGTCGTATAGATAACAGCTCGATTTATAAATATATGAGTCGCGATCCGGCCTAAAAGGGCGGCATTCCGGGCCGGATAATGGAAAAACTGGATAAAACGGGATCCGAATGTGAATAATTTTCAATGTGGAATTGCCTACTTTTTTTTTAATGTTCCCAGAACATTTAATATTATTTTAGTCAAATCTGCCCATTTACTGATTTCGATGTAAAATAGGAATAATGGAATAATTGTAATAAGACAGTACAAATTAAAGGAGAAAGAAATTTTTTAAATCCTTACTATATAGTTTTTTATTTTGGAAATGAAACATCTGTTACAAAGCAAGAACAACAAGTGAAAATAGAGCATCAAATGGACTACATAATAAACTCAGTAAATATTTAATATTTTTTTAAAATATCATGCATGTTTAAAGAATACTTAAAATTCTTTGAAAAAATGTCACTTATGTTAATTTAAAAAAAAAGTTGTTTGCTTTATTTGTCAGCACTATGAACCGGGCCGGATAATACGGAGGACCGGATAATCGTAGCTTTAGTGTAGTTGGGTACTCAACCAATTTGTTTGTTGGCCGGTACAGTCCAAATTTTATAAGAAGAACCTTACATGAATTTGAAAAGATACAAGATCTACTTTAATTTCTCATTATTCTTGTCAATTTATGTAAATCTGTTACTTTTGGTTGATATTATTATTATTATTATTATTATTACCGCGTCTTACTACCCGTTCGGGTTATACGCACTTACGCTAATGTGTAATGGTAGGGTGATTGTGAGATGAAATGGAGGACCTACAGTTTAACGTGGAATCCGAACCACGGTGAAGGTCTGGCAATCCACACATTCACAAGTTGTGATTAATACACATCTTGTCAGAGGTGAAGGAAGGGTTTGGTAAACAGATAAATCTGTGCCGGGACCTAGGATTGAACCCCGGCCGCCAGCACAGAAGTCTGACACCTTACCCCTAGACCACCAGGTCACGTTGATATTATCAATCATTATTAGTAGCACTATAAATATAGTAAAATATTATCAATGTTGACATCAAGAAATAGGTTTTATAGTCCACGTGGTTTCATAGTTCTCTTTCATGGTTATACTTCTGTTTTATTTGTGGTATTTTATTTAAAGAGAATCTCTCCATGGAAGTCCGAAAGAGAATAATAATAAAAAAAGTTAAGAAAGCAAGGACGCCTCAAGTCAAAGGACGGCCTTGTAAACAAACAAACAAACAAACAAACGAACTACCAAACCTCTCGACGCTCCAACGGCTACGGAATGTGTTTCTCTGCGACGTGGAGCAGTTTGCCCAACTGTTACAGAAGAGCGATCATCTGGGCAATTTGCCCTCATTCTCTCTCTTAACAATTCCCTCTCTTCTCTTTCTCAATCCACATTGTACTGCCAGTTCTTTTACCGGTAAGATAATAATAATATTTAGCGCCGCATCTTACTACCCGTTCGGGTTATACGCTTTAAGTACTAATTACGCTAATGGATTAGGAATCGGGAAGGTTTAATTAGAGGAAGTGAACCCGCATTTGCGTGGAGGAAGAGTGGAAAACCATTTAGGAAAAAAAAGCAGTTCACCTGACCGAGATTCGAACCTCGATCTCCCTGTCCTCAGCAGTCGAGCTCAACACGACAAGCGAGTTAGCCAACTACGCCACCGAGGCGGGTTTTATATCAGTAGAATTTAAGTAGATATAGTAAGAAACGTGCACTTGGGCCAGTATTATTTTTTCACCATTTTATATTAATTTTTTTTTACTTAAATATAATTTCTCCCGTAAATACTTTTAGTTTGATTTTCTACAATTACATGAAGCGCCAGGTCTTCCTGTAAGTGCTAGACAAGTGAAGCTTCATCACCTCCAATGTTCCAGAAATCAGCTGGCATAGTTTATTGGATTTACAAGATTTAATGATAGAAATTAAAACTAATTTAGCGTTCGAGAACCTTCTCGGCATTTTGTTCGCTCCGTGGCCTCACAGATATAAATGCAGCCCTGCTAAGACATAATATCAAGTCATTCTTAAACATAATTGAACCAACTTCGCGAAACAAAATTATAATTTTGTATCATACGTCCATCTTTTCTATCCCACTCTCTCGCCCCCCAAAATAAAACTCTTTAAATTGTATTTTTGGAATCATTATTATTATTATTATTATTATTATTAGCACCGCGTCTTACTACCCGTTCGGGTTATACGCACTTACGCTAATGTGTAATGGTAGGGTTATTGGGAGATGAAATGAAGGACCTACAGTTTAACGTGGAATCCGAACCACGGGGGAGACCTGGCATTCCTCACATATTTTTGGAATCAAATGATTGCATTGGAACTTGGTTTACAACCTAAATTATATCTGGTACAGACACAATACCCAGTTTACAACCTAAATTATATCTGGTACAGACACAATACCCAGTTTACAACCTAAATTATATCTGGTACAGACACAATACCCAGTTTACAACCTAAATTATATCTGGTACAGACACAATACCCAGTTTACAACCTAAATTATATCTGGTACAGACACAATACCCAGTTTACAACCTAAATTATATCTGGTACAGACACAATACCCAGTTTACCGGACATCAATTAATCACTTTGAGCTGTGAAAACCAAATTTCACCAATGATACATTTTTCGACCTTGTCAAGTATCGAACACGAGATTTTTTTTTTTACCCATGTTGGATTTCATGTTTTAGCAATTTCCCTAACTTGATCCGTACTCACTAGGTTGTAGCGCTATCAGCAGGGATTATACGTATGCGCACACCAGTAAAAACAGTACCAGCCTTGCGTGTTCTCAATAAAAATATATTTATTCTACAGATAGCTATCTGGCAGATAAAGTCAGTTCATAAGATGTGTAAAACATTAAAGTGGCTGATAATGTGTATCTGGTAGATAACTTTAACCTCCCAATAGCGATATTAATCCGGTAGTTATAAGACCGGCCCTAAGACTGAAGGAAATACTGACGCGCGCGTGCACACGGTCAGTCTCTTTCACCATTTGCAAGACTGATGGGCTGAGACTGATGTGATCAGAAAATTCGGATCACATCAGTATTTTAGTCAGTCCGGCCATCAGTCCATCAGTACTGCCCCTACACGAACAGTCAGACTGACAGTATTAATACTGACGGTTTAACTGATCGTGTAGTTATGAATGTTGACCGCATACAACTGCTGTTTTGTTTGTGTTTTCTAAAAGCTCCCTTCACCGAAGTTCTACTCTAGTCTGTGTGTGTTTACGTAGTACGTGTGAATCTCTGCCGCGAAGAAATGAATGTTAGTTCTACCCGTTGGCCGTCTGACACTTCACGAGTCAGATGTGTAATTAACATGAGGCGGCACGTTGTGGTTATTACAAAATAGTTATAAGCGACCGGCCTACTGGTTAAATACCACTGCGTTACTAGTTGTACTCTCTCTAGTTGTTCACAAGTTGGCCAAACAACTATCAAAACTTTAATTTTTTTAAAACAACTACACAATTTTGATAAAGAAATAGTTTAAATGGTTTTATGTTACCTCCAACTAGAAAAAGTGAGTCTTACCGTTCTGTGGGCCATGTTTGTCTGTTTGTCAATCTGTCTGTATCTGAAGCTGGTTCCGAAACGGTCTTATGAATTTTGTTTAAATGTAATTGTTAAAACATGGATATGATAATAGGCCTGAAATTAAAGATGGCTTAAAATGCCTGATTTTTGAAGATCTGAAATAGTTACAAAAATTGCCTTAATGATTTTATTCAAAAAGGATATTAGTGGTTTACATGATAAATAATACCTTCATTTTTCTAAAATAATAATAATAATAATAATGAGGTACGATTATTGATGATAGAATTATTAAAATTAGAAATATTTTAAAATAGTTATAAATGGTTTATAAAAAAATTATTTCTGAAGAATATTTCATATGATTATCAAAAATGTCACTTTATTTTTATGAAGAAACATTATTTAAGGATTATTTACTGAAAACACTGTTTTTTTTGCTCCTATTTAAAATAAACTGCATAATAAAATATGTACAGTACACTCCGTTTATCCTGGAAGGTATCAGTGTTTCTTTGACGAATTACAATAACGACCATATCTTATAAGTTATACCACAGTGGGATATTTCAAGGTAAGCAGATTAAACGAAGAGCACTATTGTGCTGTAACATTTATTTCGTATTCGATAATATTCTTACAAAAACAAATATTGAGATATATTTCAAAATAATAATATTACATATTTTATATGTTAAAATTATGGATAGTTAAATAGTGAAAATTGATCAAATTTTGTGGCTAACGCGCGGGCCACTTTCTGTGACATATTTTATGAGTACCCTTCATTTAATAATCGTACATTCTTTCTGATACATATGGCTTCGTACAGTTTTTTTACAAAATTGTCAATTAAGTTGAAGGCTGGAATAAAAATAAATTGTTTGAAGTAAGAATATTTAACACTTAAATATCAAGTTTGAACAAAATCTACAAAATCCTTTTTAGTTGCTACCCCAGGGACGGAAAGAAAAACATACAGAAATATAAGATTCACTTTTTTGGGTTCGTGGGCACATAAAACATAAAGTTTCATCATGATGTCGAGGTCAAATACTTCATCAATTACAATACTTTTTTCTTAATTCGATAAAGAAAAAAACAAACACTAGTTGGGTTCAAATAATTGCCCCACGTTTTATAAGATGAGCTTCATATGCAGTTTGAAGATTATCTTGAAATTTAATAGGATCTAGACTTGTTAAATTAGTCTTCCTTGCAAGAGTAATATATTGTTGTCCTTAAAATTATCTCAGTTCTCAGACAGATGCAACTTCCCGGTATTCATGTTTACATAACATTATTAATGTTCTTTTTCAAAAAACTAATTAGAGTTTCTTTAAGGCTACACGGTTATTTTATTTCTACGTGTCCTGAAGTTAAATTATCACACAACTTAAGGCGGCCACCTCAGTCAGAGAGAAAGTTTTAACATTTGTCAGGCCACACGGTTTAAAATACAATGATCAGTGTCGTTTTGTGGAACTATTTATATATTCTTTCTAAGCTTCTACTCCGTCAAAACCTTCATCCTCAACCACCCGTTGGCATGTAAATAATAAATAGGGGAAAGAGGAAAGCTCGCTGCTAGTTTTCAAATTTCTTAATATTTTCTTTTGTGATTCTATCAAAAATTTACTGTAACATATTTATTGGAGGAAGGATAAATCTAGAGGTTTTTTTTCTTTCAATCCTACTTTAATTGCTTTCCAAATATGCTTAAAAAGTAATTGAAAAATGAGCTAACATCACAATTTCACACACTCTTTCTATTAATAAAACTCAAACTTGACTATCAAGGAAAAAGAGCCCTGTTGGATGGAATCTTTCAACTTTATTTGGGTGTAAACCATATTTTGAAATAGTGCATCATAGAATTAAATATTGTGTTAGATCTGAACGTTGGCGCAGAAATTTCTCACTTACCAAGGTGGCCCCCTTAATGGTGTTACACAGCAACATTACAATTATTTAAATAAAAACCGAAGAAGGATAACTACACGCCTTCAACTAAAAAAATGTTAATCAAGATAACGACACGAATGTGTCTCATGGAAATTGTGAATGCTACTTTTATATTGTTCTTTATTGCACAGTGTTATTTTGATGTATCTACTACACACAAGAAGAACGTTTGGAAGGTACCAGCTAGGTATATATGCCCCTAAATTTGCACTATGGAAGAACTTAAAACCAAGATTTAAGCTCTGACCTTTGAATTACAGGAAGCCAGACCAGACAAGGTTGATCGATACCATAACCCGCGTGCCCACCAACTTGGGGCATCTAAATCTGAGTCTAAAGGTCAAATTTTTGTACAAAAAAGTTTTTAGCTAGATACAAAAAAAATATCTGTCAACGTTAATCAAATTTTACTATATAAATCATCAACAGCAACATCATCATCAGGTGTAGTTCTGCTTATTGGCAGGTACAGTTATGGTTCTCCTCCAAATCTCTCAATCCTGGGCCAGTCTCTTGGTGTTTTCATATATTCCTCCAGTCAAGATTGGAAACCAACGTCTGGTATCTCCTTCACCCTATTCCTCTCTTCTCATCTATCATTCGTTCAATTAAAATCTCCAACAGGCATTCCTTCCCATCTAATGTCTTAGACAAATATTCATCATTCTTTTCTTGATATTTTATATTATGTGTCTCTTTTCTACAATTCTTTTCAGCACCTCCAAGTTTCCCAATCTTTACTCCAAACTTATTACTTCCAATCTACTCCAAATCCACATTTATAGCACTTCTATCCCTCTATCATCATCTTTCCTTAATTTCCATGTTTCTGCAACATGCATCACGTTTCAAACAGAGCATTTTGCTCATCTTTTTCTCAATTATTTATTCAGCGGCTCACATAAAAGTCTAATTTTTATAGGAGGATCAGTAGAATTCACCAACATTGATCGGAAGGTTCTAACATTTTACATTATATAAATATGTTTTTGTGATTGAGTTATTATATATATTTCATCAAAAAAATTATAATAACATCCTCATGGATTACTTAATAATTTGTCTTTATATTATTAATTATATGTACTTATAACGGGGGTAACTTTTACACCCCTCCCCCAAATAAAATGGAGTAAAAAGTATCATTTTAACTCCCCACCCAAAAAAATAATATAGTAAAACATTTAAATAATATAAAGATCTTGTTGAAGCAAGATACAAAGTTCACACTAGCTCAAAATAGTAAAAATAAAATGTTCTTGGAGCACACACTGAAGAGATTTTGAAAACTCTGATAGTGATACCAGCTACATTAGCTTCCTTGAATAAGGCAGTTGTTAATTTATTTTGTGCAACAATAATTATAACCTATTTATAGTAATATTTTTTCAGTTTTAAATAAACTCATTGGAGACTATTCATACGTTGCCATCTCCTAGCCTTGCATATATACACCTTCACCATAAGTCCATAAACATGATACTCCTATATAATATGCATGCTACTTAAAATATTTACACAGGGGATTACTTCGTTGAAGTAATATACTGAACTAATTATGTCCAAATAAATCACTGATATTGCACCTATACACTATTTTACTCATATTCCAAGACTTGTTGAAAATACTCCTTGATTTACAAGTGAGTGTAAGTGACATGCATCTTTATGGAAACTAATTATAAACTTACTATTATGTGTTCTGTCTTAAGATAGACCCATTTCTTTTGTCAGTAAAATTAAACAGTCAACGTACCCTGTCCTCTGCCTTCTCTTTCAACTCCCAGAATTTTCTTCTTTCTTTCAAGACATTCAATATTTGAATCCTCCTTCTTCTTCTTTGCACCAAGGAATCACATCCAAAATGTTTCTCCTCTCCCCACTCTTCTTAGGACTTCTTCATTTGTCACCCTGTCAATTCTCCTGATCTTCTCTATTGTTTTTCAGCACCACATTTCAAAGATCTCCAAGTATTTATTTCCATCATCCTGAAGGTCAAAGTTTCTGCTCCACACAATGTGAAGCTCTAAATGTAGAATTTCATCAGTTTATTTCTCAGTTTCTAACCCAACTTACTGCCCAGCAGTAACATATTCTTGTTGAAAGCTTCCTTGGTCATGACGATCCTCGACCGAATTTCCTTGGAGTAGTAGGCATCCTTTGTCAGCAAACTTCCCAGGTACCTGTTTTCCTAATCCTGGTTTCCAACGTTGACTATCAGCAGCTCTTCATTTTTTGAAATTCCCATCACTTTAGACTTTTCAATGTTGATCTCAATGCCATATCTCCTCCTTGTATCTACCAGCTGGCCCATCATTTCATGCAACTCTTCTTCATTCACTTGAAAAAAAAAGTTGTGAATTGTACAAATTTATCTGTAATTACAAGTGTTTTCGTGTAGCTTTATGAAAAGCAACTGTCTCATTTCTTACAAAAGAACTATCTTGTAAGTTATAGATTTGTAACTTTATGAAACAGCCCTTAACATGAAAAAGAAAGACTACATGGCATCAACCCGAATCTCTAGCCATAACAACTGAGCATCCGCCATCTGTTGGAAAATATAGTGCCAACTTCTGCGGATAGAGGGTGTCATATAAGTCAGCACAACAAACCCTCTGGTCGTTGAATCTCAGTTCTATAGATCGGAGCCACCATTTTTTCATTCAAGTAGCTCCTCATTTGTCCTCATGAGGCTTAGTTGACTCTGTTACAGACCCACTGCTTCACAGAAAAATCTGAAACCGTCGGAGATCCGAGCCCTGGACCTCTGGATCTGTAGCCAGTAACTATGACCAGTAGAAATTAAAGGTGGTCTTGAAACATGTCCTGGTAGACCAAATTTTTCTGGTTCTTGTCCAGTGTAACCAAGGCTACCAACCAAAATGACAAAAAGTTTATTTGCCAGTCGGAAGTGACTAAGGTTTTATCAAAGAGGCTCAAACCCATCCACAGTTCACAGTTTGGATCGTGGTTGGCAACAGGTGAGTTCATTGCCTTGTTTATCACTTCTAGTTGAAACTGTTAGCACTTGACGGATATCTGGGCTGTTATTTGTCTCAGAGAGAGTGGTTGGTTACATTCTGTGTTGAGGGTCAGGAAGATATCGGGTTTGTTTTCGTCTCTCAAGCCGCCCGACACAACAAATAAACCTCCATCTTCGGTGGCAGCCCGTGGGTTGTTGCCAAGGAACGGCTACAGTCAAATATCCATAGGAAAGACCTTTTCAGAAATACAAACATATTTTTCAAGCTATTAATGATATCTATCAAAAGTGACAGCTGCATATAGGATAACTTGCAGTATTAATATTTATAAATAGATCTAGTCATTTTTCTAGCTGTCAGATGAGGAGATTCCTATGAAAATAAGACTGTAGAAAAGGTTCCCTACCATATAGACATTTATTTGATCAACCACACACACAAAATAATGTAAGGAACGAATAATATGTTTATTGGCTTTAAAGGGAAAGTTTTATACCGAATGGTAGGACATACTTTGCTAGTACAGTCCCGTCAAACCTTGTTGGACTTGGCAATAAACCAAGAAGCTACTACTGGCCGTTTGATTAACTTGTTTGGTTTCTGCTTTTCCACCAGGTATTATTATTACCTGTTCTGGGAATACACGAACATTAATTATGCTAGTGCAAATAGGATGAGGAATATATACATTTAGAGGAAATGTACACGAATTTGCTTGGTGGAAGAGTGGTAAAACATTTAGGAAAAGTTACTCTCACTATACTCGAACGGGATTCTAATCACTGATGTTTTCTTCACCAGCAATTCAGTTCAACACGAGTGTGATGCGTTAGCAGTTCCAGTGTTTCCCAATTTTTTTTTATCGTGACAATAACATATATAGACTAATAAAATTGCACGTCTAGGCTTTATATTTAGTATCCCAATTTGTGGAAATATTAGCCAGTACTAACGAACTGTTTTCCAGGGAACACATTTTCCCGGTCTGGTGACTTAAATATTAGTTCATATTTTCTTATTATTTTTGTAATAGTGTTTTTCAAATTAATTTAATTGAATTGATTAAAATAACAAAAAACAATAAGATGATTTCAGTGGCTACTATAATAATTCTGTTTTATTCTTGAGGAGAGTACTTTTGAGTTTTTATTTTGTATTGATAAATGTTATAAACTAAATTTAATCAATTTCAGTATCTTCTTAATCTTATAATTAGTAAGTTACTCAATATATTCCCATTAAAAAATTTGTGACAGTAGCAGAGTTTTTCAGTGACAACCATGATGCTGCTTCATTTTGTAGGTGAGCTCTTCAAATTTGAGTCCTATGTTGATAATCAGAATAAAACACATATCATTTTGAAGATCTTGATCCTTAGAAGACCTGAAAATCCTTGTTCATAAAGTCAGAATGGGCTTGTGTTTGAGCCGGGTACAAAATACGTAGTACAGGAGGGTTTCAAAACGTTGTTTCAAAACTGTTGCAATAATTCTCCATAATGTCCCAGTTTGATTGGGTGTTTGTAATTATAATATTTAATACTGTTTGGGGAAAAATAATCGAAACCTTCTCACAGTAAGACGTGGTGATAAAAATGAAATAAAAAATTGAGGTATTTAACGTGAACATTATGAACCTACTGATCACATCAGCACACGAGAATTTCTATGATCGAGAGCGAAAGAGCCTACCAATTTTACTGAGAAAGGTATTTTCAAATAACTTCCACGTTTATTTTATATGCCACAATCGACATTGAACCGACGGCTTCATTTGCCCTCCGAAGGAAGTTGTGCTACGGATTTTTATCATACAAGAAAAATCCATTGACTTCAGCTGTGTTTGAACCAATGAGCATGGGGTCTTGAGGTGAGCACTTTACCCCAAAACCACCGAGATCAACCAGTCAATATGGTCAGTACTTCTATAGCTAAACTTAGTTTTTAAATGTATTCTTTCTTACCGCACGGGTGGACACGTGGATCAAGGTATCAGCCTAGTATATTTTTATTTGTCGATAACACGGAGATTGGGGATTGGTTTACCTCGCTCCTTCCACGTAAGTGTGGATACATTTCTTCCAAATCGTAACATCTTCACCCCTATCCCCTAAGTGTAAATATGTGGATAGCCCAGACATATGTACACGCAATTCACATTACCTTTATCCAGAAAAGTAGTTTTATCTCCTTGACAGATTACACAATGGGCCTATCTTATAAGCTATATCATGGTGGAATAAAGAAAGGTAAGCTTGTTACCTTACATAGTAGACGGGGGAAGGGGGTGTTACAGAAATCATTCTTGTTATTATACAACTAACTTTGGGTGACCTGGTGGTCTAGGGATAAGATGTTAGACTTCTGTGCTGGGGGTCCGGAGTTCAATCCTCGATCCCGGTACAGATTTATCTGATTACCAAACCCTTCCTTCACCTCTTACAAGACGTGTATTAATCACAACTTGTGAATGTGGGGAATACCAGGCCTCCACCGTGGTTCGGATCCCACGTTACACTTTAGGTCCTCTATTTCATCTCACAATCACCCCACCATTATACATCAGCGTAAGTGCGTGTAACCCGAACGGGTAGTAAGACGTGGTGCTAATAATATTATTACAACTGACTTTATTATTTTATTTTCTTACAAATTATTTCCCAATCATTACTGATAGCCTATTTCCGACCAATAAATATTTATTGTTTTCCTTGTTGAGACAAGTGTCCTGTCTTTCCTATAAATGATTCAATAAATATGTGTTCAGGAACGATAAGATATCGCCGCCATAGCGTCAGCGCTCAATAACTTGTTATTCCGACAAAGATGTCACGGCCGAATATTGACACAGAGCAAACTAAAGCGTCGTAGAGTCCAATTTTTCATAGTAGGGACCTTATCTGCGAGATCTACGAGTCTAGGAGTCCTGGGTTAGATTCTCGGCTGGTACTTTGTGTGTTTTTCCCCGAGAGGAGAACCACCCCAACAGTCGGGTTAATTAGGCTACTCCACCCTCTCTCTATATTCTCCTCCAGCGCCAAATATCAAAGCTTTCCGAATACTTCCTCTCCTTTTTTCCGTACGGTTCATGTTACAGCTACATACAAGGCCGTAGTCAGGGCGGGGGGGACAGGGGGTTCAAACCCACCAGAAATTTTATGAACAAAATATGTCTAGCTTTATTTATGGTTCAAACAATATCAAAATTAAGGTACACATTAGGGGGTTGTATTATACCATAAAAAGCACTTTAGAAAGTTTCACTGGTGTTTAATATTTAGAATTTGTCCTAGGTTGTGGCAGTTAGGGGGATGTATTACCATAAAAACACTTGAGATAGCTTCTAGAGGTTTTTAATATTTAGAATTTTTCCTAGCCTTTGGCATTTGGGGGATGTGCCCGCTAACTCCCCCACCCCCCTCCCCCTGGCTACATACAATGCGGTGCTCCATGTCACAAACACCACTTCACAAGTTTCGTTCTCATCTCCAGGTCCAGTTTACTCGTCTGTAATATCCTGTTCTTGTTGGAAGCAACCTTGGTCATTTTTCTCATCTGTACACCACGCATCTATCGCAATTAAACCGTCTAAATATTTGAAATGTTTACAATCTCAGGATAATTTAAAAAATATTTTTTTTAAATTTGTATGGAAACCATTTGCACTCTTTGGATTAACAAACTTTTTTTTCTAAGATAAACATCGTTGATGACCTTATCTATTAATTGAGTTGCTTTATTAAAAATATAACCATTATATTTTCCAAAGTTTAAATTATTTGTTAATAAAACCTCATTAAACTTCAATAAAAAAGTTAAAGATTCATTTATATTAATAAAATGAATAGTTTGTTTGTCATGAGCGTTTAGCGTTATCTACCGCACGTAGAGATCTGATATTTAAACTTCAGTATTCTCTGAACACGAACATATGCACCTTGGAGACAGAGTTTTGAAGTTTTGAATCGATTTTTAAAAATTAATCAGATTAAATTAATTTTAAAAAAATATTTAAAATATTTATTTTGCTGAACAAAAGCGTACAAATGGTTTCCCGATAGTAAAAAAAAAAGTTTAAACAATTCAAAACTTGCTTGAACGACCTTAAAAGGAGTTAGAAAGGAACATATTTTGATAGTTTATTTTATAGTACTTTATTTTTGCCAAAATAAATAAAATAGTTCTTCTGGAGTTACGTTTAGTTAAATTTCCAACTACCCAGTCTCAATCAATATCTCATCTTCTAATTGTCATGACCAGTGTCCGGAAGTTAAGGCCCTTAAAAACCCAAAAAATGTCCTTAAAAATTTTGTATTACTGCTTCCAAAAACAAAACAAAATGCACTTAAAAACAAATAATATGTACTTAAACTCTCAGTTTTTAAATCCTCAAAAATACAAAAGATGCGCTTAAAAATTAAATAATACACCTCAAATAAAATTGTTTGTCTCCGTTTATGGTAATGGCTGTGAAATCCTGCAAAGGAAAACATGTATAATAAATTGTGTAGCCAATACACCTATTAAAAATAACTTACTTAATTAGTACTGTTCTGTCAGAAAACATTGGGCTATGCTCATTGTTAAATGTCTGACTATACTAATAATTACAAGAAAAAACAAATGCACCACGTAAATGGAAATAATAAACTTGTGCATTAAAAAACTACTCGTGTGTTACGATTTTATATGTTAGTTCTAAAAATAAGAGAAAATTCACGATAAGAGTAAAAACAAGAAAATAAAATGTCTTAGAAATGCAAAAAAAAAAAAAAAAATGGCGTGAACTGTAAAAGTCAACGCTCACAAAAAAAAAAAATCAAATAAAAGAGATAAATAGAATGTGACGCCATTTCCACCGAGGTGAAAATGTGTCAACATTGGTTGAGGAAGTAAAGTTTTTTTTCTTTCTTTCTTATCGGATGTAGTCTCTAGCTACCTGTAAAAGAAACAAAGAAAACCGTGATCTCGGCGCGTTAACATTCCTTTGAGTGACGCAACAGTAACGTTAGATGTGGAGAAACTGTTTGTTAAACGGTAATAGCCAAGATATGACGGAATACCTGTCCCGGCCTGCCTACCTTTCAATGTCGTTTTGTGTCGGTTGGACACTTGCAAGAATGTCACGGTGAAATTAGACGAGTAACTGGCTAGGGATGTGATATAATTTCTAGTATATACTAATATCGAAAGAAAAGTATCAGTGGGCCTGGTCACCCATAAATATGTGAAAAATGAGGGGGTGGTGACCTGGTGGTCTAGGGGTAAGGTGTCGAACTCTGTGCTGGGGGTCCGGGTTCAATCCTCGGTCCCGGCACAGATTTATCTGATTGCCAAACCCTTCCTTCACCTGTGACAAGACGTGTATTAATCACAACTTGTGAATATGTGGCATGCCAGGTCTACACCGTGGTTCGGATCCCACGTTAAACTGTAGGTCCTCCATTTCATCTCACAATCATCCTACCATTACACATTAGTGTAAGTGCGTATAACCCCGAACGGGTAGTAGGACGTGGTGAATATTAATAATAATATGATAATAGTGAGAAGAGATCAAAATTATATCAGATTAGGAATGTAAACTAATTTTATTACAAATTTACATAACTTTGTTTATACTTGATATTTAACAACTTTAAAACTTTTACAAAATTAATCTAACTTATTTTTTCACTTTTTGAGAACCGTTTCTTTGGCTAACAATTGTTATAGATTTACAAGGTCAAGTGTATTTTAGATAACCTTTGATAGTTCTATCAAATGTCAAGATGTCCTGTTGTTGCCAGTGCTACATTTTTAAAGTGTTATATATTACGATTTTAATTATTAACTTTATAAATTGTTATTTTCTATTAATTCTTGTCTCTACAATTACTTACTTTTTAATTGTTAAAATATGCTAATTTATTCAACATTCTATATAATTTAATCTCTAGATAAAGGTGTTTTTTACTTTCAAATTTTCAAGTCATTCCAAACTTAAAATAAGTTAATTTACTTATATTTGTAATTTATTCTCTCCTTACTACATTTAAGTAAGAATATTATTAAAATGGGGAGATCAGGGTTTTTAATCAAAATTGGGTTCTGTTGAAGGTGTTTTTTTCCCTAATTAGTTTCCCACTCCTCTTCTAGGCAACTTTGGGAAGATTAACAATAAAAAGGTTTCCTGCCTCATCTCTTGTTTTATTAAATGATCATACATGGTCAGCCTGAACGGTAGTAAGACACGCAAAAAAAATGGGTGGTGTACTTAGTCGCGGAGAAGTTAAATCTTTGGCATCATTAAAATTTAATAATTATATATATGTAATTATTCAAAAAAAATTTAGAAAATAAATTGTATGACTAATTATGTACTAAATATATAAGATTCTTAATTTTAAAATATTTAATTAATATAAAATTAATGAATATTAATATAAATTCAAAAATTAAATTTAATATTATTTAAAATAATATTATAATTTCTTATTACTAATATTACTACTTTTATTTATCAAAAAGTTTTCATTAATTTGTTCATTTAATTTTTAAAATTTAATTAATTATTCAATTTATTTATTCAAATTCTATATAATTAATTTAGATTATAAAGTGTTCTTTTTGAAAAATATCAAGTCATTTTCAAACTTAAAATAAGTTTATTTCCTTATATTTTTAATTTTTCTCTCTTATCAATTAATAAAATATATTAAAAATTAATAGTTTTTATAAATGTTTTATTAATTTTATTTCTTTATTTTGTAATTAAATTAACCAATTAAATATTTAACAATAAAATTTTATCTAATATTTGTTTATTAGTAACTTATGTTAAATAAAATAAATAAAAACATAACCTCAATTTATTTGAGCACTTGAAAAGTCTATAAGCACATTTTTTTCACTATATTTCGAATAGTAATAATTTTAATCAAATTTCAAGTTAAATCACTACTGATATAATTATTAGCACATATAATTCGGGACTTGTATGAAACTAAAACACGTGTTTGAATTAGAAACTAGAAACATTGTGATAAAATTTATATATGAACATGTTCAGAGAAACGAGCCCTACCAACAGCGCGACTAACAGAGATTCTATTTCATTGTTGGTAGCTTTTTTTTACGAGACTTAATGAGTCGGCTTAGCTCACCTGTTACTTTTGTGTTACAGTGAGCGCCGATCTTAAAATTTCACTTTCATCATTTTTCCAAACGCGCCTAAAGAAGTATACTTCAAAAAAGGTTTTTGTGTAATTGGGGATCCGCAGTCGTATTGGCAGCTTTTTTTTTTTGTTAGCACCAGTCGTTACTATCGTTTGGGTTATACGATTTTTGTACTAATTACGCCAATGGCTTTAGTATGAGAAAGGTTATATTATAGGAATATTACCGCATTTGCGTAGAGGGAGAGTGTAAAATCATTTAGGAAAACGACCCCTGTATACACCCGCAACTGGCTATGTTAGATCATCCCCGTGCTACGAGCCAGTCCGGTTGGTCCTTGGTATATTACTGAAAGAGAACTACTCAACGGGGACCATGGTTGTTAGGTTTAAGTGTTTCCATTAGTCCAAACCTCAATCACTCCCACATCATTCATCGGGACATGGAAAGAGCCTCCAAGGAAAGGATGTACGATCAGTACATTCGGGTGTCCCCTGGACAACGGTACATTAGTACCGGATAATCACGGCGATATATATTATAACACACCTGACCAAGATTCGAACCTCGATCTCTCCATCATCGGCAGTCTAGTCTACTGCGGGTGTAACGCGTTAGACCATGTGGCCACCGGAGCTGGTTACTGTAAATCGCACACACCCTAAAAATCCCCCTCCCCCTGGCTAGTGTGTTAGCCACAGTCCCTGGTGGAGTCTAACTCAACTTGTAAAGTGCTAGAGAGGGCGGGGGATGAAATGGTCAACACCACCGAATGACCAATGGTGAAGTGACTAATGGATCCTTAGGGGATGAGAGAGGGAGTAGAAACATTTCTCTTTAATTACTGCCTCGCATAGAGATAGCTAGGACAGTCGGACGATGACCTAAAAGTAAGGTGACCGACCAATCGCACCGATTTTTTGGGACTATTATTATTATTATTATTATTATTATTATCATTATCATCACCGCGGCCTACTACCCGTTAGGGTTATACGCACTTACACTAATGTGTAATGGTAGGGTGATTGTGAGATGAAATGGAGGACCTACAGTTTAACGTGGGATCCGAACCACGGTAGAGGTCTGGTATTCCACACATTCACAAGCTGTGATTAATACACGTCTTGTCAGAGGTGAAGGAAGGGTTTGGTAATCATATAAATCTGTGCCGGGACCGAGGATTGAACCCCGGACCCCCAGCTCAGAAGTCCGACACCTTAACCCTAGACCGCCAGGTCACTTTCTGGGACTCTTTCCTTGTGTCTCGGTCTGATTTAGTCCCTGATTAAAAAAAAAAAATTAATGCAAACTTAAATGTATTTTGATTAAAGTCCGACACTTTAGCTCAGTTTGTAACGTGTCTATCTATTGAGCTAACGATTCCAGGTTCGAATCCTGGTATGGCCTGAAAATTTATCGTTTGTGAAATGTGTGTTTCTCCTTTCACAATGATAAATTAACGGCCGGGGGCTGAATGTTGTGTTTGTTCTAGATTTATGTTAGTTTATAAGTCATGTAATGATATAACCAGTTGGTTCAGAACGTTCACGTTAAATGTTTAAACAAATTAAAATATATTGATTTAATAAATATGTTTTAAAATAAATCAGTTGCTAGAAAGTTTAAATATACATTCATATTATCATGACCAGAAAAGCGTATTTATCACTGAATCAGACCTTTTTCCCGCAAATTTTTGTTCTAAATGTTCTTTTTTATTCACCAAATTTTATTGCCCATTCGGGATATACGGATATGTAATAGTAGTAATAGTAATAATGAAGAGGCCTGAATTTAGGGGAAGTGTACACACATTTGCGGGGAGGGAAAGTGTAAAACCATTTAGGAAAAAAAAACCCTCAACATACCCGACCAGGATTCAAACCCAATCTCTCCATAAACGGCAGTATATTCTATCATGAGGGTGACGCCTTATACAAGGATTTGGAATAAATTTTGAAATTGCGGGCCGTATGGGTTTAAAATATTTATGGTGGGTCCATTTGAGAAAAAAATACCTCGTGAAAAAATTGTAAACGTTATATTTCTCATATAATAACTATTGTATTTATATTAACACAGTTTTTTGTTTGCTAATTCTTTTGCAGGCCAGATAAAATCAGTCTGTGGGCCGGATCGGGCCCACAGGCCGTAGGTTGTCGACCTCCGGCTTAGACCATGTGTCCACTGAAGTGGGTTAAACGTACTTACAGAATATTTGTTTACAAAACAGTCACGTCCTACACAATACCGTATTTATTGACACTGTCTAATAACACGATTATAAAAAAACAGCAACATGAATATGAGGTATTTTATGCTCCATTTGAATGGCAAATAGGTTCTCTGGATTCCACCAGTTGCTTTAGAATTGATGTACATTGAAATGCCAATTAAAAACAATAGCCTTATTACTTTATGATGTATTTTATTCAACAGTGGTGAGTCATGTAAAGTGTAGGCTTACTTTTTAAAAATGTGACTTAGATGGGAAATGAGGTAAAAAGGACAGTTCAGAAATTACACATGTTTTTTTTCGCCTTTAGTACTGGCAATATTACACTATATTATTATTATTATTATTATTATTATTATTATTATTATTATTATTATTATTATTATTATTATTATTATTACACACCTTAGCACTACGCACGTATTTGATGTAGATGTGCTATATTCTTAATCGGTGCTGTCTTGTGGATATGTACCTCAATAAAATGTTATTATTATTATTATTATTATTATTATTAGCACCGTGTCTTACTACCCGTTCGGGTTATACGCACTTACGCTAATGTGTAATGGTAGGTAGGGTGATTGTGAGATGAAATGGAGGACCTACAGTTTAACGTGGAATCCGAACCACGGTGGCGGCCTGGCATTCCCCACATTCACAAGATGTCTTGTCAGAGGTGAAGGAAGGGTTTGGAAATCAGATAGATCTGTGCCGGGACCGAGGATTGAACCCCGGCCGCCAGCACAGAAGTCTGACACCTTACCCCTAGACCACCAGGTCACCAGCCTCAATAAAATGAGCTCAAATGATAACATTTATCTTACAACCAACATTTTATTTTCAAGTTAACAACCCGAAAGTTGGTTTGATGTGAATGCTATCCCTCCGGAGCTGGGCACGCACTCGGCCCTTCGGCTGGTTTGTGATGTTTACACCATCTGGTAGAAACTTAATGTATTAGGGGTGTTCAAGTATGGTTATTTACCGTTGCTTTCCACAATGAATTTTCTACGAGCGATTGAGAAGAGGCTTACCGATTTTACCGGGAAGAGTATTTTTACATACCTTCCAGGATTCTTTTATGTGCCACAATTGACATGGGACCGAAGGATTTACTTACCCCCCAAAGGAAGTTGTGATATGGATTTATATAGCTTGAGAAAAATCCGTTGACTCCAGATGGGTTTGAAACAACGATCATCTTATACTGAGGCGAGCTACTTTACCCTAAAACCACTGAGGTTGACACAATAAACTATATATATTTATATTTTCTTAATAGAGTAAGCTTAGCGATAAACTTTGATCCTGATTTAACCTCATTTTTTTTGTCAAAAAACGTAAACCAAGTTTTTCATTTTACAACTGTCCTTTCTTGTGCAAAATATACGTAAACACTATAAATCGCAAATCTCAACAAATTTATTCCAGTCATTTTATATTAGGCCTAACTTAATCTATTATGAGAATTATTATTATTATTATTACTTTTAGTATCAGGTGTTTTTTATTACGACAGATCCATTCCTTTTGTCAGTGAACTTAGACCTCCAATGCCCCTGTCCTCTCTCAGCCTCCTCCTTCAACTCCAGAATGTTTTTCTTTCCTTCATATATCTACCTAGTATTTTAATCCTTTTTCCTAAGTTCCTCTTTCCTCCTTCTAAAACATCGTGAGGACAGCCGCCGAAGAATCACATCCAAAATGGATCTCTTCTCAGCCAGTCTTCTTAGGACTTCATTCCTCAACTGATCTTATCAAGTATTGAGAATATAACTTTTTTTAGAACTGCGTCTTACAGCCTATACGAATTTGTATTAATTACGCTATTGTATTAGGGATGAGGAAGGTTGAATTTAAAGGAAGTGTACCAGAATTTGCGTGGATGGAGAGTGGAAAACATTTTAGGAGAGTACACCCCCAGAACACCCTACTTGGAATCAAACTCCGATCTCCCTGTCACAAACAGTCTATTCTAGCATGGGAATGATTACTTAGACCATGAGGCCACCGAAGCATGGCATATTTTATTTTAATGTCCTACCATTTATTTAAAAGATACATTATTTTATTTATTATGAATATTATTTTGTCTATTGGTTCGCAAAGAAAGTCATTAATTGCCATTTCGAAATTAGTTTCCTTAAAATTTGGAGTAATTTGATTTGGTTTATGCTTATTTTTTATCTGTTTTTCTATGAGATGTAAAATAATCAATTTCTTATAAAAAAACTGCTTTAGTGGCCACATGGTTTTGAGATGTTACTCTCACGAGAGACTAGACTGCCAATGATGAGGAGCTAGAGGTTTAAATCTCGGTCGGGGGAACTAAGGGTTAGTTTTCCCTAAAAAGTGTTTTCCACCCTCCCTTCACGAAAATGTGGGTACACTTCATATAAATCTAACTTTCTTCACCTCTAAGACCTACGTGTAATTAGTAGTAGGTGTATAAGCCTTACGGGTATTAAATCCACAGTTTTTTCATTTTTGGTATTGGCAAGTATTTTATAAGTATGGATACCACGTAAACAAGTGGGTGACCTGTGGTCTAGGGGTAAGGTGTCAGACTTCTGTGCTGGCGGCCGGGGTTCATCCTCGGTCCCGGCACAGATTTATCTGATTACCAAACCCTTCCTTCACCTCTGACAAGACATCTTGTGAAAAGTGAGGAATGCCAGGCCGCCACCGTGGTTTGGATTCCACGTTAAACTGTAGGTCCTTCATTTCATCTCACAATCACCCTACATTACACATTAGCGTAAGTGCGTATAACCCGAACGGGTAGTAAGACGCGGTGCTAATAATAATAACACAATTTTATTATTATTATTATTATTAGCACCGCGTCTTACTAACCATTCGGGTTATACGCTCTTGTGAGATGAAATGAAGGACCTACAGTTTAACGTGGAATCCGAACCACGGTGGTGGCCTGGCATTCCCCACATGCATATAAAATGTTACAGTTGCATATCGCATGACTAGACGTATGCATATATGAAAGTATTTTTAGTCACACGCCTCGGTGGCGTATTGGCTAACGCGCTAGTCGTGTTGAGCTCGACCACCGAGGACGGGGAGATCGAGGTTCGAATCTCGGTCGGGTGAACTGGGGGTGGTTTTTCCTAAATGGTTTTCCACTCTCCCTCCACGCAAATGCGGGTTCACTTCCTCTAATTCAACCTTCCCAATTCCCAATCCATTAGCGTAATTAATACTTAAAGCGTATAACCCGAACGGGTAGTAAGACGCGGTGCTAAATAATAATAAAAAAATATTTTTAGTAAAGTTTGCAACCTTCAAATAAACAAATTATTACGTTCAACATCAAGGTTTTAAACGAATTATTCTAAACGTTACGGATTGTAAAGGTGATTAAGTGCAAATGAGCCCGCATCAGCTAGTAGAGAGAATATGAAAACCACAGTGTTAAAGCAAATAAATACAATCAAACCTAATTTATTCGCTTAAGATTTCGAACTGGATATTATTTTTTATCTCAATATGGACGCCTTATACTGTGCCACTATTAATACAGGCCCTTGAAGTTTGTTTGTAGTCTATACAATTTCCTGTGCACCTGATATTTACACCGATACGGTAGGGATGAGGGGAAGATTGAATTTACGGGAAATGTGGCAGAATTTACGAGGAGTGATTGTGGGAAAACTTTTAAGATAACCATCCTCAGAATACAAAGCCAAGGCTTGAACTCCTTGTCACCAGAGAACCAAACTAGATTAGCTTGACGTTTAGACGCGCTGATGCGGGTACCAACTCTATTATTACGTTACAGTGAAAGGGAAATATTGGGTTTCTACTAGTAGCTATATCATGAATAATGCTCGCCTTTCTCTCCTGTTTTATAGTTTACAATAACTATAATCGGTTCATGGTAACTTTAGCTTTTTCAGTAAGTTTGAAAGTCACTATATATACAGTTTTGTATTAATTCGCCTAGAAAATAATGTCTTGCCACATAGGTATGCAAAGATATTACTCATCACCAGGCAGATTTTTCATAGAACTATTTTTTTGTAATTTTCCAGCTGAAATAAAAGGGCCCCGTTACCACGAAGAGATTATATTGGCATTGCAATTTTTAATAGTAATTCAAAGTTTTGCACAAAATTTAATTGATTAGCCAGGTGCTCAATCGAAGAAACTGTTGGCCTATTAATATCTTACTATCTTATCTTACTAATATTATAAATGCGAAAGTTTGTGTGTTTGGATGTTTGTTCCTCAATCACGCCAAAACTGCTGAACGGATTCGAATGAAACTTTGTACGTTGGTAGAATATGTCCTGGAATAACATATAGGACTATTTCCAACCTTTATTTTAAATAATAATAAATATATGATTATAATGTGATTGAAATGATTTTATTTAAGAATTTGTGATTTAATATTTTGTAATTAAAGTAAATAGTAATTAGTGTGACGTAGTTTCATACTAATAAATAATAAATATGATTTTTTTAGCTATAGATTTCGAAAAAAATATTATTTCATTTATTTATTTATCTAACTAATTATGAAGGTAAAAGTAAAAAATAAAAAATTGATAATTGATAACTTAAATTTCTTTTAATACGAGATATTTAAAAGTGAAAATTAAAATACGGCAAAATTATTTACAGCTATAAATGAGAAAAACTCATGGATATTCGAAAAAAATAAAGTTTGATTTATGACCAAAACAGTTTAGCTAAAAATTAAAAGATTTTATCAATTATTGTGGGCGAAGCCGTGACGGGTAAAAGCTAGTTTATAATAATAAATACACAAGCGTTAGATAATGTGCATGCCTTTTCAAATCCTTAAGATGAATTAGGCTTCATGCATGAACTTTTTTCAAGCATTTACCTGCAAAAACTGTATAAATCAAGAGTTGAGTCCTTTACAAGAGAACTGTATCTAAGTGTGTACAAAGGCAACACCAAGCAAGGGCACGCCAAATGGAAGGGTGAAAAGGGGAATATATAAAGGAGCATTTGCCCTCCCCTTCAACCCAAGTTCACAAACGACATTATTAAAGTCTTATATGACGCACATTTATAGCAATATAGAGCACTGAAGATGGGTCATATGCACAGACTAGATTTCAACACGAGACTTATGAATAAATATTAAAATAAATACCATTTTATACAATAAGAGGGCCTCTAAAATTTCCACTTGGTGAAAAAGCATAGAATTAATAGCTTCGATATAGTCTACTAAATACCCACCTTAAATATGAATAGACTTAAATTGTGTAAAATTTATTTTGTGTATTATTTATCCGAAAATTGAAAATACCGTACACTGAAAATAGAAAGTACTGAAATCTGACAAGATTTTCCAATAAAAAAGAATTTAAAAATGTTGATACTGTATGGAACTAATTTCCGCGTGTCCGGGGATATAAAATGAGGCCCTTAGCTAACTTTAAGTCAGACAGTAACAAAATAACTTATTTATGGACAGTGTTATTGATTTTTTTTTAAAATAAATATCTTCTAATATCTTTTAATTTCACTCGGACGTACCATTGTTTTCTTATCTGTTGCTTAGGTATAGATTTTAACCTATTTAAAGCGGTTCGGAAACAAGAAGCGGAAAACATGTTCACCAGTTTTACAGCTGAACAAGGTTCTAGATTCTCCCATTCGCACTGCATGTCCTACCCACCGTTATATACGAGACTTGATTATCCTGACAATGTAATTTTAAGTCATAGGGTCTTAAATACAGTCAACTCTCGATTCTACGACCTTTCACGGTTCCCTGGAAAAGGGTCGTTATTTCGAAGGGGTCGTTATTGGAATTTTAACAGATTTTGTTCCACCCCTGACCTTGTTCACAAAATCTAACCAAAATAGTAACCAAATCGAGAATCGAAATAACAATGGCAAAAGCAAGCTTGGCGCGTGATGTAGCGGCAGTCACGCGTGGGGAAACATTGTCTTGCTTGTGGGAGGGGTGGACAGAGTCAAGTGCTATTGGCTGGCATTGATGGGGTGGTGTCTATTTTTATACCTGACCCACCCCAGTTACTAGTAATACAGTGCTCACAAAGATAGTTGCAACGCAGCGCCCTAAATAAATGCAACAAACACATTTTACAGCCGATTTCCTTAAACTTTTCAACCTTTTTCCCACATTTTTCACGGTTCCCCCAAAAAGGGTCGTTACTTCGAGAGGGACGCTATTCCTGGGGTCGTAGAATCGAGAGTTGACTGTAGTACTAAAGACAGTTTATTTTCGACTTAAGGTGGAGTGGAAGGAGACACGAGATAAAGCCAATGCTTTTGCAGTTTTTATGGCAAAAAAAAAGTTTCTCCAATGTAAACATAGATTTTAATTTTCTTCACATGATGACCTCGAAATTTCTTGAATATCTTTCAAAGTTATTTTGGAATTTAATGAAAATTTCTTCTCTTTATTTAAAAGGTTTGTTAGATAATGTCGCCATGCTTATGACAGATATTCAGGAACGGTTGATATCAACATGTGACGAAAATTAAACTCTATGTTTGTACTGGAGCAATTTTTTTTTTATTTTGGCCAAAAAAAGGTTTTGCCATGAAAACTGCAAAAAACACTGACCTTTTCTCGCGTCTCCTTCCATAGCACCTTAATAGCATCTAGTTAGTAAACGTATAAATATTATTATTATTATTATTATAACCAGGTCATAATAGAGAAGAGGAAGGTAGAATTTAAAGAAAATATTCATATATTTCCATGGAGGACGAGTGGGAAACCATTTGGGAGGGGGGGGGGGTTGGGGGGTAAGACACTCAGTTTATCACCAACCCGAGATTCGAACCTCAATATCTTCACCATCAGTAAATCAGTCTAGATGTGTTTTACGCTCAGTCAGCGTGATCATTGACACTGTAATTTCACCTGATGACTGAAGTAAAATATTTAAAGCCTCTCTCTTTTTTTTTTACACTAAATATTTTAACTAATCGTGAATAGCTTTGACATCAGCATATTTTCTTTACGGAATGTGAAAGAAAACAAAAATGGCCATGACAAGTTACTTTTGCGATAAAACTCAGGTAAAAACAGTAATCATGTTGGTGCAATGGTAGTGTTCTTACTTTCTAACTTTGATCTGGTCCGAGGTGCAAGTGTCAATACTGACCGACTGTACTAGATCCCCCCCTACCCCCCACAGGTTGTGGTTTTCTATTCAACCATAAGAATTGTTTTGTAATTCCATTTTATTATCTTAATTCAACTCCTTGGCCAGAGAGCTACAGTCATATTTAAATAGGAAGAAACCTTTTTGACTGTGATGAAATTTACCAAAACTAATTTCATATATTCATACGTCAATTAATTTGATATTACGAAACTTTCACATTTATATTTATTATCAAAAAGAATACAGGTAAAAATCCCGTCTCGGTGGCGTAGTTGGCTAACGCGCTTGTCGTGTTGAGCTCGACTGCTGAGGACGGGGAGATCGAGTTTCGAATCTCGGTCGAGTGGACTGGGGGTGGTTTTTCCTCAATGGTTTTCCACTCTCTCCTCAACGTAAATGCGAGTTCACTTCCTCTAATTAAACCTTCCCAATTCCTAATCCATTCGCGTAATTAGCACTTAAAGCGTATAACCCGAACGGGTGGTAAGACGCGGTGCTAAATATTATTACTATTAATAAGGGTAATGAAGTAAAATGTTGACCGGGTAGTAAGACGAAGTGTTAAGGAACATATAAAACAAAAGAAATCACCTCGAAACAGGACAGTTTTATGATTTGAGTTATATAATTACCTAGAGGTAGAGCAGAGAGAAATAAATGAATGACCTTGACTCTATTTTGTTCACGAAAGGACTCACCATAAATAAATTTAGATTCCATTCCCGCTAATCGTGTCACGAGCCATTGATATTAGCTAAATGTCGCCGGGGACAAATTTGCACTAACATTATTATCTCGAGCTGTGAATATTGCTGGTTTCACTAGAATCGAACTGATAACGAAACGCTGGCCCGGATGTTGAGGTACACTACCCTGGTATAGTTTTCATCAGCTCCGGGTGGAACAAAATATTCGCTCTAGTTTTTCCATGCTCCAAGTCTTGTTTAAACATATATTTACACTAATGAGGTAGGAATAAGGAAGCTAGAATATAGAGGAAATGCAACAACATTTGTGTAGAAGTAGAGTGACAAACCATTTATAAAACATCACAGTCTCAGTACATCCATTTGAGGTTCGAACTCCAATTACATCTTAGTCCAGGTACCCATCGATGTGGATGATGCTCTACTTGATTTACTCTAAGATTAATACCTTTTCACCAATTTAAGTGGCCGGATAGTCTAAGGTATCACTTTCGCCAATGACGGGAAGATCTGGGTTTGAAACCAGGTCGGGTGTACTGAGTTTTTTCGACTAAATGGTTTTCCAATTTACCGCTACACAAATGCGGGTAAACTTCCTCTCAACTTAACCTTCTTAATCCCTGCTAAACTAGAGTAATTAGTATATATACTATGCGTACAAGCCGAAAGGGCAATAAGACGCGGTGACAAAAAAAAATTAAATGCTTTGTGATATATTTTAGACTCACGAGTGTTCTACGTGTCCAGCGATAAATATACTCCTGCGCTTTTTTAAAAGGGAACTGTAAACTTGGGGTAGGTAGAGATTTTTTAAAAGGGTAACCAACACCGGTGAGCACGTGGACAAAGGTGTCAGTCTCGTCATATTTGGTTGACCTGGTGGTCTAGGGGTAAGGTATCGGACTTCTGTGCTGGGGTCCGGGGTTCAATCCTAGGTCCTGGCACAGATTTATCTGATTACCAAACCCTTCCTTCACCTCTGACAAGACATCTTGTGAATGTGGGGAATGCCAGGCCTCCAACGTGGTTCGGATGCCACGTTAAACTGTAGGTCCTCCATTTCATTTCACAATCACCCTACCATTACATATTAGCGTAAGTGCGTATAACCCGAACAGGTAGTAAGACACGGTGCTAGTAAATAATAATAATAATAATAATAAATAATAATAATAATAATAATAATAATAATAATCGTCATGTTTGGTTTGCCAGTGACAGGGTTGACACATTCAAATCCCAGCTGTGTGTATTGAGTATTTTCCCTTTATGGTTTTCCAATTTCCTACCACGCAAATGTGGGTACTCTTCCTGCAAATTACATTCAAATCATGCCAACCATATTATTGTGTAGGTGTGAATATCTCGGAGGGTTACCTGGTTTGAGGATATATTTTTTATTTTATTTATTGGTAATTACAAAACAATATTTGTTAACGACTTAGTCCACGTGCTAAGAATCAGGAACGTTGCAATTAGTAATCACTCCCCTCTCCAATCAACGGGGAAGAGAGATGTAAAAACCATAAGGAAAGTCACACTTTGAAAACTTAAGGCGGGAGTGTAAAGGAGGCGAGCTAAGGTCAGTGTTTTTGTAATTTTTATATCAAAACTTTTTTTTGGTCAAATAACGCCAATAATTTTCCAGTCTAAACATAGAGTTTAATTTTATTAACGTGGTGATACAACATTTCTTGAATATCTGTCAAGGGTGTCTTGGAAATTAATGAAAACTTTCTATCTTCATTTAAAAAGTCTGTTATCTAATGCCTCTATTCTCATGACAGATATTCAATAATTGTTGATATCACCATGTGAAGAAAATTATACTACATGTTTCTACTAGACCAATAGGTGACCTTGCGGTCTAGGGGTAAGGTGTTGGACTTCTGTGCTGGGGTCCGGGGTTCAATCCTCGGCCCCGGCACAGATTTATCTGATTACCAAACCCTTCCTTCACCTCTGACAAGACAACTTGTGAATGTGTGGAATGCCAGGCCTCCACCGTGGTTGGATTCCACGTTAAACTGTAGGTCCTCCATTTCATCTCAAAATCACCCTACCATCACATATTAGCGTAAGTGCGTATAACCCGAACGGGTAGTAAGACGCGGTGCTAATAATAATAATATAAAAGATGTAAGATAACATTACAGTAAGGTATGATAGAGAGGGAGAACTTAATCTACCCGGTCATTTATCGAACCACAGCTTGTCCGGGCTATAATATGATTGGATGAGTAGGTGAGAGCTGCTGGCAAGGATGTACAATATCTGATATTCTCTACAGTCCAATTTTTCTGAGAAATAATTTTATCTGACAATTAGAAGTGTTGCTAGATCTACTTTTACTCATGCATAAAGTCATGTGATCTACTGCTGTCGTTGAGCGAGATCTGTGAACTTTGTGTAAAGTGCTCGCCACAGTACGCGATGTTCGTGGTCGATGGATTTTCCTTCAAAGACCAAAATCCGTAGCACAACTTTCTTCGGAGCGGAAATAAAGCCGTCGGTCCCAAGTCGATTGTGGCATGTAAAAGAACCCTAGAAGGTATATGTAAATACAATTTACGGCAAAATTGGTAGGATCTTTCACCCTCGAACATAAAATTATAGTGTGTTGATATAGCCAGTTGAGTAAGCAGGTGCATGTTAAATATCTCAAATAAATAAATTTTAAAAATCTACAACTGTCACCTTTGATAGATTTATCAATACTTATAAGATAACTCTATTTTTTTTATCACCGCGTCTTACTACCTGTTCATGTTATAAGCATGTAATATTTACTATAATGGGATAGGGATGAGTGAGGAAGAATTTTAGAGGAAATTTTACTAGCTTTGCATGGAAGGAGGGTGAGAAACCATTTAGGGAAAACTACCCTCGGTAGACTCGAATGGATTTCGAAACTCATCAGCAGGTAAGTCTAACAGTAGAGTGACACCTTTAAACCAACTAGTTCCGTCACTGAAGCAAGAAAAATAACATTAATATTAATGTAAAACACTAGCAATTTTTGCAGAAAAAATGTGTTTGTTCATATTTTATAAAAAAAGCTCTTCCTATGAAAATTGGACTGTATATGTATGAAAATTCATATCCTTTTCCGGATATGGAGGTAAGATATCAGTATATCACAGTTTCTAATAACAAAAACGTGTGAAGTTCCTGAAAAACAACGATTAAACTACTTTCCATCAAACAAACAAAAAAATACCACCACACTAGTAGTTACGTGGTTAAATGCGCCAGGTCATCACCACTCTATCGCTAGTGAGCGTAAGTTCAAGGTTCAAACCTCGGTCAGGTGCACTAGGGGGTGTAATTTATCACTATGGTTTTACCACCTTTTTCCTAGCAAAAGTGGGTGCATTCTCTCAAACTACTTCTCTATTCTCACATCATATGTTAAGCCACAAAATTACACTTGTGTTAAAAGGCATAGGTTAAAAAATAATCCGATAATACCCTTTCATCATCCACGATTACACTAGGCCTACTTGAATGAAGGGTTGCCAACATTGATAAAAGATTTGTATATTTATTTATGATTGGTTGTAATTGACCCCATCTGACAAAAGTAATATCAACAAAACTATCTCATTGCAAAATAAAATATAAAATCTATAATCTGTAAAAAAAAAAAAGTTCCCATAAACGCGGAACAATAATTCATAAGTTAGTATTTTAAGTCACATGTTTAGGTTTGATAAAACACTGTGTTTGGAAAGTAAATATTAAATATCAACTTAAAAAAATTATTTTAAATAGTTTTCACGTTGTGTGAATGTTATACAAACTAATAACTCAAGTTTCATGATCACATCTTTTATTTCAACCACAATGATATCTGGAAAATTAAGTAATATTTTCAATTTATCCTTAAACAAAAAACAATACAATGTTTAAACATTCAATCAAATATGCATTTACAATTTCAAGGAAACGTGTGTGAAATAAGAGTAATTCGTTTCCTTGTTTCGTTGGATTTCAAGGATGGAAAATAAAGAATTGTGTTTATTGTTATTCGGGTGGTATAAGAATAATATATACAGGTTGTCATCAAAGTTTCTTATTGCTTTTATTTTACTATAAAAAAATAGAGATAAAAAGTAAAACAAATTTCACAAGTTCAAAATATAATATTTAATTAGTCAAGATTTTTTTACACTAAGTAAATAAAATAATATCCATCAAAAGTCCCCCTTTTGTCGCGCACAAATTCTGGCTCTTTCCCTTCATTCCTCAAGATATTTTAAAACATTTCTGTGATTTTAAATTAATTTATCTCACATTAGTGTCATTGAGATTCGTAGCAGCAGATTTACTGAAGTTGACCACGGTTGTCTTAAGATAAAGTGTTCTCTTCGTGGGTTCAAACTCAGCCGGGGTCGATAGATTTTCTCGAGTGATAACAATCCGTAGCACAATTTATTTCGGAAGGGAAGTAAAACCGTTGGTACCATGTCTATTGTAGCATGTGCAAGAATAATGGAAGGAATGTTAAAATACCTTTCCCGGTTAAATTGGTAGACTCTTTCGCTCTCTATCATAGAAATTCTCGCAGAATGATATAATCAGTCGGTTCAGAAAGTGTATGTTGAATATCTCAAATAATAATAAAAATATAAGTCCAGCACCTTAACTCATTTGGTAACACCTATTTCTACTGAACTACTGGTCCCGGGATTTATGATCAATTTAAAAAAAAAAAATTATTGTTGAATTAGGGGGTTTCTCTTTCACAGTAATGAATTTACGGTTGGTGGAATGGTCTTTTTTGATTATAAGTATGTTTGTAAGCCGTTTGCTGAGACATTATTTCAGAGAGTGCACTTTTAATATTCCCATATAACAATACTATAGAACAGGCCTTCTTTAAATGAGGGTCCTGTTCCCATATGGCTTCACGTAACTGAATGTGGTGGTCGCGAAATATTTGTAAACGGTCAAAGGTTTCTAGACGTAAAACGACCAAAAGTTAATTTAAAATTAAATGCATAATGAATCCGAGTATTTTTCTGGCGGCGCTCGCCCATGTTACATCGTGCGACTTCACTGCAGCCTTGGTTCTGAACACACACTTCACTGCACTGCACTGCACGCCACGCAACGCCAACGGACACTGACAGAAACACCTTGGCTCAGATTAGAGACTATTGTATTTGTATGAATTGCGATGTTTTATTGTACATACAAGTTTTCGGCTTTCATAGAAACATAATACTGTATTTTAATTACGGAGAATAAAGATTTTTAATATTTTACTACCACCATTCCTCTGCATTTAAGTATTAATTTATCAAGTGACAGGTTTAAAACTTAAGTTTCCCAAAAATTGTTAAATCAATTCTCGTTTGTAGATTAGGACAACAATTTCTGAAATGGCCTTAAACATACCTCTGCCATTTTGTACCTCGTATCCATGCGAAGCGACGTGATCAGCATTTATAATTATAAAATCAAAATATAGATCAACTCTGAAAAACGTTAAAGATGCTTTACATCCTGTAGTATCAAATATTCAGCAAAGATTTAATTTTTTATCTAAAAATAAACAAACACATCCATCTCAATAATACGTAAATTTGTTTTCGTCCTAAATAAATGATAAAATTATATGTATAAAAAGAATTGATTTAAAATAACCCTTTTATGAGTCATTATCAGTAAATGTTTGATTTATATACTTATTTTAAATACTATTACACCCGGCATCGCGTAAAAATTTCTCTGGAAAAAAAAAAGAGGTCGAGAGTGGAAAAAGTTTAAGAAGCCCTGCTAAAGAACAGGTCTGCATCGGTTGAAACGTGGACCTAACAATGAGATCGTCTAGTATAATTCAACTTAACTAAACGTGACAATCTGGACATGGGAATTTAACCCAAGAACCTTTGACTTTAAACGCCAATGCTCTACCGCTGAGCCAACCTGGTTTGTCTCATGTTCAAGGACATCTTTCAATGGGTTTTGGTGTATAGAATCTATGTGCCAGTTTCATAGTTAGACTTAGTACACCCTCAAATACAGCACTACACTAAATACAAGATGAAACCTAGGTAGACTTGAATGGATTGGGCCAGTTTCATGATCAGGCTTAGTACACCCTCAAATACAGCACTACACTAAATACAAGATGAAACCTAGGTAGACTTGAATGGATTGGACCAGTTTCATGAGCAGGCTTAGTACAGCCTCAAATACAGCACTACACTAAATACAAGATGAAACCTAGGTAGACTCGAATGGATTGGACCAGTTTCATGAGCAGGCTTAGTACACCCTCAAATACAGCACTACACTAAATACAAGATGAAACCTAGGTAGACTCGAATGGATTGGACCAGTTTCATGAGCAGGCTTAGTACAGCCTCAAATACAGCACTACACTAAATACAAGATGAAACCTAGGTAGACTCGAATGGATTGGACCAGTTTCATGAGCAGGCTTAGTACACCCTCAAATACAGCACTACACTAAATACAAGATGAAACCTAGGTAGACTTGAATGGATTGGACCAGTTTCATGAGCAGGCTTAGTACACCCTCAAATACAGCACTACACTAAATACAAGATGAAACCTAGGTAGACTTGAATGGATTGGACCAGTTTCATGAGCAGGCTTAGTACACCCTCAAATACAGCACTACACTAAATACAAGATGAAACCTAGGTAGACTCGAATGGATTGGACCAGTTTCATGAGCAGGCTTAGTACACCCTCAAATACAGCACTACACTAAATACAAGATGAAACCTAGGTAGACTCGAATGGATTGGACCAGTTTCATGAGCAGGCTTAGTACAGCCTCAAATACAGCACTACACTAAATACAAGATGAAACCTAGGTAGACTCGAATGGATTGGACCAGTTTCATGAGCAGGCTTAGTACACCCTCAAATACAGCACTACACTAAATACAAGATGAAACCTAGGTAGACTTGAATGGATTGGACCAGTTTCATGATCAGGCTTAGTACACCCTCAAATACAGCACTACACTAAATACAAGATGAAACCTAGGTAGACTCGAATGGATTGGACCAGTTTCATGAGCAGGCTTAGTACACCCTCAAATACAGCACTACACTAAATACAAGATGAAACCTAGGTAGACTCGAATGGATTGGACCAGTTTCATGATCAGGCTTAGTACACCCTCAAATACAGCACTACACTAAATACAAGATGAAACCTAGGTAGACTTGAATGGATTGGGCCAGTTTCATGATCAGGCTTAGTACACCCTCAAATACAGCACTACACTAAATACAAGATGAAACCTAGGTAGACTTGAATGGATTGGACCAGTTTCATGAGCAGGCTTAGTACAGCCTCAAATACAGCACTACACTAAATACAAGATGAAACCTAGGTAGACTCGAATGGATTGGACCAGTTTCATGAGCAGGCTTAGTACACCCTCAAATACAGCACTACACTAAATACAAGATGAAACCTAGGTAGACTCGAATGGATTGGACCAGTTTCATGAGCAGGCTTAGTACAGCCTCAAATACAGCACTACACTAAATACAAGATGAAACCTAGGTAGACTCGAATGGATTGGACCAGTTTCATGAGCAGGCTTAGTACACCCTCAAATACAGCACTACACTAAATACAAGATGAAACCTAGGTAGACTTGAATGGATTGGACCAGTTTCATGAGCAGGCTTAGTACACCCTCAAATACAGCACTACACTAAATACAAGATGAAACCTAGGTAGACTTGAATGGATTGGACCAGTTTCATGAGCAGGCTTAGTACACCCTCAAATACAGCACTACACTAAATACAAGATGAAACCTAGGTAGACTCGAATGGATTGGACCAGTTTCATGAGCAGGCTTAGTACACCCTCAAATACAGCACTACACTAAATACAAGATGAAACCTAGGTAGACTCGAATGGATTGGACCAGTTTCATGAGCAGGCTTAGTACAGCCTCAAATACAGCACTACACTAAATACAAGATGAAACCTAGGTAGACTCGAATGGATTGGACCAGTTTCATGAGCAGGCTTAGTACACCCTCAAATACAGCACTACACTAAATACAAGATGAAACCTAGGTAGACTTGAATGGATTGGACCAGTTTCATGAGCAGGCTTAGTACACCCTCAAATACAGCACTACACTAAATACAAGATGAAACCTAGGTAGACTTGAATGGATTGGACCAGTTTCATGAGCAGGCTTAGTACAGCCTCAAATACAGCACTACACTAAATACAAGATGAAACCTAGGTAGACTCGAATGGATTGGACCAGTTTCATGAGCAGGCTTAGTACACCCTCAAATACAGCACTACACTAAATACAAGATGAAACCTAGGTAGACTCGAATGGATTGGGCCAGTTTCATGATCAGGCCCAGTAACGCCTCAAGTGCGGTGCTATACAAAATACAGGATGAAACATATCTAAATTCTAAAATAACGAACCAGTTTCGTATTCGAAACTGACCCTGAAAACGATACTAACCAGGATGGTTCAGTATTAGAGTATTGGCACTAATAATCCAAGGGATCCACGTTCAATTCCCGTGCTTAAGTGGTCGTTTTTCACTTAATTGGGCTTGATTCAGCTATCAGGGCTGATTCTGCGTATATTCACCACTTATCAGATTGTGATACACATAAATTAATAAACTAGTTTGATTTTACGAAGAATGGTAGGTAAGGGATCTAATTCTGGGTGGGTGTACTTACGCTAGTCCTGTCTGTCCTAGTCTTAAGTTATATTAGAAGGCATATGAAGCTACGACAGGCCTAGCAAGCCGGTAGTGGAAAATATATGGCTTGATTAGAAAACTGACCCAGGTCACAGGCTGGAAACAGTAATGGATATAAAAAGTACCTATGCCAACATTAAAAAATTAATCACAGAGGCAATACTTACGAAAACTCGGTGTTGAGGAAGAAACAATTTCATTTTATTTAAACAACGAACGCAATGTTTTTTTGTTTTTTTTTTTGCCTTTGATAAATAACACAAATTCCTAAGTTATATTATGAGACAAAAATTCAACAACGAAAAAAGTAAAGGTCTGAGGTGCATATTTTTGGCAGCGACAATGTTTCTGATATTGATATCACTGTGGTTATTTTTTAAAATAATATTTTTACTTGGCGATCCGGATTATCGACAGTCCGGTTTGTTGGCGTAGGAATTATCGACGCTCTCCTCTATAACTGTAGTGGAGGACACAATGTATAATGGCGTCAGTCTAGTCTTGATTGGTTTGACAGTAATGAAGGGATCCAAGTTTGAATCTCGGAAGGATTTATTTTACTTAGGTATTTTATTTAATTTTTCTTTGCTTCTCCTCTGGAGCATACGTATTTATCCACACCAATGGGATATGAATGAATTAGGTAGGACTAGAAAAAGGGGGATAAGTTAGAAAAAAATAACCTCGGTAAACGCAGACACAATTTGAACTTTCGACTTTCCCGTTATTGGAAACCAATAAGAAATTAACTTAACATCTTAGTTTTGTGGTCAAAGAGGTGTTTTAATCATCATTCCTACTCTCTCAACACACAAATGCGGGTACTTTTCTATAGATTTTATTTTCCTCTTCTCTGCCCCAAAAATGTTTTTTTTTAGCACTGTGTTTTACTACCTTTTCAGGTTATACGTGTTTGTACTATTTTCGCTAATTAATCAGGGATGAGGAAGATTGAATTTAGAGAAAGTGTACCCCCATTTACGTGAAGGGAGAGTGTGAGTCCACTATTAAAAAGCCACCCTCATTACACCCAACAGAGATTTGAACCCCAATCTCCCTGCCATCGGTAGTCTAGTTTAATGCGAGTGACCCCTTAGACCATGCAATCACCAAAGCAGGTAGCCTAATAATTGCAAAAAAAAAAAGTCCGGATGGTCTGTAAGATGCGGATCAGGGCGAGTAAATTATTGACGAACCTATCGGTTGGCTACGCGAGCACATACAAATCACCCGCCTCGGTGGCGTAGTTGGCTAACGCGCTAGTCGTGTTGAGCTCGACTGCTGAGGATAGGGAGATCGAGGTTTTATTCTCGGTCAGGTGAACTGGGGTGGTTTTTCCTAAATGGTTTTCCACTCTCCCTCCACGCAAATGCGGGTTCACTTCCTCTAATTCAACCTTCCCAATTCCTAATCCATTAGCGTAATTAGAACTTAAAGCGTATAACCCAAACGGGTAGTAAGACGTGGTGCTAAATATAATAATAATAATAATAATAATAATAATAATAATAATAATAACATACAAATCGTATTTTATTCTCGATGAGAATGTCCTTCAAACGAACGTAAACTTCTTCAAATGAATGTCGATGGATTACTTCACTGACAGTTTAACTGCGAGGAATTTGTATTCTCAGATCAGCTGTTTACACATTTCATTCATATTTTTAGATTCCCATGCACGCGCGCGGTTGTTAAAACGAGATAGGACACAATACTGTTGACTTAGTGTTTTTGAAAAAAAAAAAAAAGTTAAACGTTTCATTAATAACATGATTTGTCATTTGATTTATGATGACCTATAAGAAAACGTTATCTAGGCCTTTGTCCTTTTGATTAATCTTATTCGATTAATTTTGGTTTTTTTTAAATCACCGCGTCTTACTACACGTCCGGGCTATATGCTTATGTATTAACTACGCTAATGAGATTGGAATGAGGAGGGTTTAATTTAGAGGAAGTGTAGGCGCATTTGGGTGGCAATGGAGAGGTAAGCTCTTTTGGAAAAACCACTCTCAGTACACCCGACCGGGATTCGAGCCCCGATCTCCCCGTCATCAGCAAGTCATTCTAACACGAGAGTGACGCCTAAGACGATTCATCACTGAAGCGGATTAATCGGTGTTAAAATACTCTTTGGTAACTGTCCTAAAAAAAAATTCTATGCTCTAATCGGTTTATGATATATATAAGTTATAAACTTCCTTCAACAATTTTCGAAGATTGGTTACCGTGAAGTTCAGGATCGAAGTGAAGGAGATTTGACCTTGATAATTTATAATCTTCACATCCCTACATAATGATATAACTATAACGTGGAATAAAGAACATGGTTTTTAATTCTGTAACACCGTTTCTCACTACCTACCCGTTCAAGCTATACGCATATATCTTAATTACGATAATTTATAGGGTCTAGAAAGGCACAAATCAGGTGAAATTCACCACATTTTGGAGTGGAGGGAGGGTGGGAAACTATTTAGGAAAAAGCGCACCCAGTATTCTCAACCGTGATTCAACCCCTAACCTCCACGGTACTGAAAAACCAGATTAAAATCAGCTTGATATTTATATCACGTGCCTAACTAACATGGGATTATTTCGTTTAATTCGAATTCTAAAATAATTTTTTTAATATTTAGCACCGCATCTTACTACCCGTTCGGGTTATACGCTTTAAGTACTAATTACGTTAATGGATTTAGGAATTGGGAAGGTTGAATTAGAGGAAGTTAACGCGCATTTGCGTGGAGGAAGAGTGTAAAACATTTAGGAAAAACCACCCCCAGTTCACCCGTCCGAGATTCGAACTCTAAAATAATTGCTTGAATGTAGCGAGGTTCTGTTTTATCTTGAACATTGGCAATTTGTCTCTCTCTGTACGAATGCTTACCCCGCGGTAACTGTCAAATGAGTTGATCAATTTTAATTAAATTTGGTGGCAAAGTTCTTTGAACCTAAGCAGAACAACGTGCATGATTTATCAGTCTTACTATCTGTTTAAAAATTGCAGCTGCTCAAAAATATGTTAGTCTGTTTGCCCCACGACAAAGGCCAAATACGTTTACGAATATTCACTAAATTTTACATGGACATTCTTAGAACTTAATCCGAAATAAGAATTTACATAACTTTTTAACCTGGTTATCTATTTCAAGAAGGTGGTCACTAAAATATTCTTAATTTTTAGCTCATCATTTGATTTTAATTTAAAATTCTATGTAGTCGAATGAGTACATCTAGGGCATATTTTTAAAAATCTCTAGAATTATTGCAAGACATATCTTAAACTACACATTGGTTATTATCTATGAATATAATGCATTCTAAATGTATAATTCATTTATTTTTAGGTCTAATTTGATCACCAAAGAAAAATATCAACCTCAAACCCAAGACGAAATTGAAGAAGATATTTCAACTTGAAAGCCAAATACTATTTTTAAAACTGTAGTAACGATAGTAGCATGGAGGGTGCGAGGTCTACTATTCACAGAACTACTAGTATACCGTCAGAAATATCATAATTATTTTCTGGGACAATTAATATTTAAAGCACGTTTTATAAAAATCTATTAGTAATGGTTTTACTGTTTGTACGGTATAAACATGTTTTCCAATCTCACTAAAATATTTTATAGAATCTATGATTTCTGGAATATTTTTCTTATTGATCTCCCATCTATCATAGCTTTTTAGCATATTAGCTTCAATTTTATTTTATTTAGCTCAAATACGCTGGCTATTAGAGACTAGTTTTAATTTAATTCTAGTCCATACAACGTGAACCAGGTCGTTAATTTACTACCGATTCAAAGAAAAAATTCTCAACATTACAGTTGAAAATATTTGGTGTTGACTGGAATCGAAACAAGAATATTTAAATTAATAGGAAAATGTGTTAACGATCGAGTTAATTTGTCATAATGATATAGGGTAACACATACTGACCAATAAAAGATTCAAATTTTAAGTTATATAGACCTACTCAAACTGTGACTCAACGCTTTAACTATTTACAATTTTCATATCTGAATCACAGAGACGGCTGAGTACCGGTGTTGTGTGTATATTATAATAATTTGATAGATTGAAAGACATGTGTTTATACAGTCAGTTGGTTCAAAAAAATATAAGTTAAATACCCCAAGGTGACCATTCTTGCGACCTAATGACTGTGAAACCCACCTCGGTGGCGTAGTTAGCTAACGCGCTAGTCGTGTTAAGCTAGACTGCCGAGGACGGGGAGATCGAGGTTCAAATCTCTCTCTGGTGAAATAGGGGTGGTTTTCCCTAAATGGTTTTCCACTCTCCCTCAACGCAAATGTGGGTTCACTTTTCCTCTAAATTCAACCTTCCCAATTCCTAATCCATTAGAGTAATTAGTACTTAAGCGTATAACCCGAACGGGTAGTAAGACGCGGTGCTAAATAAATTATTATTATTAGCACCGCGTCTTACTACCCGTTCGGGTTATACGCACTTACGCTAATGTGTAATGGTAGGGTGATTGTGAGATGAAATGAAGGACCTACAGTTTAACGTGGAATCCGAACCACGGTGGAGACCTGGCATTCCTCACATTCACAAGATGTGCTAAATAAAAAATTAAAAAAATGACTGTGAAAAAAACACGTGGAGATAAGACACAGCATTTATTTGGGCTACGGGCTACACGGGACTGTCCAAATTTTCTACAGATTCCACTTTAGTCAAGTAATAGTCGCGTAGTTTGGCCACCCTCATATATCACAAGATTTTGCTTTTTGGCATCCTAGTCACGAAGACCAGGTCATAAGTAAGGCTATGCCGCTATCTGGACTATCATAAATACTAATTAATTATTCCTTACTAAAATAACGTCGAAATTCGAAACAGCTGCGTTTATCTGATGCAAGTTTTCTATTCATGAGTCAGGTGGGTATAGTTCAACTGTCATTGGAAGGGTCTTTAAGAAAAATACAAACATATACTTTTGTGGCCAAAATTAATACCATTTTACTATTTTATTACTATTATTTTATAGATATTAATAATATCTATCAAAAGTGACAGCTGCACACAACATGGCTTGATGTATGCATACCTGAAAGTAGATCTAGTAGTTTTTTCTATCTGTCAGATAAGACCCTTCTTATGAAAATTGTACTGTATTATCGGTAAGTTGTGCCTCTTGTTTGCTCAACAGCTCACTTGTTGGCCGTAGAGAAATGGTCCACGCACGAGTGACCTTGAGAAAGTGTTTTTTTGTTGCAAGAGCGTTGGCAAACCGACATGCCTGCATACATAAAAACTAACGGGGCTCTACCCATTAATTGAACCACTAGATTTGCGATTTAATTGGCCGGCTACTGGGATACCTGCCCGGAATATTAAGATACCGCCTCAACCACGGATAATCCGTAGTTTATAACAGCTTGAACTAGGCGTCGCATAGAGGCTTAGTGGCCTGCAGTATGCATTAGATTTTATTATTATTATTATTATTATTTAGCACCGCGTCTTACTACCCGTTTGGGTTATACGCTTTAAGTAGTCTACTAATTACGCTAATGGATTGGGAAATGGGAAGGTTGAATTAGAGGAAGTGAACCCACATTTTCGTGGAAGGAGAGTGGAAAACCATTTATGAAAAACCACCCCCAGTTCACCCGACCGAGACTCGAACCTCGATCTCCCCGTCCTCGGCGGTCGAGCTCAACACGACTAGCGCGTTAGCCAACTACGTCACCGGGGCGGGTAGAAAACATTTAATTTATATTCAATCTCACCTTGCTACCCGTCCTGAAATATAAAGAAAGTATAAATTAGAGAAAATACGGAGGGAGACGAGCTACTAATCCCTAAAACCATTAACTTAATTAGTATATAAACGTATAAACCAAACGGACGTGGTGCTAAAAAACAAAGATGTGGAGGTAAAAATAACCAAAATATAATACTCGTGTGATGATATATTATATAGCTTTATACCCCCACCAGTGCACGTTTAATTAACCCCTCACCCGCCTCGGTGGCGTAGTTGGCTAACGCGCTTGTCGTGTTGAGCTCGACTTCTGAGGACGGCGAGATCGAGGTTCGAATCTCGGTCGGGTGAACTGGGAGGGGGGTGTTTCCTGAATGGTTTTCCACTCTCCCTCCACGCAAATGCGGGTTCACTTCCTCTAATTCAACCTTCCCAATTCCCAATCCAATGGCGTAATTAGTACTTAAAGCATATAACCCGAACGGGAAGTAAGACGCGGTGCTAAATATTATTATTAATTAACCCTTCAAACCCTTTTTCCAACCCAACACGTATAATTTACTTAGTGACGTCACAGCATCAACTGAAAAATGACCTTACCTTTCTGAAATATTGCATTTAATTCCGTGTACCTAGTGACATGTGGGCCTTTAAAATACCGGGAACTAGTTCATTTTTATTAACTCTCACCCAGCAATCAGATAATTCCCTGTAAGCACAGATAATATTTAAAATACCTAATTAAGGTGAGAATGTATGGAACGTGAGCTAAAAGCAGTGTTTTTGCACTTCTTGTATCAAACTTTATTGTGGCAAAAATAAATCAAATATATCAGTAAAAACATCCCGATATGGCTCTTTAGTATGGAAAACATCATCCTACTTCAATGCCTGTGGACATTTTGTGGCTAAAGAAGTGAAGATACTTAGCAGTCAAGGCTGGGATGTCATCTTTAAATAAATTAAAATATTACATACTTTTTTCATCAGCAATATCACCATCATCATCATTTAGAACCGCGTATTACTACCCGTTTGGTTTATAAGCTTTAAGTACTACTTACGCTAATGGATTAGGGATTGGGAAGGTTGAATTAGAGGAAGTGAACCCGCATTTGCGTGGAGGGAGAGTGGAAAACCATTTAGGGAAATCCACCCCCAGTTCACCCGACCGAGATTCGAACCTCGATCTCCCCGTCCTCAGCATTCGAGCTCAACACATCTAGCACGTTAACCAACTACGCCACCGAGGCGGGTGATTCATCAGCAATAAATTTATGTTTTCTGATCAAATATTTCGTTTTGTATTGCCTAAGTTAAATTGTGAAAACTTCCATATTTTTTGAGAAAACTATACTATTTCATGTTTTTACTTCTTTTTTGTATTTTGGTTAAATTTTTATTTGCTCCTCTTACCATTTGACTTT
Organism: Timema cristinae; assembly: GCA_039000515.1. Taxonomy (NCBI): domain Eukaryota; kingdom Metazoa; phylum Arthropoda; class Insecta; order Phasmatodea; family Timematidae; genus Timema; species Timema cristinae. The sequence continues at coordinate 26,442,665 of JBCFYV010002255.1, forward strand.
TTTTTGTGTGTGTATGTTCTGACTATATCCCAGTCCTGTTAGTGATGGATAATGGGGGGGACCACTGTAATTGAATTTTCTTCACACGGTGATATCAACAGTTGTTGAATATCTGTCAAGGGTGTCCTTCATTTAAAAAGTTTCTCATCTAATGAAACTATGCTCTTGACAGATATTTAATAAATGTTGATATCACCATGTGAAGAAAATTAAACCCTATTTTAGTAATGGAGCAATATTTTATTTATTTTGGCCAAAAATTTATTTTTATGAAAACTGCAAAGATACTGCTCTTTTCTCGCGTTCCCTACATCCATACATTAAGGCCACACTACATGTAGCAGGTTGCAGAGCTGCTTTCTGACGTCATTTTGCAGCGCTGAGAGTTGACAAAACTGAGATACCTATTACACACAAGACATCTTGTGAATGTGGGGAATGCCAGGTCACCACCGTGGTTCGGATTCCACGTTAAACTGTAGGTCCTTCATTTCATCTCACAATCACCCTACCATAAGTGCGTATAACCCGAACGGGTAGTAAGACGCGGAGCTAATAATAATAATAATATTACACACAAGCTGCATTCTGACGAATGATCATCTGCCACTCAGTGGAGGGGGAGTTATTTTATCGTCAACACTTGGTTTTGCTGGTTCAGTTTGTGCTAAGATATCTCGTCAACAACCGGAAGATGAAGAGCTGCTGCTATTGTACGGGTATACCAAAGTTTGAAATCTCGTAGTGCTGTAAAACGCAGAAAGAAACATGTGTAGAGTCAAAATTCAGTGTTAAAACGAAACATTGTGTCACATACTGTGACGATTTTCCCTTGTACAATTAAAGTATTTTAAAGCAATCTTTTATTTCACTCCATCCTCTTTACAATTATTTTTGTACAATTTTCTCTCAAACTGTTCCACCAGTTCAAGAGGGGAGTTATTTACCCTCTTAACTTCCCGAGACCATACTGCCTCACATACACCATGTTACATCCTCACATCAACCACCCGAACTACTTCTTCACGTGGGGGAAAAACCCTCCGTGACTCGGCCAGGTGCGCTCGTGGACGTTTGTGGGAAACACTGTGCGTTCTATGACGTAATATCGGCACAACCTGAGTTAGATACTGATGACTTCCGAAATTACCTATGTATGAATGAACCCACCTACAAACATCTTTTGTCTATAGTCTAATATAAACACAGCGAACGTTGTTGACACGAACGAAACTGTTGAGAAAATGGCGATCCTCTGGTCTGGTACTTCCTTATCTCGACCAGGCCCACGCATGCGCAGTACAACATTCGACCAGTTGGAAACGCAGAAAGTGATTACACGATGCAGAAAGCGGTCTTCCGATCAGAAAATATCAAACTCTATTGATATTTGCGCTGCCAGCTTTCTGATACGTGCACCGATCCTTTAGGTAGATCACATGATCATCTTGCAGCGCTGCAAAACGACGTCAAAAAGCAGCGCTGCAACCTGCTCATGTAATGTAACTTTTAAATAGACATGTTATTATAGCTGTTAAGATACGGCCATAGCCGAATCTAAATATAATATTGTTTAAAACTAAAAATGACACCCGGTCACGGGAAATGAACCTGGGGCTTTTGGTCTAGTATGTCAGCGCTCCTATCTCTTAGCTACCCAGGGGTCATTCCATACTCAGGGTAATTTTTAACTCATATTTCTGCAAGTCCATCACAGACTCTGCCTAAAAATATGAGTGAAGTCAGACCTGTCCTCAGAACAACTCCTGGATAGTTCAGTGGTTAGAACATTGACGTACTAAGACAAGGCTCTCGGGTTCTATTCCAAAGTCCATGTGTCCTTTTTATACCAAAGAATATAATACCGTTTTAATATACGTACAGTCATGGGGTTTTCAACGGTAATTTTTCAAAGGTCATATCAATGGCTATGAAATTATAATCCATCCACCAAAGAGTACACGCGGGAACGTACATTTCACCAGGGCTGAAAAAACAAACAGATTTATTTAAAAATCAACTTTATTTAATCTTTACATATTTGAATATAACCTAATACCTTACGTTCTAATAAAGTCGAAAAAGCAACACCTACTAGAATACAAATTAATAAAAATCAATACATTAATAACCAAAATAAGTTTATCATATTTTTCATATTACCTGTAATAAATAATTAAATTTATAAATCCTAAATCTATTACATAATATTTTCCGCCAAAGTAGTAAATTAATTTTAATCAATCAAAAGAATTTAATATTATAATTTGGTCCTTTCGTACTAAAATAAGAAATCAGATAGTTGGGCTATATTGTTATTTGGGGTTAAGGGGAGGGGATGAGAATTTATTGGTCTTTTTTTGTTTGTTTGAATTTGAATTGCTATATATGCTTACTGATTTAACCACTCAATAAAGTAGAACCCACTTCGGTGGCCACGTGGTTCCATACGCTACACTTGTAGTGCACTAGATTGCTTCTGACGGGGAGATAGATGTTTGAATCTCGGTCAGGTGTACTGAGGGTGGTTTTTCCAAAATGGTTTTCCACTCTCCCTCCACGCAAATATGGGTATACTTCCTATTAATGTAACCTTCCTCTTCCTTAAAACCATTAGCGTAATTAATACATAAGCTTATAACCCGAACGGGTAGTCAGACGTGGTGCTAAAAAAAAAGTGGACTAATTATTCGGGATCAAGTGCAATTGGAGTTAGAAAATTTTGAAAAATTTTCTTCTATGGCTTGGCCTCCACCGTGGTTCGGATTCCACGTTAAACTGTAGGTCTTCATTTCATCTCACAATCGCCCTACCATTACACATTAGCATAAGTGCGTATAACCCGAACGGGTAGTAAGACGCGGTGCTAATAATAATAATAATAATAATAATAATAATAATAATAATAATATAATAATAATAAAATAATATTCTATGGCTTCCAAAACATCACTTTAGAAGGCAGGAGTGCAGTGGCATGCGCATACATTCGAATTATTCGTCACATTCGGCTCGTGTAGCCTTAATTTCACCAGAGTCCTACATTTTACATTTCTCGAGAAAACGAACGTGTTTTTTTTTTTTTTTTCAAACCAATCTTGCTGTCCATCAACGTCTGTCCCAACCAAGACTTGCAGCGCTAATGGTGCTCATCAGTTGTTGACCAATCTACCGTAGTGTAGACGTAACGCAATCATCGGAACGAGCCCCAAAGCGTGTGACACGTCCACGGATGGTGACTGTTGACCTCAAGTGTTGGGCGAGGGCCACCTGAACGTGACCCCTTCACGGGCGAGCCGCCACCTTGTCACTTTCACCGTTGCTTATAGGAGGATTCTGGTAGGAAATAACTTTAAAAAATAAATACATCATATTATTATTATTATTATTATTATTATTATTATTATTATTATTATTATTATTATTATATCATTATTATATAGCACCACGTCTTACTACCCATTCGGGTTATACGCACTTACGCTAATGTGTAATGGTAGGGTGATTGTGAGATGAAATGGAGGACCTACAGTTTAACGTGGAATCCGAACCACGGTGGAGGCCTGGCATTCCCCACATTCACAAGATGTCTTGTCAGAGGTGAAGGAAGGGTTTGGAAATCAGAGAAATCTGTGCCGGGACCGAAGATTGAACCCCAGCCACCAGCATAGAAGTCTGACACCTTACCCCTAGACCACCAGGTCACCCCTACATCTATATTAACGGTCAAAATTTACTATTTTCTTTTGTCACCGCGTCTTACTACCTCTTCAAGTTGGGTTTGAATCCTGGTTGGGTGTAGTGAGAATATTTTTTTTTATAAATATTTTTACACTCTCCTTCCCCGAAATATTCCCGCATTTGGGTAGAGGGAGAGTGGAAAACCATTTTGAAAAAAACACCCTCAGTACACCCAAATGTTTTTATATATTATCTATCAAAATGTTCCGCTAGATCTCATTACTTAACGCATAAATATTTGAAAGTAGTTTTTAATAAATTTAGTAACAGTCAGCTAATGTTGTTCCTACCACGATCCTACTATAACTCCTTACGGACATGGCGAATTTCCCAAGAAATAAATTGAACGTGTAAATCACAGTACGCCGCCAGCTTTTGAACAAGTTTTTCAATTTAATGGCGCTATTAAACAGTCTTATTTTCACTTTATTTCCTAGTAAATACAAGCGAAAGTGGCTGATCTGTCTAAAGCGAGCAGGCAAGCCTACCTTATATTATGCCACTATAGTAAAGTTAATATTTTATAATAAATAACCAAATTAATGCTTCAACCAAGGGTTGGTCCTGAGGTATTTACCATCCATCCGGAGCTGGACATGCACTCCACTCTTAAGACAGTTAGTGCTGCCCTCACCATCTGGGATAAAGCAAATGTCATAGGTAAATCCTGAAAGTGCAGAAATTTCCCGTTGATTTCCGCACTATATTTCTATGAGCGAGCTAGAAAGAGCCTACAAATGTTAGCGTAAAGTTATTTTCACATACGTTCCAAGAATATTTTACATCGATATGGACCGACCGGATTTTTACTTTCCTCTTCGGAGTAAGCTGTTCTACAGATTCTAATCGCTCAGTAAAAATCCGTCGACCTCATCCGTATTTGAACCCACAAATACCGGGCCCTTAGGTGAGAAATCTACGCCAAAACCACCGAGGTCTTCTTATGAAATACAGTTAAGTTAGTACTAATACCTTCCAGGGCTGACGTGGTGTACGTAATCGCTGTTGAAGGGGACATCAAATCTTGAATCTTGGCTTGGTGTATTAAGAGTGGTTTTTTTTCCCCTGTAGTGATCATTTTTGATTCTGCTTTACACTTAAAAGCGAGTGTTTTATTATTTAAGCCATCCTATGCATCCCTCCCACTTAGCTCTAATAGCTAATTATTATGAACGTGCGGTTCAATATTCAAACAAACCCTAATATCAGCCTGTAATCGAACCTTACCGACCTGGCAGCCCCCGTCTGTTGGCGAAGATGGTGTCTACTTCTGTTTATATAGGGTGTTGTGTGGTCAGCACAATAAACCCTGCAGCTATAATCTTGATTTTTAGAACGGAGCCGCTACTTTTTTACATTCAAATAGCTCCTCATTTGTCCTCATGAGACTTAGATGACTCTGTTTCAGGCACAAATCTTCAAAGTAGGTATAGAAGCGGTGAGAATCAAACCCGGGACTTCTGGATCCATAGCCAGAAACTATGACCACTATACCACATACACACTAAAGAAAATCGAGTGTTTTATTATTATTCTGCTACTATGACCCCGCACTCGTCATTATAAATTGTTAGGGTAATCAAATCTTGCAGGGTAGGACCTGCAGTGTGAATGAATGTGACTACAACTGCAGACAAGGTATTGAAAGAGACCGTTGGGAAGAGCTAGATGCATCTGGGCAGATAACAATAGGATGGACCTGTAAAATATAGGGGGACTGGATATAATTTACTCAAGATAGGGATAAGGTATAATTTTGCATATGGGATAGAACTAGCTCAAGATGTAGGGCTTAATGAGGTGGACTGGATAGAACTAGCTCAAGATAGGGGTAAGGCTTAATGAGGTGGACTGGATAGAACTAGCTCAAGATAGGGATAGGGTGTAATTATAATTCATTCACGACCTAAGTTTACCTGGATGACAGCTCAAAATGTTACTAGAAGTAGTCCCTAATATATCACTACGCCAACAGCTGACATCTGTCACTTTGGATGACCGTAATGAAAACAGATGGTAATATATTTATGTGATAGTTAACCACATTAATTTAAGCCAATATTATATAAATATATTTGAGTACGTACACAAAGTTTATTAATCGTTTTATTCAACTTAAAAAATTATTATTCACACCACTTTCACAAAAAACTTCTAACGAACATAGCTTCAAAATGGCCACTGACGAATTTAAACCATATGATCTGATTACCAAACCCTTCCTTCACCTATGCCAAGTCGTGTATTAATCACAACTTGTGAATGTGGGGAATGCCAGGCCTCCACCGTGGTTCGGATTCCACGTTAAACTGTAGTTCCTCCATTTCATCTCACAATCACCCTACCATTATACATTATCGTAAGTGCGTATAACCCGAACGGGTAGTGAGACGCGGTGCTAATAATAATAATAATAATAATAAACCACTTACTTGTCATTCTCCTTCTCTAATTTAAATTTTCCATCTTTATCTCATTCACGTTTCTAAATTTATCTATATATTCTTACGCTACAACTTCACTAAGTTACTACAACCAAGCATTTTTCATTATCCTTGACTCTTTACGAAATTCTTCTAGAACATATCAGGAACCCAGTTCTTATACACACGATTTCAATACACTCCCTAAGATCAGTTCCATTCTTCATGACAGACGGAATCATTCAATAAGGCGTTAACGGTAAATATGCTATTTCTTTCTTTGGTTTATATCCTTTATATCATGTTCCTAATTAACTTTTGAACAGTTTAATTTTCATGTCTAAAAATTCACACTGGATTGGACCATAATTTGTTTTGATTTTTTACTCTATAGCCTGATGATGGCGTCATTTGTTACGCCGAAACATGTCGCAGCAACTTTAAGCTGATTCATACCAGCTTGAGAAAAAGGAACAAGGGCACTCATATCAGATAAGAATTCAATTAATAAAAAATATAACTTCAATTTTACATTTTATTCTTCAATCTTACAATTTAGCAACCATAATATTATCAATTTATATTTTGTACTGTTCTATTGACTTAAACTATTTGTTTTAATTTATTATTATAAAATGTTATTTGTTATATGTATTTTATGTAAGATAGTCTTACTTTTATAATGTCATAATATTTTTATTTTATTTTATCTCAATATAGTCATATATATATAAGTCTTCCATACTCAAATTGTCACACTATATTTGTTAAACATCAAAGTTTCAATATTCATTGGTTAGATATTATATTTTTATATTGAATTCAACTCTTGTATTAATAAACCATATGGTTGAACATGACGGTAAACAAGCTTTTTACAATGATGCAGACACGCAGTTGATGAAAATATTTTATTCAGTTAAATATTTCAAAATAAGATAAAATAATCATAAAATCATTTATTGTATGTAAAAAATATGACAAAAATTTTCTCTTTTCCAAGTAAATACGATGCCTGTATTAAAAGATATTGATGTGTGCACTATATTACACAAAATCAATAACGTTTCAAAACGAAAAATAAGTACTTTTAATTATGTTTAAAATATTGTTTCGAGTTGGGTAAAAATAAATCATTTAAAAAAATGAAATAGTATGAGAAAACTTAAGTTTACGTTATTTTAAATGTAATATATAACAATTAACTAAAGATCTTAAAATTTATAACAAAACTGTGATCTTTCATAAGTGTTGGCAACCCAAAACCTAAACATATGATTTTCGAGCTGTCATCCAGGTAAAAACCTATCGTGAACGGACTTTATGTGAACTGGATAGAACTAGCTCAAGATAGGGATAGGGTGTAATTGTGTTGACTGGATATAACTAACTCAAGATAGGGATAGGTTACAATTAGGTGGACTGGATATAACTAGCTCAAGATAAAAAAAAAGGTGTCATTCTTTATAAGTGTGGCAATGAACGTCTGTAATCCTAATGCTATTGAGCAAGTAAATAGAAGCATTTTATGTCCTTAACTACACTCTACTAAGAAAGGTTCTCTTGAGGATATTGTTTGGCTACATTCCGCAAATTGAGAAAATAAATAAATAAAAAACTATTTATCGACTTTCATTTCGCATCATCAACAATCGTGTAACCGACCATTTTGAAACTTTTTCGATCATAATTGTCACACTGAAACTTGGGACTTTTATTGAGCTCTTATTCATTCGCACCTCTCTTTGTTTTAGTATCAACAAACCTCAAAGTCATCCGAACCAACAAGTTGAGTGGATAACGTGTGAAGACATCAAATCTTAATTTTACACCACCTTGTGAGGGTTTTGGAATTATAGCACCTGGAATCTTTTGGTCATTGTGGACGCCGAAACAACTCGTTTTACATCATAACTCTCCCTTTGATCTCACTGACAGGGACAGGAACATGGATCCATGATGCCTTGCTGCTTTCAGCCACGGAAGATCCAAACATAAGTGTTTTATGCCTGTCTCTTTTTCATAACTAAGTAATATTGAGCATTAGTGGACAATTAATAAATGTCACACTGTACTTGATAAAAACTTGGGCCAACAAGGAAAACTTGTGTTAAGTGCAAATTATCTTTTCATTCGTTCGTATATTTCAATGGTGGGAGTTCACATATGCTTCATAATTAAACTTACTCCGAAATATGTTATGTAATATACTTACGTGTAATACTAACTCCTAATAGTACATGTGATAAGTACTTTCTTGTTTCTTTGGGTTTTTTTCCATTCCATTTGCTTAAATTATTATTTATTTTTAAAGTGTAGATACACTTATCCCGCACTTGTGGCCACATAGACTAAGGTATACATCTTGTGGTAAACTGGACTGTAAGTGTAGAAGAATTTAGGGTTCAAATCTTGACTTTTTTTAAAAATTTGATATAGTAGTGTAATTAGTTTTGTACCATTTAGCCTACTAAAAATATCATCTTAATTATCAGATTACCAAAGTATTAGACTAATTCACCCAAAGTCAGGATTCTAACTTCCCAGTTAGACATCCATGAGAAGAGCTTTTAAATGATAATTGCTTTCTATTTTGGAGCTTTAATTAGTCTGTACATAGTGGCTGGACACACTGTTACATCAACTAATCTAAATAATACAAATGTTGGAACATTAAAAAATGGAATCTCAAAAAACCAAGATGGAGAACCATTATTGGGAAAATAAACTGATCCATATGAGATTGGATATTGGTCTCCTTGGTCTAAGCTAATAGTGCAATATATATTACACTAATGGGCCTAAATCTTATTTGTTCACGGGTTACTATTATTTCTGTCTTAATTTCTCGTGGCACACCACTGAATGTGGCAGGTTGCCGACACTGTTGGAGACTCGGGTATGCACATGCGCAAAGAGATTTCTCTCAGTTTAACAGGAGACGCGTGTGTTTGTCTTCTATTCGACCACGAACTGAAGTTTTGTGCAATAAATGAACAAATTCTCATTAGTTACTCAACTTTTTTTTTATTGTGAGCCATTACATTATTTGGAAAATAAATATATTAAATAAATCTCTCCAAAATTTCCTCTTATTTTTTCTTAAAAATAAAATAATGAATAAAACTTTAGTTATTTGATTGTCAACAATAACATAACGTTAAAAATAAATAATGAATAAAACTTTAGTTATTTGATTGTCAACAATAACATAACGTTAAAAATAAATAATGAATAAAAATTTAGTTATTTGATTGTCAACAATAACATAACGTTAAAAATGTCGTTGCACACCTAGTAAATTTCAGGACACAACCACGGCACACCCTTTGAGAACCACTGCACCGCACCAGACCTGCCACAGACATGAACATATGAGTAGGTAAAGAGAAAACATGTCTAGCACAATATAAAACAGCACGATAACGAGAAAACATGCAACTTCTTGGAAGGATGTATCAATATCCAGCGAGTGATCGTCCCATTACTAAGCTAGTGTCTCCCAATCAGTATGCTCGTATCGTGCTTGGAACGTGGCCGCACATATTACATGGGGCAGAGGCGCTTGATCCTCTGGTGAATCACTCTAGACAGTAGTGAGCTGAAAAACGTGATTAAAATAGAATATACACAGCACAACTACTTACAAATAGCATGTAGACATAGTGGGTGAAACAAACCATAGTAGTCATTATATTAGGCATAACAAAGCACTATTGCTTCAACATGTTGTCACAATGAACGCTAAAACGCATGAAAACATCAAACACGTGGTAGTTATTGAGGCTTAAAACCATGTAACAGCAAACATGTGGCTGTAATTCACGTTTAAAATCATGTCAACAGCAAACATGTGGTCGAAAGGGTCGTGATAATCATGTCAACAGCAAACATGTGCTGTAATTCACGTTAAAAGGTGTAAAAGCAAACATGTGGTCGAATGGACGCTTAAAAAGTGTCAACTGCAACATGTTGTAATGATGCTGAAAGTGTCAACAGCAAACATTGGCGAAATGACGCTTCAAAGTGTCAACAGCAAACAGTTGTAATGACGTCCAAGGGTGTAAAAAGAACATATGGTCGTAGGACGCTGAAAATAATTTCAACAGCGAAACTGTGATCATAATACCTTGAAATTAATTTCAACAGCAAAAGTGGTCAAAATGGACGCTGAAATATATTTCTAACAACAAACATGTGCTATTATGGACACTAAAAATCATATCAACAGCAAACAAGTGGTAATAATGGACGCTAAATATCATGATCAACAACAAACATGTGGTCATAATGGACGTTAAATTCATATCAACAGCAAACATGTGGTCATAATGGACGCTAAAAATCATGTAAATAGCAAATTTATGGTCATAATGGACGTTGAAAATCATGTCAACAACAAACATGTGGTCGTAATGGTAGCTAGTTTGCTAAGTGGGTTGCATCTTAACTTGACGCACCTAAGTGGATCTAAGTTCTATCACACTTAAGACACCAATATACAAAAATATAGAAAGAGAGGGAAGAAAATGAGCGTTTCACCCTGTTAGGCCTCTTGTTTATCTACTGATAGCCCTTTCTCTCTTCCTCTGACGAGTTTACATAGTTACTATACTATTTGCACCTTAAAAACATTTTCTTATTTTTTAATGTTACCTTTTTCTTTTTCCTATTCTAGGGAGACACATGCTACCACGGACTTTTTTAATCTACATCCTGGCAGGAAGACTAGTACAGGCCATTTTCGTGGCTAAACCAAAAGTCTAAATTGTAGATGGGTTATAAAAAAGATATGTTTACAAAACACTACTTTGAAATAAAAATAATAATTTGGTGACATTATAGGACTATTTTTAGAATCTATCAAGTTTTTTTGGTTTTTGTTTCAACGTTATATATATATAACTAGATAGCTGTTGCCCGCGGCTTTGCTCGCGTGGAAGTTGATTATATACAAATACGAAAATATACATATGTATTTACAGATTAATTTAAAATATTACGTTACGTTGATGACCATAACTTGACCTCAGATCAAAAATAATGCAAGTCCGATACAAACTTTCACCCCCTTTTTCATCCCTTATTAAATAAAATTTCAAAATTCTTGAAACACGTATTTATTTGTTTTACGTCAATAACCGAAATACAAAATTTTGTTTATGTAACTTTCAAAATGACGGACTTTCATACATATTATCATATATATTATTATTCCCTATTTTGACCCCTTTGGGGTGGAGTTTTCTAAAATCCTTTCTTAGTGGGTGCCTACATAACAAAATGAATATACAGTCCGAATTTCATGCTTGTAGCCTTGATAGTTTTGCGCTCGGCGATGATGAATCAGTCAGTCAGTCAGTCAGGACATGTTATTTTATAAGTATAGATTCCGCTAAATTAAACGTAACATTAACATAGTAAATTTTATCTTGAGCTTCCGTGACGTCACAGGTAGGCGATGTCCTTAAAGTAATAAGTGTACGAAGCCTCAGATTTGTACCTTAATGGACATTTGAGTAAAAATATGGACAAACAAACAGGCACCACATGACTTAAGATATCGATTATTATTATCTATTTATTATTCTATACAGACACCACATGACGTTTATTGAATAATTTTTTAAAAACAATTTTAATGGTAAATCATTGAATACAAAATGTTTAATTCTTTTTGAAAAGAAAAAATGGTCAAATTCTATCAAGCTTTTCTTATTTTGCAGAAGTAGGCCTCTTTTTATTTGTATTATTAAATAAATTTAAAATGTGTTTAACTTTGTTTAAAAACCAGCCGAATAAAAAAACTGCACGGATATAATTGTTTACAGTTTTATTTACAGGATGTGCTCACGTAATAAATAGTTACTGTAGATAGATAGAATAACATTAAAAATATTATTATTACTTTGGAGTGTTTAATTTTGTTTTGGTTCTCAGAATGTATAAAAACACGTAAATGTAAATTCAAAAAGTAAAACTGTAAACCACATATTCTTATAATAATGACTTCTTAAATTATGTTCAATTTACCGGAATTTTTTTATTTATATCACTCCTGAGAATAAATATACATAAGAGTCTAAATTAGACACAGCCTGGGAAAAGTAATATTGTTTTAGAATATATGGCCTGGTGAACGAATACATGAGTATAGAAGGTTGGTTTTGAACTATCAGATAAGGTTCATAATGTGAAAATACAACTGTAGAAGAACGATATTAAAATGTTATATCTATGATATAATATAAAAATACATCCATTACTGTGTCCAGCCTTAGGACTGCGTTAGTTTTGTTATTTTCGGGCCATATATTTTCCCCTCCGATTGGCTAGGCGTATTGTAGATTTATATGCCTTATAATCTATCGTAAAACTAGGACAGGAACATCAACCTGTCCCCGGCCGTTAATTTATCAATGTGAAAGTGTGAACACATATTTTTTTATCAATTATACATTTTGGTCATCCCAGGAATCGAGCCTGGGACTTTTAACTCAACCCGCCTCGATGGCGTAGTTGGCTAACGCGCTTGTTTTATTGAGCTCGACTGCTGAGGACGGCGTGATCGAGGTTCAAAATCTCGGTCGGGTGAACTGGGGGTGGTTTTTCCTAAATGGTTTTCCACTCTCCCTCCACGCAAATGGGGTTCACTTCCTCTAATTAAACCTTTCCAATCCTAATCCATTAGCGTAATTAGTACTTAAAGGTATAACCTGAATGGGTAGTAAGACGTGGTGCTAAATATTATTATTTATTACTTTTAACTCAGTGGGGAGAAACGCTAACAACTGAGCTAAGGTGTCGTACTATATAAACAAATAAAATAAAGCAATCTTGATACACAGAATATTATTTAAATACTTGGTCGCCATTTTTGATTAGAAGTCCTAAGAAAATTGGGTGAGAAGAGAACCATTTTGGATGTGATCCTTTGGTACAGAGCAAACTGGATAGGAGACATCCCTAGGAATAAATGTCTTCTACACGACGACATAGAAGACAAGGTTGAAGGATACAGGATCTAAGGAAGAAGTAGGATTCAAATATTGGATGATTTGAAGGAAAGAAGAAAGTTCTGTGATATGCAGAAGGAGGCAGAGTACAGGGCGCACTGGCGGTCTAAATTCACTGACAAAAGGAATAAATCCATTGTAAGACAGAACACCTAATAATAATTACAATATATCACACTTCTTCTTAGAGTTTCAAAATAGACATAGGGCAATATGAATTAACAACTGTCTGATTATAATAACGTTACATGTAATACCCAGAATTATTTAAAACATATATTTACTAAAGGGAATGGATGTGGACGCGAGAAAAGGTGTGTTTTTGCTTTTTTTTTATGGCAAAACATTTCTTTGGTCAAAATAAATAGAATATTTCTCCAGTAGAAACAAAAGTTTAATTTTTTTCACATGTTAATATCAACAGTTCCCCAATTTCGGTCATGAGCATGGCAGAATTATTTAACAAACTTCTTAAATGTAGAGAAAAAATTTCATTAAATTCCAGAACATCCTTGACAAATATCCAGAAATTTTGAGGACACCATATGAAGAAAATTAAATTCTATGTTTGTTTTGGAGCAATATTATATTTATTTTGGTCAAAAAAATGTGTTGCCATAAAAACTGTAAAAAACTGGATTTTTCTTGCGTCCCCTTCCATTACAACTTAATGGCCCATGATACCTACTGAAAATTTGGTCATCAAAAAAGCACACCTAAGAAATTCCATAAATACAATATTGGTCTCGCATAAGAACATATTTTATTCACGTTGTAAACATAATTTTTAGCTGTTTCGCCTCTTTAAGCTAATCTTTCAGAATTTATATTTTGTTTGATAAAACACGAGCAAATCGTGACAAAATCTAAACCATTTAGTAAAAGATTTGTAAAATAGAATATTTTATAAAAGATATTTGAGGATCATCAAATATAAATAATATTTTATTAACAAATAACTATTATAAAATAAATATGATAGTGTAAAACCACCGTAATATGACCAATTTTATAGAAAAATGTAAAGGTATATTGTCACGATGTTATTTTGGAATATAATAATAATTACTACATTTTTAACTTAACTCATATTAATTTGATGCAATGCCCATTTGTGGATATTAGTGATTTAAATTATCCAAAACGTAAGAAAAGGCCTGAGAAAGGTACATCTTAAGGACCTGCACCAGCAGTTGCCAGCACCTGTTCACCTAGTGCGACTGGTTGGAGATCTAACCTACTTAAGAGGGTGTATTTTAATATATATATGATAGGAAATAACATACATACTTTTCTCATATACAGTGAGTAGTCTATTGCAATTTGGAACAAAATTCGTTAAATTGGGCTGTCCATAAACTACCCTTGAATAATTTTGACACAGAAAATTGATTATTATTATAGCACCGCGTCTTAACTACCCGTTCGGGTTATACGCACTTACGCTAATGTGTAATGGTAGGATGATTGTGAGACGAAATGAAAGACCTAAGTTTAACGTGGAATCTGAACCACGGTGGAGGCCTGGCATTCCCCACATTCACAAGATATCTTGTCAGAGGTGAAGGAAGGGTTTGGAAATCAGATAAATCTGTGCCGGGACCGGGGATTGAACCCCGGCCTGCCAGCACAGAAGTCTGACACCTTACCCCTAGACCACCAGGTCACCTACAACCCTTAAATAAAGTTTTCTCTGTAAAAAGAAAAGAGTATAAGTAGTCTTATTTGTCATGTAAAAAAAACTATATTTAAACAAAGATCGTCAAAGCCATTTACGAAAATTTTTAATTAAAAAATAATCAGACATCCTAAACTACCCTTTATATTAGGGCTAGAAACAAATTCCACGATTTGCCCTCAAGCTATGACCATAACATACAAATATAAAGTTTGAATTAAATCTTTCAAACAATTTCGACTGTAGACCAGGTACAGACAGACCAATAGGAGACAGTCAGACAATATTGTAAATACCTCCTTTTTTATGTTCGGGGGTGTAAAGAGCGCATATATAATAATATTGAGGGTTAAAATGTGTATGGTTACAATAATTTCTCTAAGAGAAAAAAAAAATGCTTACGCACCCCTGTTATGAGTTTCAGACGGCTTGTAATTAGGGTCTGACTGTAATGAGATGGTACCTGTGGTCTTGTTTCAAGTCAAGACCCGCGAGTTGGCCGACCAGGAAAAAAGAAGGAAGTTAGTTAGTTGTCCGGTGAAAGTGATGACCAGCGAGTAGAGGTCACGTGTGATGGAGACCTGCAATAGAAGAGAGAGATAAAAGGATACATCATCATTGCGGACGCTTCGTCGTTGCAGTCAACAATAACAAAGAGAATGTACTCTCTGGTCGATGGACAGAGGCGTCTCGGACAGAATATTTTCATGGTAAAGAATGACTGCACCACCGTCTATAAGAGTTACATGCATTACTACCTGCCTCGGTGGCGTAGTTGGCTAACGCGCTAGACGTGTTGAGCTCAACTGCTGAGGACGGGGAGATCGAGGTTCGAATCTTGGTCGGGTGAACTGGGGGTGGTTTTTCCTAAACGGTTTTCCACTCTCCCTCCACGCAAATGCTGTTTCACTTCCTCTAATTCAATCTTCCCAATTACTAATCCATTAGCGTAATTAGTACTTAAAGCGTATAACCCGAACGGGTAGTAAGACGCGATGCTATATTATTATTATTATTATTATATCATTATTTTAAAAACCCATTGGTTGTACATGTGTTTTTTATTCAAGCCATATATTTTCCACTACTGTCGTAGTTTCATATGCCTTATAATATAAACTTAAAAACTAGGACAGTCACAACATCCAGTCCCCGGCCAATAATTCATCACTGTGAAAGGGTAAAACCACATTCACAAATGATATTTTTTTTTTGGCCATGCCAGGAATCAAACCCAGGACCCTTAGCTCAGTAAAATTCACACTACCACCTGAGATAAGAGGTCAGATCCCGTCTATAATAGTTAATTTTCACATTTTTGAAAATTCATCAACAAATTTTCCTTTAATTCTGTCATTTTTTCTGGAAAAAATATTATACCCATTTAAATATAACAGACCAGCAGAAGTACCCGGCGTCGCTTAAGGTAGCAACGTGATTTATTTTTATTTTCTTCAAACAAATATCTTTTAATTTATTTATTTTATTTGAATCCAGATTTTAATTAACTGAAGGAAAATCTTTTCATTTTATTTCTTTCAACCTAGTTTATAATAAATTTAAAAAAAATTCAAATCTAAATATTCCTGCTTCAAGGTACACATATTCATGTACAAGGGCTACTCATTTTAAAATTTCAGAGCTCTACGTGTGGTAGATATCGCACAACGCTCATAACAGACAAACAAACTCCTTATTGTGTTATAACAGAAGATAGATGCAATCGATATAGCCCAAGTCATATTTTTCAAAAGTACACCAGAAATATTATTGAATAAGAACCTTAAAAGCAATAACAATGATTCTACTTCCCTTCTTGCACTCACATATCGACTACAGCGCTTGGTGTTTGAATGTGTTACCAACGTCAGATCTACTGTAGACCAGATATATTAAATTTCAATATTATAATCAAATGCTTGAGGAATGTATAAATCCTTACTCTGGGATTATTTATTTATTTGAGATATTTAGCGTGCACTTTTCTAAACCGAATGATTATATCGGCACATGAGAAGAATTTCTATGAGTGAGATAGAAAGGACCTATCAATTTTGCCGGGAAAGGCATTTTCCCATACCTCGAGGGTTCTTAACAAGCCACAATCGAGATGAGACCAACAGCTTTATTTCCCTTCCGAAAAAAGTTGTGCTACGAATTTTTATCGCTTAAGAACAATCCTTCGACCGTGGTTGAGTTTGAACCCATAAACATGGGTCCTGAGGTGAGCACTTTACCCCAAGACCACCGAAGTTGACCAGTAGGATCCAATTATTTGAAATTTTGCAGAAATTTTAATCTCTAAGTAATTATAGTATTTCCAGTCAATTTGGCTTTAGGGAGGTCTTTATTTCTTTTTACTGTCGTAAATAGCTTTCAAAGGTGTTGTCACATTTAAATGTGTTTGTTTAATTAAATTAACTCAATAAAAGTATTCATTTATTTTAAGAATCAATCTTTAAATTAAGTAAAATATTGTTTTTATTGTAAATTTAGCTTCTGAATTTGTGTTCATACCTATCCAAGGTAATAAATAGTATGAAACAAAGTGTACGCCAGTATTTTATCATTAAAAAAAATCTCTGCGAATAGTTTAGACCACCTCCAGTTAAAATATTTAAATTCTTGTTGGCACCTGGAGAAATCTCTATGTCAACATCTCTTTCAGTTGAAAGAAAACCATATAAATTAAACATTTTTGTTTTATTCTATGTATTAAATATCAGAACACCTGCATCTCCACCATGATGAAGTATCTACGGCATCAATATTACAAACTTTATAAACATTAAGGTCATCAATTGCTACTAAATCTTGCCCAAAATTTCGTTTCTTTAAATAATAGGTATGAAATCTGCGTTTTTTTGGGCTTTTGATTTCCAATATTTGTTTGATTTTAAATGTAAAAGATTTGAAATAGTGTACTTCCATTTAGGCCTCTAAGTTTGTCATTGAAAAATGCTAGGCCTTCATGTTAACAATTAGTTGGATATTATTTTATATTAACCTAGCTTCAAGGTGATTTTTTTTTTTTTAAATTTAGCGTAATATATATTTTACAAATTGGTAAAAATGTTTCAGAAGTGTTATTCTAAGAAGAATCATCTTTGGTAACCTTGAATGTTGACATACGTTATTTTTCACTATAATTACTTTTACAACACCAGTCCTGTCACTAATTTTTAAATACAAAACTCCCTGTGGATTTTTCAGAAGTACAAATTCTCATATTTCCAGACAATTTATAGAGTAGCTTAGAGGAACTAAATTTAATATTTTTATAACATTGATTAGTGTGAAAACAAGTCCCTAGTGAGTAAACCATGATGATTTGACCTAGGGTTTGATGGATACATTTATATAGCAATGTATCACATTATCCTATATTAATAATAGATGAAAAAAAGTGAGACAGAAACATTTTTATTTTAGGGGTTTAACGTACACCTTTGACCTGGTGGTCTAGGAGTAAGGTGTCAGACTTCTGTGCTGAGGTCCGGGGTTCAATCCTTGGTCCCGGCACAGATTTATCTGATTACCAAACCCTTCCTTCACCTCTGACAAGACGTGTATTAATCACAACTTGTGAATGTGAGGAATGCCAGGCCTCAAACGTGGTTCGGATTCCACGTTAAACTGTAGGTCATCTATTTCATCTCACAATCACCTATCATTACACATTAGAGCAAGTGCGTATAGCCCGAACGGGTATTAAGACGTAGTTGTAATAATAATAGTTATTATTATTATATCAGCACAAGACGTATCAACTAGCTTAAGTCTAGAACAGACTTAACATCCCTTCCCAGCCGTTAATTCAGCACTGTGAAAGGGGAAGCACACATTTCACTAATGTTAAATTTTTCATCCATGCCAGGAATCGAGCCCGGGACCTTTATCTCAGTAGAAATACACACTACTGACTGAGCTAATGTGTCGGACGTAAATAAAATTAAACGTCTCATCTAGCTTTGAATCCAGAATAAATCCCATCTTAAGTATGATGCTTTAATAGTCCTGGCATTAAGGATAAATAAATAAATATTTTTTACATACTGTACACCCATGTCTGTTCACGACGAGGGTGTGAGTTCCATCTTGTCTAGTTTGCTGGCAGTGATGAGTTAGAGGTTCGAATCCAGTTCGAGTGTGATGAAGTAACGTTTATTAGATGATTTTTCCATTTGCTTTCTTGAAAATGAGCGTACAATTCTTCTATAATCTATCTTTCTCCTCTACACACTATTAGTGTTATTTTTATTATATATTAGATGAATAAATTTATATATATATATATATATATATATATATATATATATATATATATATATATGTATATATATATATATATAACCTTCCTCATTCCTAAAATCACTAGCCTAATTAGTACATAAGCATATGCGTACAGCCTGAATGGGTAGTAAGACACGGTGCTAATGAAAAAAACTGCACGCGTTAAATAGTATGCATACATATGGACGAACAATTTAACTGAAAGATTAAGCCACAATGACTCGAACATTTGCTTTATTTTCTGACGTTGACCTAGGTTGTCTTGTGGTAATGTGCTCACCCTAGGAACCAATGTTCATTGGTTAAAACCCATTCGGGATTGATGGATTTTTCTTGATCGATAAAAATCCGTTGCACAACTTCTTTCGGAGGGGAAGTAAAGGTGTCGGTCCATGTCGTTTATGGCATGTAAGAAGGGTGGTGAGTATGCAGAAAGGAGAAACTGTGCAGTTGTACAAGAAGTCCAAACTAAAAATGAAGAAATTTAATCAAAAGTGCTATTCCTAATAGTTAAACAATTTAAGTTGTTGTTGGACGGTCAGTTTGCTTAAAGATTTAAAAGGGTGGAGTCGAAAATTGTTAATATTTTTTTCTGCCTTCAAATACCAAGTAAGAAGTCGTCCAAAGTTTGTGTTTATTGTGTGTAGTTCAGAAGTATTTAAATAGTTTTATTAATAATAAATTACTTGAATTATTTTATGGATGGGGAGAAATAAATATTACCCAATGCGGATTTTAATCAAATGAAATGGAGAGTAAATGACACATTAAGGATATTAATAAGATGGTTATTTAGATAAATTACAAAAAGTTTATATACTTAACCCTGAAAACTCATTTATTACTTTGGTGTGTCTACAAATTAAGGACTTTAAGAGAGTTTTAATATTTTAAATTTAAAATGTTTGAATTGAAATCATAACATCATTTTAATATCCTGTTAATAAAGTCTAAAATAATGTTTTTATAGGCTAAATAAAATTAGTTGACAGACAAATTATATTGTTATTTAAATTTTCTAGACAAATAAACTAAATCTATATAGATCTACACTTTACACTATTTCTTTTTGGTTTATACATGGTAAGTAACTGGTTTAGTTGCGTGAAACCAACTTTTGCTAATTTATTTACCTTTTTAAATTAAAAAACAATAAAATTAAGTGTTTTTATATATTCCAATTTAAAAAATAAAATAAAATTATTTTCAAAAATTTAAATTTAAATTCTGTGGCGTCAGCTTGCAATCGAGCTACCTCCACTGTTTGCGAATATAGTGCCAACTTCTGTGGATATAAGGTTCCATGTGGTCAGTACGAAGAACCCTTTGGTCGTTAATCTCAGTTTTCTAGACTGGAGCTACAGTTTCTTTATTCACGTAGTTTCTGAATGGTTCTACTAGTCAAATTTTGACCCTGTCCCGGACACACGGCTTCACAGATAAATCTGAAAGTACCGGGTATTGAACCCGGGACCTTTGGAATTGTAGCCAGAAACTCTGACCACTAGACCATAAAGGCAGTCTTTTTTTTTTTTTTTAGAGTTCTGGCAAATATAAATAAAATAAAATTATTTACTCAAATGGAACACTGGATTTTATATAAATTGTACATTTATCAAGCTACTGAATTATTTGTATTTTTTATATTAATAACTCGTCTTGTAGTATATTATAGTTTAATGTTATGTTCTATTCACAAATATTTAATGAAACTAAAACTAGTAAATATACATTTTTACAAACTGAAAATAATATAAACTTTTATTTTCCTATAACCGTATAATCCTACTTTTTTTTTAAGAACCGTAACCAGAATCAATAAGTATTTTGGTATGACTACCTGGTTCGAAGCAACTGCAATAAATAAATAAGTAAATAAAATAAAACTACGACATAAAACTCTGTTACTATTATTTTGCAACCAAGATCTGTAGAGTTACGTAATTTAGTCGAACCGTCATATGAGAGAACTAATGTGTTTTGTGAAGCTATCACTTTTAAAAGATAGTGTCTACTTTTTTTTTGTTGTAAAGTAATATAAATAGAATGACTTATTGTCAGTGCTGACTCCTTGACAGTAACTTTTTATACTATCTAGCGCAGGAATATTAAACTCGTGGCCCGCGGAACCTAAAACGCATTACTACATGATTTTTTTTTTTTAGCACCGCGTCTTACTTCACCTTCAATTTATACGCTTATGTACTAATTACGATAATGGATCTATGGATTGGGAAGGTTATATTTAGAGATAGTGTACCCTATTTGCGTTGAGGGAGATTGTAAAAGCAATTAGGGAAAACCACCCTCAGTACACCCGATCAAGATTCGAACCTTAGTCTCCTCATTATAGGTAGTCTAGTCTACTGCGTGAATTGCGTATTAGACCACGCGGCCAACGAGGTGGGTATTCTTCTTTTTAATAATGTCAAGGAAATACAACATTTAAGAATGTTATGTTTTGGGACTTGGAATAGTTTCGAGTTTTTTTTATAGAATGTAAGACCAGTGTACCACATTTGTATGATTTCTTCGACAGGGGTGAATCCCCAAAAATGAATTGGCACAAAAAGTATGTGTATTTTTTGTTATCACATACATATGTTAAAAGAGATTTTCTCACATGAAATGAAACCAAATAACTAAGGGGTTTTGTCTTACGAACACACATTTGTAAACAATTGTAAGAATTACTTTACCCTGATATTTATACGATTGTAAATATAAGGTTTCAAATTTTTGATACAAAATATAAGTTAGTGTTAGTCTTCTTATTTTATACTTATTTTTTACTTAAGGTAATGAAAAAAACAGAATATTTATTTGAAATGTGGCAAAACAAATAATGTTGGAATCCTTCGACTTCATTTTGGTGCGAACCAAATTTTTAAATAACGCATCGTTGACTAAATATAGCGGGATATCTGAACATCTGCAGGGCAACTTCTCGCTTACCGAGGGGAGTATTCATTATACAACTTTAAAATATGTTTCATGGGGTATCACTGGGAAACTCTGTAGGCGTTTAGAAGTTCAGGATTATTTATATAGTGGAATGATATATTTTAATATAGCTCTCACTAAAATGTAGGCGAAAGTTCTAACCAGTTATAGACACTAAATTTTAAGTTTAAGACGTATTTTAATAACGTGGTATAACTTATATAAAACCCTATAAAACAATCCCATAACATCTTAAAATGTTTATGGATTAAATAGCCAATCTATTAAATTTGTAAGTTACGGCTATAGCCTCATCTAAACATATAATTTAAATTGGATAGTTCGTTGGTATAGCATTGGCGTACTAGGCTAAAGTCCAGGGTTGGATTCCCGTGTCCAGGTGTCCTTTTTCAATCTAAACAAGATACCAATTTTATGTTGTGACCCTATTAAAACACGACTATATTTAATGAAGAAGGCCTAGATCTAGGTTTATAACATTTTGCTTTAATCTCAAAAGCCAAAATTTTCATTTAAAACGTATGTTTTTTTTAAAACTTTTAACTCAACATTTACATTTTTTATCTGGTCTGAAACCTGCTGATAATTTTCGCACCTACATTTTGTTGAACATGTTACTAAAAATATCAAACAAGTTCTTATAAAATGTGGGATTTGTAAACGTCTGCAACACGTTTCAGTGATTTACGATGTAGCAATATTAAAGGTCAAGATATTTATCTAAATATAACAAAATAACAAAATCTAACAAAAGAGATATTTGTGAATCATATTCATTGGAGTATGTACACAGATAAATAGAGATAGTCACTTTTTGAACTGCTAGTTGAGTTTATTGTGCGGTAGGTTACACGACTACAGTTGCATGATTTGCTGTTGACCTTAGCAAAAATTTACATTTTTTAAAAGTGATCTCTGCTATGCCATTACAAAGGTAACCAGTTTAAAGTACTTGTATTAACCTTGCGAGTTTTAGATTTGATCCATTACGATATATAACCTTCACAGAAAAATTAGGTTGAGAATCCGTGTGTGTGTGTGTGTGTGTGTCTTTCAAAGGTACAAGGACAAGAACATTGATGTGTGACCTCGCCAAATAAACGGTATACAATGTGCAGTGGTATAACTGGCGGAGGGGGGAGGAGGGGCATATCATTTTAGTACAAACTTAAAATATATCAAGTTGAACTCTAAAATCGAGCACAGGAGATTTGTTGAATTAATTAAATCTACACTTTTTAATCTAATAGGCAACTAATTTCAACAATTTTCCAAGCGCATATCACTCCAATAGCTTATAGAGATATGTATTTAAAAAAAATTGCCAAGTGAAGATTATTCCTAATAGCTTTTTGAAAAATTTACCAAGAAAAGATTACTTTAAATATATTCTAGAGACATATTTTTTAAAAATTTGCCAAACGAAGACAATCCCAAATAACTTCTAGATACATCTAAATTCCAAAAAACTTCAAAAGAATGACTTATCCAAATAGCTTATATGTGTATCCAAAATTTTTATTTTCACTATAGAGGATCCTTGGACACCCCTTTGCGTTGGAGGGCAAACATCATTAAGAAAACCTTTATTTTGCTAACCACCACCCTCTTTCAAACCCCTCTCTTCTCCTGAATGTAATTTTGGCTATAACCTTAATTGTTTGTCCCCACCAAAGTAAATTTCTGGGTGCGCCAATGACTATATGTATTTGGGTGTGAAGTTCAGATTGTTCTTACAGTGTATGTTATGTATTTATTACCAAGGTTCGGACATTGATGACCTAAAAATGATCAAAAAATTACCAAGAAGATTACCTAAAAATGGCAAAAAATTACTTCAAATTTAAAAATAATATAACTTTAAAACTTAAATAAAAACTATTAATGAATGCACACAATTAAATCAAACACACACTTTACAAATGGAAACTAAAGACTATCTATGCATTGAAAAACATTTGACAAATCAAACCTTTGCATTCTGCTAGAAATAACATTGATTTACCTTCTTCAGAAAAAATGTCACCCCCTTACAACGCAACCCTCTCCAGCATAGTTACAGTGTTTCATCAGGAATGTGTATTTTACAACCATACAAGCAAAGAAAGTGGATAAAATATTAACTGCCCACAGTATCTTCTCATTTCAATCATTGTTAAAAAAAACATGTTTGAGTATTTATATATTTTTAAAATGTTTATATTATGACCAAAATATACTTATTCAATATGATTACCTAAAACTTAATCAAAAATGCATAAAAGTTAATAAAAAAAATTAAAAATGACCCAAAGAAGAAGCAAACTAAGAAAATGATACCTAAATATAAAAAAAAGCTAATGACTAAAAAATTATATATAAATAATGCTTCCACAAAGCTGAGATTATGAACAAATATACACATGAGCATTGTCTGTGATGTACCAAACAAAAGATAACATTTCATCAAAACTTCGGACCCTGATAAACTTTATCGTCTAGATAACAATAGTTATCGTGTACATTTGTTTACCACGAGATATATAATTATAATATTGCGCGTCTGGTCTACAATAATCGTAGCTCAGTGGTGGTAATATTAGCCAGTAGGCCTACTAACCAACCAATGCCCAGGGAACACCCGAATGTACTAATGGTACATCCATTCCGTGTAGGCTCTTTCCATGTCCCGATGAGATGAGGTGATGGTGATAGTGAGTATGAGGGTGTGGAACCAATGGAAATACTTAAACCTAACTTAATCTAACCTAACCTAACCCTAACTTAAGCCTAATCACCCTGGTGACCGTTAGGGTAAGTCCCCCTTTGGGAAAAATGACCAAGTACCAATCGGGAATCGAATCCGGGACCCCTAGACTCGTAGCCAGGTCCACTTACCACTAAACCATGGGGCTGGCTACCACAAGATTACAATGGGTCTTGACGTATTATCTGCCCCCGAGATTAAAAAAAAAGCTTGTCTCAAAATTTCATCTGTCCCTCTGTATGTCCGTCAACATCCGCGGCTATGGCCAAAACGATTTGATGTGTTTCGTTCAAACTTGACATTACTATATGATCATAACATAAGGCTAAATCGTGATTTTAATCCTAACTCTAATATTAAAGCACGTTTATTGATGAGTGATGAAATATTTCAAAAATTGCTTTGATGATTTGATTTAAAATGGGTATCACTATTATATCTGGGAAATGTATTACGTTATAAATAAGAATGTATTTTCTTTTTTTTTCTAATAAAAATTGATTTGAAGTTAGTTTATCGATATATGATTTTTTTAATCTAATCAATATAATAACGGCAACAGTTTGGTTCAAAATGTATTTCTGAAAATTGTTTTATATATTATTTTTAAGGTAATATGATTTATTTCTGAAAGAAAATGATAAATGGGTGGTTTACTGATAGCCTATTAAAAAAAATTCTTAATCTTAGTAGATTATGATAATAAGAAGGAATTTATGAATAACCGAGCAAAACCATGTGCAAATTGTGCAAATTGCGTAATACCTAGATAAAAAGAGAAAAAAACATTATTTTTCTCAAATGAATAAAACACAAAGAGACGTAAATTTTAGTTTTAAAGAAACTTTATTTAAAAATGGAAAAATCTATAACATATAGATGAGACATTCGTATTTAAAAAGCTTTTGAGAAAACTTGAGTACAGACAAAACTATTTGTTATAACTTCACCTCATAGCCCCCCAGCGGTTCTAGGAGATGCTCTTGGAGGGGGGGGGGGAAGTTGAGGGGAGGTCGGAGAGGATAGATTACCTTTTCGACTTCATATTTAAGTTCTCATTTTTCTCAATTTATACCAATAAAATAGGCTGATATTGGGTCGGATAAGAATATACACTTTTGTATTAAAGATATGGATTAATGTTATTTTTTAAAACAACTTACTGTATGGAATTAAATCCTGAATAAAATATGGAAAATCAATATAAGTAAAATAATTGATAGGGTGCACCACACAGATTTACTCTCTCTTTAATCTTAAAACAGACATTTACTAAAAATTCGCAAAATTTGTGAAACGAAATAATATACACTGTTACAGAGACATTGAGAAAAGAGGAACATCTCTGTCCAACAAAGAGAGTAACTCATTTAAATATTTCTAAGTACTCTATAAAAATTGTGTACATATGTTTGCGTATAGATCAGAAATTATTGGTTTTATAAAAATATATTACAGATTAAAATAATTTTATTTTTAATAGTACTACAACTTTAAAATAATTGTATATGTATGATCAAAATTGGGAATTTACACTTCTCTAAAGTTCTCTTAAAGTACTTTTCATGGAGAAACGAGAACTGCCATTTTGTTTGTAATGTTAAACAATGTTTGGATACATAATGTAATAAAAAATTGTTAAAACCGATGTTTAGAAAATCGATTGTATCTCCTCTCTCCCTTTAGTAAACCTACACTTAATTGTAGGGTTAGATATATAATTCCCATAACTGCTTGTTGAGGCCCTTATGTAAACCCTATATACCAATTTTTAGTCTGAGTGGTAAAATGGTTTCGTCTCTAGTCCGAGATACAGACAGACAGACGGCAATCAAAAAACAACTTTTTCTGTTTCAGGGTGTCATGAAACGTCAACATTTATAGAAATCTGGATTATGATTTTTTTTACGGTCACAATATTTGTCTCTTTGAAGGGTCGAGAGAAAGTAAAAACACGTATAGTATAGAAAGTCAGTGTGACCTGGTGGTCTAGGGGTAAGGTGTCAAACTTCTGTGCTAGAGGTCCGGGGTTTAAACATCGATCCCGGCACAGATTTATCTGATTGCCAAACCCTTCCTTCACCTCTGATAGGACGTGTATTAACCACAAATATTGAATGAGTGGAATGCCAGGCCTCCAGCGTGGTTCGGATTCCACGTTAAACTGTAGGTCCTCCATTTCATCTCACAATCATCCTACCACTACATTTTATTATATTTTATTTAGCACCGCGTCTTACTACCCGTTCGGGTTATACGCTTTAAGTACTAATTACGCTAATGGATTAGGAATTGGGAAGGTTGAATTAATGGAAGTGAAGCCGCATTTGCGTGGAGGGAGAGTGGAAAACCATTTAGGGAAAATCACCCCCAGTTCACCCGACCGAGATTCGAACCTCGATCTCCCCGTCCTCAGCAGTCGAGCTCAACATGACAAGCGCGTTAGCCAACTACGCCACCGAGGCGGGTCTACCATTACACATTAGCGTAAGTGCGTACAGCCCGAACGGGTAGTAAGACACGGTGCTAGTAATAATAATAATAATAATAATAATAATAATAATAATAATAATAATAATAATAATAATAATAATATAGACAGTAGGTATAGTTTTTTGTGATCGCTGCCTTACGTCTCTTGTTAATACACGACCTAAGAAATCTAATAATAAAGTAAAGGCGCAGGCCTATACTTTTGATTGAAATATCAACAGCATGGATTTTTTTAAACATTTAAATGATCATGTAAAAAATACTAACTAGTTTTAAAGTAATTTGAATCTAATAACAGGTTGTCAGCTTCATATAAAATGTTGCATGCACACATGAAACTAACTTAAAGAAAGTTTTTTCATAGTACAAGGTTCTCACGAGGCAATATTAAAATACAGCTCAAATTATTTGATGATATTATGATTCATTTGATCAAAGATAAGTGGAAATGTTATTGTATCTCTGCAATTGAATTCATTTTATTTTCACGTGAAGGTATTCATTCCCTCTCTGAATTTAGCTTAAGAAAAAAGAATATAAAAAATACTCTCTTAATTTCACAGTTTAAAATAACCGGCCACGTGTTATAATGGTCAGTGCACCTGGACACGTACTTAGTTTTCTCGAGTTCGATTCCAGACAGACATCTTTAGTATGTTTTCAGAAATGGGAATTACCCCAATGGTCACCATGGTTTGGTTAGTTGGGGTTAAGTTAAGTTTAAGTGTTTCCACTGTTCCCACATTCTCATACTCTTTCATCACTCTCAGTTCATCTCATCTCATCTCATCTCATCAGGACATGGAAAGAGCCTCCACGGAAAGGATTTACGATTAGTACACTCGGGAATCCCCTGGGCGACGGTACATTACTACTGGCTAATCTTTCCACTACTGAGTTATAGCTCAAACGCGCAATACAATATTATATTATCGTTGAAAATAAGTTCGTTCTCTAATCATACGAATGAAAAATCAAATATCTTCCCCACTTTCTTTGACGAAAATTAAGACAAGAAAACAAATATGTAATGTTTATGACTTATGATCGTTAATAGTTTCATATACCTCCCCAGTTGGATTAACATTTGGACACTTGTCCTAATATTTTCAAAATATTAATATAAAGAAAAATTGGTAACTGGAGTAAAAACATGTTAACAGTGATGAATATAGCCAGGATATTTATACTAGTCTATTATTATTATTATTATTATTATTATTATTATTATTATTATTATTATTATTATTATTATTATTATTATTATTGTGAGTTCTGTCTTACGACAGGTCCAATGAACTTAGTCAGCCAATGCATTCTGTACTCTGCCTCCTCGTTCACCTGCGAGAATTTTCTTCTCTCTTTCAAGTCATCCAATATTTGAATCCTCCTCCTTCCTAAGCTCCTCTTTCCCTCAACCTTTCCTACTATGACGTCATGCAGAAGACAGTTCTTCCTAAGGATGTGTTTGATACAATTTGCTTTGTTACGAAAAATCACATCCAAAATGGTTCTCTTCTCACCCACTCTTCTTAGGACTTCTTCATTTATCACCCTCTCTTTTCACCCGATCTTCTCGAGTCTTCTCCAAAACCACATTTCAAAGCTCTCCGAGTATTTCTTTTACATCTTCTTCCTGAGAGTTCAATTTTCTGCTCCATACAGCGCAATTCTATTTTTTGAAAACTATATATAGTTTTTTTATTTCCAAATATATCAAAAATAAATCTTCTGAGAAATGAGTATAGACCTTTGGTACTTGAATAATATCAAGATTCAAACCCGCTATCTCTTTGGTGAGCACCGTTTTAAATAAGACTTTTCTTATTTACAATTTTCGGATACACCCATCATATAATCTTTGGTACTTGAAAATTTGAGTTCAAGTCGAGGTTTAGTAGCTGTTCAAACTCGATTCGAAGATATTTACAAAACTTTAAAAATTAGATTACTCGGAATTTTCTATATTTTTTGTCTAAAAAATTCTTATTTTAATTAACTTTATACAATTTTAATATATAATTTCATAACAACAAGAGTACCTCAATATTTTGTCTAGTTAGAAAATTGAAAAAATTTATGAATTTTATTTAAAAATTCGAATTATTGTGACTATATGGTTTATAGATGGATATATTAAAATTAATTTAACTTGAAATATTTATTTTACAATTATTGCTCTATACTACTCGAAATCGGAAAAAAAACTGGATTTCATTCAAACATGACTCGAAGTGAAAAATGCCTAATTGCACACTCACGGTAAAATGATATCAATTTTGACCGAAATAAAGTTTTTATTTTCTATATTAAAACAAAAGGACTATACCAGGCTTTCCGCCGGTAAACGATGGAACATCACGGTAAAAGAAAAAAACTTTTTGAAAACCATTCTTAGTGACTCCGGCCTGGATACGATCTCTAACCACTCCATCAACGGCGACTGAGGGCAATTCGAGACGAAAGCCTATTAGAAACCGCTTGGTCACTGCTGCGGTTCTATCGCAATAGAACGTTGATTGCTTGAAACGAAGGCAATCACTATCGTAACAGTATTCCATCTGACCGATGTTCGTTCGGGCATGAGCACGCTAGTTAGCCTGAAATAAAGGGCACAGGAGGTCCAATTAGCCTCACGGGCAATTTGCGGCTTACCACGAACGCCCTACTCAACCACCTCCCTTAATCTCTAACCGAGATAATATATGGCTGCTTGTATATACAATGTTGTTCAAATTATTAGATGAAGATTACAGCTCAATTATTTATAAATATACTTTCACAAGCTACACATTAATACAATCAAATGTCAGCTGGTTTATTTAATTATTTTTATTTAAGATGTTAGAACCGTTCAGGTAACACGTATATGTATTAATTACGCCAATATTTTAAGGATGATGAAGGTTGAATTTATAGGAAGTGCACTCACGTTTGAGTTAAGAAAGGGAGATTATACTAAATATATTCCTGTTACTTGTAAGATTATATATATTCATATTCTGAAAATTGAAAAATGACACCTTGACACGGGAATCGAACCCGGCACCTTTGGCTTAGAACGTTAATGCTCTAACCACTGAGCTATCCAGGAATTGTCCCGTGTCCAGCGTTATTCTTCACTCATATTTTAAGGCAGAGTTTATGATGGACGTGTGAAAATCTTCGGCTACAAATGTGTGATTTTTTAAAATATTAAGATCACTAGCTATCAGATAACACAGCCACATTCGACTCGGTAGTTGACTTAATGCTGCCACTTGTACAATAATTGTACCGAGTCGAAGGTGGCTGCGTTATCTGATAGCTCGTGATCTTAATAAAATCCCACATTTGTAGCTGACGATTTCCGCACGTCCATCATGGACTCTGCCTTAAAATATGAGCGAAAAAACGACCCTGGGCCACAGATAAGGAAAGAACAAAGCCAAAGCCGCTAGGTTAAACGTGTTGCACTCCTTTTCGAGGCTTTACTCCTTCAACGTTGGGATCGCTAGGTGCGATCCTCAGTGACTACAGCACAATCAAGTGAGAATTTTTTAAACGACTCACTTTAAACTCGAAAGTACTAGAAGGCAGATACAAAATATTAGCTCCTCGATTTAACCTGTCGGTTGGCGGTCACCGAGCAAGCTTTAACTGTGTAGACACATCTCTCTGTTGTGACGTCACGTGTAGTCCGGCGCCTAGACAAGACACTAACAGTATCTACTATTCTTACTTATTTATTGCGTATTATTAATTTGTAATTATATAATAATATACCCGCTTCTACAAAAAACTTTCCTAGTGCGCTTTACCGTTTTCGTAAATTTTGTATTTTGTTCACATTTTTATTAAATACGATGAAATATAGAATGCTCATTTTTACTTACAGGTCAAAATTTTTACGCAAATTTTTATCGCTCTCAGAGTACCGGTAATATTGATCACATATCGAGTTTGAAAAAAAATTAAGATAATTGGCAAAACTAATTTGGAACAGAATTAATCCTATTATTTGGATAATATTCATAATGATTTACATTATTTTTATAAATCATTACAGATATGGGGAGACCTGGTGGTCTAGGGGTAAGGTGTCAGACTTCTATGCTGGCGGCCGGGGTTCAATCCTCGGTCACGGAACAGATTTATCTGATTACCAAACCCTTCCTTCACCTCTGACAAGACATCTTGTGAATGTGTGGAATGCCAGGCCTCCACCGTGGTTCGGATTCCACGTTAAACTGTAGGTCCTCCATTTCATCTCACAATCACCCTACCATTACACATTAGCGTAAGTGCGTATAACCCGAATGGGTAGTAAGACGCGGTGCTAATAATAATAATAATAATAATAATAATAATTACAGATATGCAGAATGTATCAGCTTAATTTATAAGTTTCTGATATGAATAACAGTTTTATCAGTTTTAAAATATGATTTGTTTGTACTGTATAAACATTTTTTCTAATCTTTATTTTAGAAAATAAATTTATTTACAAACATTAGCAGTGTAAAAACACTCCACAGGTGGCAAGTAAGAAATCAAGTTAATAATTTTCTAAAAATTTGTCTCTGATATCTAATTTACCGATTTTATTTTGTTCTTTTCCAGATAGAATCAAATAAAAGTAATTTTATTTTGTAATGCATAATAAATATACAACGAATATACATATCGCACATATATAAACATACATATCGCAATGTATTAGACCCTGTCAAATGTTGTTATTAAATTACACATATTAATAGTATTCGTTTATGCAATTACATTATATTAACAAATAATAATGGAAAATAGTAAATAATAACACTGGAAATAGTTTTGTTCTATAAGAATATCTATAAATAGATTGTTGGTAGTTTTCAAATTAGTGCTAAAACAAGCTTCTAATGACAGTTACTTACTTTTTTTTATGTAATGATATTCTTGAATTTCTTATAAGTTTTCCTTTTGTCGTCTGAATTGAACCCTCTTTTTGTACTTTTCAAGACCGGTGAACTGTTAAAAATTTCATTCTAATTAAAGTTCTTTGGCAAATAAATGCTCTAACTACTTCTTTATAAATTCTAGGATAAGGGTGACCTGGTGGTCTAGGGGTAAGGTGTCAGACTTCTATGCTGGCGGCCGGGGTTCAATCCTCGGTCACGGAACAGATTTATCTGATTACCAAACCCTTCCTTCACCTCTGACAAGACATCTTGTGAATGTGTGGAATGCCAGGCCTCCACCGTGTTTCGGATTCCACGTTAAACTGTAGGTCTTTTATTTCATCTCACAATCACCCTACCGTTACACATTAGCGTAAGAGCGTATAACCCGAACGGGTAGTAAGACGCGGTGCTAATAATAATAATCTAGGATAAGTTTTTATTAAATTAATAGCTAAATTCAATACTACGACACGTCCTTTTCTTAGTGTTATTTTAAACAAAAGGATTGGTGATGTGAAATTATAAAATACCTATCACAGTAAAATTAGGTGTGATACATCATAAATAAATGTCATTTTATAGTTATGCATAGCTGTGTACGTCCATAGGCTATGCTTCATAGCCATCTGTTATCGCCAGGTGCTACCTTTTTGACCACACATCTGGAAAAGTTTTTTTTTTTTTTTTTTTTTTTTAGATTTTGTCTAACCATAAACATTGATAAAATCCTTAGTTAAGATTGATTCTGCCCACCCCCACGAAAACGTCAGAAATTACTGTTCACCCCCACCCAAAAAATCCTCACGTAATTCTTGAAACGTCCCTAGCTTCCGATCTATTGGCAATTTTTTTTTTTTAATTGAGGTTTCGGAAAACGGGAGTTTATTATTATGCTTTTTGATGAAAATATGTAAAATCTGTAAGATACGAATAATGATGAACAATACATTTCTTTCATTTATGCCTCTTGGTGAAATGTGATGCTATTTTTTCCATCATGTTTCTGCAATAATGTATATTACCTGGTTTCACAAATCTTATGAGTTTTAAGTAAATGTTACCATTTTCAAACAAAGGAGGAAGAAAGTTTGTGTGGTGTACCATACCATTTATTTGTTGAGGCTAGTTATTAACCTTAATAATATGGACACAAGTTAATATTATACAACTTATAAACTTGTTTGTATTTTCGTCTTTATTAAAACATTATTTCTCACTTAGTAGATACCAAAACTGATATCATACAAGAATCATCTATTTAAAACATTTATATAAAGTTAATTTCGGCCAAATCAACTGCTATTTAAAAATAATATTTCTAAATATTAGAAGTATAAAGCACAAATATGAGGATTTATTATGTTTTTCTCTTATTAAACTAAATATTAATTTAATAATATTAACACGAGTGTAGATATACGGGGATTAGACATTATTGCTTAAAATTCCAAACTACAAGGCCAATTTCACCTGTAGAGACAATAAATTAGGTGAGGGAGTTTGTGGTTTGGTTAAAAGAGCTTAATGGTTTCAAACATGGACATTTGACATTTTTAGTAAAGGTTCCTTTTTGGCTCTAGACCAGAGATAAGACCAAATTTTGTGAAATTCATCAGCCTGTAAGAGATTAAAAAGGGGGTTCAAAAGTTTTCAAAATTCACTGACCATGCATTTTTTGAACTAGTGGACATAGAGCTTTGAAATTTAAAATGAATGGTTCTGTATAAAAATAGGTGAGAAATTTTTAGGGTTTTTCAAATTTAATCACCTAAAGAGGTGTAAAGGGGAAAAAAAGGGCAATAAAGTCTATGTCCTCCAATCAAGATGATATTTGATATATGGGGGTGTACTGGGTCGCAGAATAAATTAATTTATGTACGGCATCCACACGATGGTTCCCAAGGTGCGTTTGTAAAAAGTGTGTTCAAGACTACCAAAACTAATATAAATAAATACTTTCCAGGGTGATAGAAAATTGAAATATTGCAGACAACAAATGGGACCACTCCAAATAATTATAAAAGTATGAACATTTTTGTTTAATAAGTGGGACCCTGGGACATAAGGAAGGGGATATAAACAGGATAAAAACCTTTTATGTGTGCTAACAAAGTTAAATTTGACAGTTGTTTAGGAGGACAACTCCAAATAACCAAATAAGTCTTAAAAATGGAAATTTCTAAATGATAGTTAGAAAAATGCGCTTAAATATTTACAAAACTAATAGAAACAACTAATTCCCAGTGTGGTAGAAAATTGAAATGTAGAAGTAAAGTAAAGGGACATGTCAAATTACTATAAGTCTGTACATTTTTAGTTTTAAATGGGACCCCGGCAGGGGGGGGGAGGTTAGATGAGGGGCTATAAAAATAAAAACAACTTTTAGCTGTGATAGAATATTTAAATTTGGCAAGTAGGTAAAATGAACTTTCAAAATTGTAGCATTGGACGTTATATGGAAGACGCAAAAAACAAAACAAATAGAAGAGACTTACTGCATTCGTCTGTCGACTGGGCCTGCGGGGAACAACGGCTCAAAACCTCCGGACAAACTTTCACTGACCTGGGAGAACAAGACACTAAGAGCGCGTAATGACTGGCAAGCTCAGCCGACGCCCAGGGCAGGCTGCACATGCGCAGTAACGAGTTCCCGTTTCGAGAAGGTTCCCGAAGCTCAGCATGCTTGCATATTGTTCCATTTAAGTCCAGAATGTATCCCACCCCTTCTCCTTTCATCCTCTACTGAGTTTTGTATATATTCTGTTCTCTGTATCGATAACGACACAATTTGGGCCTGTGTCATAGCAGGGATAACATAAGCTCCAGCTTTCTGCGACTAAAATGTAAGATCTAAATTCAGTCTTGACTTATAAAACCTTTTTTATATACTATGATACTTTTCAAAATTCTTTTTTTGGCCATGTATTTAAATTATATCTAAATTTATATCTTATGGTTAGGAACATTTCCTTATTTTTTTTCATAACGAGGTCATGGCGCCTTACCAACAGTAATGTCATTTATATTACGATAGTTCCGATAGTTATGGTCATAAGGTATTTAGGAATATTTAATAACTTTCACGGAAACCATTTTCTTGGTCTTGTCGTTAATTTATTATGGATTGCTATTTGATATTAGAATTGTAACTTGTGCAAACCTTTTTACGCGCCATTTCTAATGGTTAACTATTTGATATTTAAATTTTTATCATATTATAATACGCTAATTCTTGAGGGATACCTTTTGATTGCTGAGTTAAGATGGTTTGTTGTCTTTTGCTAAGCTTCTTTTATTCTGAGCGAACTTTTAATATTAAAAATAGGAAACAAATATTTGATATTAAAAATATAAAATATTTAATAATTTAATGTTACTAGAAGGGCGCCTCTTCAAGATAGAGTTATGGTTAACTTCATTGAATTACATTTTTATGTAATATCATGTGACTATATTTATAAAGTCTCTTATTAGTCTCGCGTACACTATACGCATGTTAAGAAAACAAATGTTAACTTTTCTATGGAATATTTTCATTGGTTTCGAGTCATAATGTTGTTTACCTATATTATATTGTATACTCCGAATCAAACTGTTACGCAACTATTGAGCGTTACTAATAAATATCGACCTTTCTTGACCTGCTTTGTATCTGTCTGATATATGCCCCATCATTCCCAAGGAAATTCGTCTAATATTTTGGTTTAGTATGAACTTTAGGAAGGCTGCAGTCTCATGCTGTCTGGGTGAGATAGAGGGTCACATTTATAAAATCTACAAACTAGTTTGAGGGTTGCGAGTTGTGGGACTGTAATGATTTGTGTCAAGCATTTGCAACCTAGAACTCCTCGGCACTCGCTCTGGGTTAACCCCCCCCCCTCCCCCCCATTTTTTTAGTTTTTATATTATTCTATGTGTTTTGATGGCCTCTGCCCCTTTTGGATGCTACAAAATAATCAAATAAATCTTAATAATTGAAATTTATAAGTGGGAGTTGAAGAAATGGTAGGGGAAGGGGGTGGGCTCAACATTTACAAAAACTAATATATTCATCTACTTCTCTGTGTGGAAAATAGGGAGTGATAGTCCCCTCAAAATGTTTACAAAACTATATAAATACAATTTTTGTAGCTATAAAAGCTTGAAATGTCACCACGCAATTTAATAATAAAACAGGTTTGAGTCGCTAGAAAGGAACACATTGTTGACGTTAATTCATTAAAAAAGTTTCTCATCTAATGTTACTATGCTCATGATAGATATTCAACAACTGTTGATATCACCAAGTGAAGGAAATTAAACTATATATTTCTACTGGAGCGATATTTATTTATTTTGGCCAAAACCCAATTTGATATAAAAAAAACTTCAAAAAGATTAGCATTTTCTCGCGTTTCCTACGCTCTTGAACAATTGGAGTTTCAAAATTGAAGCCCAGGAAATGGTAGCACTTAAAATGTGTTCAACCAAAATAGAACATTCTTTACGATGCGGTTAGGTTGACAGTTGGTAACCACGTAAAATATCATATAAGATAACCAAATAAGTCTTAAGATTTCAAATTGGAACTGTGGAGGCAAGTTGGTGGTGAGGGGGACAGAGGGGTTTGGAAATGAGAGTAAATTGCCATCTTTCCAAAGAAAATATACTTTTATGCATGAAAGAAAATTTAAATTTTCCAATTTGTTAAAAGGACTATCCCACATAACCATAAATATATAAAATTTGGAATTTGAAAATTTACTGCTGGGAAATGGGAGGGTTCTCTAAAATTTCCTAAGCTATAAAAACTCGTTATGTTCCAAATGTGGGTACACTTTATATTAAGTAAACCTCCCTCATCTCTAACATAATAGCGTAACTAGTAGTACATAAGCGTTTAACTCGAACAAATATTAAGGCATGGTGCTAACCAAAATAACAAAATAGAAAATGTTATCGATGTTGACAAAAAAAAATCTACTTCTAAAAGGTTATTTTTATAAAAATTGGACTGTAATAAGACATTTGGAACACTAAATTTAAAGGCAGACGAAAAATTTTTAAAGTACTAAAAGTAAATCAACACACAAATTAAAGCCTATCTTGAAGTGGATACATTAGATTTACAAATACATAGCTGTTATCGCATATCTAGGAGCGACATAACAATTAAAATAAACCAATTCAGGCAACATAACTTGAATAATAATGATGCTTCATATTGTTTCTGTAAAAGAGTCTATTATTTAATCTATGCTCGTTGGTAAAATGTGATGTTCTTTTTTCAAACATGTTTCTATGATCGTGCTTAGGTAAAGTTTGCATTGTCAATGGAGTGTCACGGCCACCCTGTGCACTCTCAGTTCACACAATCGGGATTCGAACACTGATATCATCAGTTATTTGCAGTCTAGTCTAACGAAAAAGTGAATCCTAAAGAATTGTGACCGAAGAAGCTGGCCACAAAATATTTAATAATTCATTTACAAGTGCATTTCCAAGACTGCGTATCACTTATGTTTAGACACTGTAGAAGCACTGGCATTGTATATTTGGGTCCAACACTCTCAATTTGAAAAATTTTGGTCAATGAAGCTGGAGTGAGGAGGGGTAAGGGATAACCGCTACCTGAACTATTGTACTCTGAGAGACGGCAGCTCTTAGCTCTCAGCTTGTCTTTCTCATTAGGAACATTTTGCAAGTGAGTTGTTTTAAAGAATTCTCACTTGGAAGCGCTGTTATCACTGGATATTTTAAGTTCTACCTGACTCAAGGGGGGCAGCAAATCTCCCATAAGGCTATGTATCTGTTATTTCTATGTCTGTGCCCTGGTACGGGATAATTCCTGGATAACTCAGTGGTTAAAGCAGAAGGTCCAGGGTTCATTTCCCGTGGCCAGGTGTCATTTTTCAATTTTCAAAATATGATATCTAGATGTAGTAATCCTCACTCAAAGCATAAATAATAGCTTTGGCTATTTGATTTTGATATATGTATTCAAACTGCCTTATTCGTCAATGTATCATTTTATAGGAGTCACAGAGTGTACTACACATGTTCCCGTTACTTGTAAGATTGTATGTAATCAGACTGCCTTATTCGTCAATGTATCAGTTTATAGGAGTCACAGAGTGTACTACACATGTTCCCGTTACTTGTAAGATTGTATGTAATCAGACTGCCTTATTCGTCAATGTATCATTTTATAGGAGTCGCAGAGTGTACTACACATGTTCCCGTTACTTGTAAGATTTTATGTAATCAGACTGCCTTATTCGTCAATGTATCATTTTATAGGAGTCACAGAGTGTACTACACATGTTGCCGTTACTTGTAAGATTGTATGTAATCAGACTGCCTTATTCGTCAATGTATCATTTTATAGGAGTCACAGAGTGTACTACACATGTTCCCGTTACTTGTAAGATTGTATGTAATCATACTGCCTTATTCGTCAATGTATCATTTTATAGGAGTCACAGAGTGTACTACACATGTTCCCGTTACTTGTAAGATTGTATGTAATCATACTGCCTTATTCGTCAATGAATCATTTTATAGGAGTCACAGAGTGTACTACACATGTTCCCGTTACTTGTACTCGGACTACCTTATTTAGCAAGAAGCTCCGTGAAATAATGAGATGAGAACTAATCGACGTATTCATATGTGCCACGACGCATTAAAAACGCCAACCAACACAAACACTTGTGTATATTGTTAGGACTTTCTCTGGACAAACCTAAATAGTTCTAGAAAATTGTTTGTTGCTTAAAATACGTTCATTAATAAACAAATTGGTGACCGAAGGTCTAGGGGTAAGGTGTCGGACTTCTGTACTGGGGGCCGGGGTTCAATCCTCGGTCCCGGCACAGATTTATCTGATTACCAAACCCTTCCTTCACCTCTGACAAGACGTGTATTAATCACAACTTGTGAATGTGAGGAATGCCAGGCCTCCACCGTGGTTCGGATTCCACGTTAAACTGTAGGTCCTGCATTTCATCTCACAATCATCCTACCATTACACATTAGCGTAAGTGCGTATAACCCGAACGGGTAGTAAGACGCGGTGCTAATAATAATAATAATAATAATAATAATAATAATAATAATAATAATAATAAACAAATTACCATATATTCCTTTCTCCAAGCCCTAAACGTATGGATCACAAATAATTAATATCACCAAATCCTTAATTCTTGGAGCATCTACAATAATAATTATTCCCACCATTCCATTAACTATTGCATATCATCAAACTGTTAGTTCCCATACTACCTAAATTCTTGTCACAATTCCGTTAACTAATGGAGCAGTTACAATTTACGATGTTCACCAACTCTTAAATCTTTAAACTCCAATCTGTTCCCACTAAACACATAACTATGGACCAGATTTTACTTATTTACCTTTTCTTTTCCTTGATCGTAAAACAAAGGCAGTTGATATATATATATGCATTTAATGTTATCACGAGTACATGATGTTAACTTTATAGTGCCTATGTTTGCCTATTCATTTGGTTTATGCCTATTGTAAGAATAAACGCCTATTTTGGCTTTGTCCTCTCTCTTTTCAATACGGTATAGATTTTCTGCTGAAAGAGAGGGTCTAGTTACTTACAGTAGCCTCATGGCTTCTTTGGTGCTGACTGACAGCTCACAGCTAATAGCTAAAAGCTTTTAAAAACTACCAGACCAAATTATGTATCCCTACGCCAAACCATATGATCTACAAAAACATGTGTTTAGCAGCTGTCACTTTTGACGGCCAAAATTTTGGTATATACCTAAATGTTGACTGTCATAAGTCAGCTGTGAGCTGTCAGTCAGCACCAAAGAAGCCACGGGGCTACTGTAGAAATGGTAAGCTGTGGCATACTTTTTTGGAGTGGGTTTGAAAATCGACACTTGTTAAATAATAATCAAATAGCTGAAGCTATTATTTATGCATTTTATTGAGGAATTATCCATCAATATATTATATTCTGAAAGTTGAAAAATGATACCTGGACACAGGAATCAAACCTGGCACCTTTGGCTTAGTACGCCAATGCTCTAATCACTGAGCTATCGAATAAATTTTCTTTTTATACATGTTTTTGTCCTTTTACACAATTTTAAAACAAAAGGCTAAACATTTTTTGGATCAGAACCCTCACTAATTTTATATATGAGCCGCTACTGTTTTGGGGTGGTTCCTTGACCCGGGTGGTTTCCTTAGATCATTCTTACCCTTCTGATAGTCGATCTTACTGCTGCCTGGTGCAGACGCAGAATAGCATTCTCTAGTGCTCCTTGAAGGTGAGCACGAAAACAAATGATAATATATACCAACCAATTGGGCATACCATAGTATTGACCGTACTTAGGGACGGGTTGTCGCATTCCGTAGAGCTTCAGAAACAAGTAAGAGACATATTTATATTAATAAGGAAGAAGATAAGGGTAGCAGAACTAATAAGAGTTTTTAAAGATGGGTGCGTTGACAGTACTCTATGGAAGGCTGGGTGAGACCACTGTTATACACATCTTGCTTATCTGAGTGGGCCTTTGGGGAGGACTGGGACTGCCGCCAGGGTCAATGACGTACAGTAGCCCCATGGCTTCTTTGGTGCTGACTGACAGCTCACAGCTGACTTCTGACAGTCAAAATTTAGGTATATACCTAAATTTTGACTCTCAGAAGTGACAGCTGCTAAACACATGTTTTTGCAGATCCCATGGCTCGGCGTAGGGATACATAATTTGGTCTGGTAACTTTTCAAAGCCGTCAGCTGTCAGCTGTCAGTCAGCACCAAACAAGTCATGGGCCTCTGGATAAGAGGATTGGTGGCTACGGGAACCTGTTTAGAAGGAATGCGCAAGCTTCCAGAAGTGGTCATTGATGGTTGGCCTTTTACAGATCCCGATTAAGAGTCACGTTTTGAACGTAGCTATCAATAATAATATTTAGCACCACGTCTTACTACCCGTTCGGGTTTTATACGCTTTAAATACTAATTACGCTAATGGATTAGGAATTGGGAAGGTTGAATTAGAGGAATTGAACCCGCATTTGCGTGGAGGGAGAGTGGAAAAACATTCAGGAAAAACCACCCCTAGTTCACCCGACCAAGATTCGAACCTCGATCTTCCCGTCCTCAGCAGTCGAGCTCAACACGACTAGCGCGTTAGCCAACTACGCCACCGAGGTGGGTGAACGTAGCTATCAATGGTCGATGTTTACAAAACATCGATGTTTTGCTTTCGATGTTCTATATTTTCACCATCGATGGTGAATGGCTGATGTTTTGAAACCATCGATTGTTTTCTTTTGTAGATTCAAAAGTTCAAACTAGGGATGGACATCGATAGGGAAAAAAAAAACGATGGAAAAAAATACAGCTATGGCAACAAAAAATAAAGTATTTTTTTATTGGTTTTAAAGCAATTTTAAAACACTGGGATAGTGGTGTTTTTTTTATATTAATTTACTAATATATATTGTGCTTATCATATCAATCATAAGCCATATTTATATTCTCAGTTTAAGAGTTTCTATATTTTTAAAAATTAGGTCAGAATCATAGATGTCTAGAGATCGATTTTTTCAACATTAATGGTACGTCTCTGATGTCTACATCGATGTTAAACATCGATGCTCATTCTTGCTAGGAACATACTTTTAAACTTTGATTATTCATTTTAATAAATGCGCATATTGAAAACAATAAACGAATACCAGGCGCGTAAGACTCTCGGGGGTTTTTTCTCTTGGATAGAACAGATTCTTTTCTAAGTAAAATTACGGCACCCTTGTTGTACTGTACATTTGTTATATAAAGCCAATTTTAATTGCTTACTGGCTAATTTCCAATTAGTTTTATACTCTTAGTTATACATTTTTAAATCTATAGAATGTGACAATATATCATTCATATTTTACCTATGACTATTAGAGGAAGCAAAAATATAAATACACTATATTTCCTCTTAATATCTACATATTTAAATGTAATTAAACAGTTATTGATATAATGTTTAAGTTGTTCTCTACGAACGAATGAATGCGTGGAAATGCTAGCCTCGGTGTCTCCGCGGACAGCTACCATTCTAGACTTTCTTGTAAACGTCACTATTAGTTCCACGCAACAACCTTATTGTTGAATATATTTGATTTCTTTGAAGAAACTTCCACATTGTATTGATTTCATAAACATATCCATCCTAAAGATAATATCAAACCACTTCATATTTGTCACTTCCCTGCAAAAGTACTCCCTCCAACTATTCCTATCTTGATCTAGTTCTATCCAGTCCACCTCATTACGCCATATCACTATTTTGATCTAGTTCTTTCCAGTCCAAATCATTACACCCTATCCCCTTTAGGTCAATTCTAATCTTATCCTTCCATCTGCGTCTAGGTCTTCCCAATGGTCTTTTCCCATTGGGTTTTCCGGTCAATACCCTGAACAAGGTTCTAGATTCTCCCAATCACGTTGAATGTCCTGCCCACCGTGGTCTACGAGATTTGATTACCCTAACATTGCCTGGGTATGAGTAAAATAAATGTAACTCATCATTATGTAACCTCCATCACTTCCAAGTATCCTTATCAACTTTTGGACCAAATATCATCCTAAGCACCTTGTTTTTGAACAGCCTGAAATTGTTTTTATAATGTAAGTAAGAGACCACGTTTCACACCCATGGAGAACAACTGGTAAAGTTATTGTTTTGTGTATTCTGAGTTTTACATTTACCCCCTGATCTACTCTAAAGTTATGCTACGTACCATTGAGTTTTAATAATCATAATATTTTTATATTAATAAGTTTAGTTAGCAAATGAACGTAAATGTTGATGTGATATACTACTATGACTACATACTACTACTACTACTACTACTACTACTACTACTACTACTACTACTACTACTACTACTACTACTACTACTACTACTAACTACTACTACACTACTACTACTACTACTATAATAATAATAATTAATTATTATTATTATTATTGTATATTTCACACTCACAATGTCTTAACAGAATAATATTATTTCACATTCACAGTGTCTTGCCGGATAATATTATTTCACACTCACAGTGACTTGCCGGAATAATATTATTTCACACTCACAGTGACTTGCCGGAATAATATTATTTCACATCATAGTGCTCGACATAATATTATTTCACACTCACAGTGACTTGCCGGAAATATTATTTCACACTCATAGTGACTCGACAGAATAATATTATTTCACACTCACAGTGACTTGCCGGAATAATATTATTTCACACTCACAGTGACTTGCCGAATAATATTATTTCACACTCATAGTGACTCGACAGATAATATTATTTCACACTCATAGTGACTCGACAGAATAATATTATTTCACACTCATTATTACTATTATTATTATTATTATTATTATTATTATTATTATTATTATTTAAATAGTAGCGATTCTGGGCCACATCAATCTATAGCTCAGTTTGAGGAAATATTAGCAAGTACTAATGTACCGTTGTCCAAGAAATGCCCTCACGTACTGATCGTACATTCTTTCCGTGGAGGATCTTTCCATGTCCCAATGAGATGAGGTGATAATGAATGATACACCCAATACGATCGCTGAAGGAACTGTAGGTCTTATGGAGAAAAGCTCTATCCTCGCTGTCTCTCTCTCTCATTTAACTGTTGCCAAAACTCTTCGCTCTCAATTGTCTGAAGATGGTGTGCTGTGGTAAGGAGGAGTTACTGGCAACATCAACTAACCAGCGTTGCAAAACTTTTCTTATACTTGAGGGTGAGATTGACCACACAAAAATGAGATCATGAAAATGCTGTCTCCCGATAGTAACCATGCAGTTCCCTCAACGATAATATCAAGTGTAATAAATATAACGGGGTGAAGCCAATGAAGATCATAACCTAATTTAAGCCTAATTAACAAAATCGTGGTGTCCATGGGAATTAGTCCTCTTTCAATAGAATTCCCCGGTACCAGCAGCGAATCGAACTCAAGAACTCTAGGTCAGCCACCAGGGGCTCTGACCACTATACCATGAGGCCTATTTGGTACGATATAGTTATATTTTATAAGAATTTATGGTTTACTTTTACTAAATATTACTAAATATTTGGAGCGACCATTAATACTTTACAAAAGATGAATAATATCATTTGATTATAAGGTCCACATTGAAATTTGA
Organism: Timema cristinae; assembly: GCA_039000515.1. Classification (NCBI taxonomy): domain Eukaryota; kingdom Metazoa; phylum Arthropoda; class Insecta; order Phasmatodea; family Timematidae; genus Timema; species Timema cristinae. The sequence goes on from JBCFYV010002255.1 coordinate 26,487,146, forward strand.
AAACAGTGAGGGGGATACATTCCATAATATGTATTACTCAATTAAAAACAATAACGACCCAATATCATATTCATATAAAAAAAAGAAAAATACATAGAGAATGCCCCTTGTAAAATAAAAATACTCTATTTTTCTACCAAAAATTTGTATCTTTTTTTTTAACAATGGTGTGAATATCGGGATTTAAATCTTGTGCCAAAGTCCCTATAGTAATTTTTCACAAATACGTCTCCGTAGGCAGGAGAAAGACTGCCATGTGTTTTGTTCACTTTCATGTGTGAAAACAGCTGTTAACATAAATGTGTGCAGCCAAAGGCAAATATTGGCTTTGCAAATTATATAATATTTAGACAGCTGCATCGGTGGCCGCATGGTCTAGGGCAGTAGTGGGGAACCATTTGACATTGTAAGGCCACATGTCACCTCATGGATTCCACATTAGGCCATACATTTTATGTATAGTTAATTTTGTCAAAATTATAAATATCTACTTTACCCATAAAGGAGCGGATGGTTTTTTAGGTCTTTTTTTCCTTTTTATTCAACGAGAACAAATTTTAATTGTTTACATATTTATTATATTTATATAGAGAAGCACTTTAAAAAAAATATTGATTGCAAAATATTTGACATAACTTCATTTTTTAATTTTTTTCGAGTTTGTTTGTTTGTTTGTAAGTGTTTATTATTTTTCCATAAACATATATATATATATATATATATACATGAATAAAAACACGAGAAACATTTAGGGACATTGACACCAGCCCCGAAGGGCTCTCGACAACACACACGACATTGAACATATAACGAGTTTGTTCTTCACAAATATTGGCTCATTTTAAATTCAACTGTAAATATATATTGTACAAGCACATTTAAAAATAAATATTTATCAGCATGTAGTAAGAATTGTAAAATCAAATAGAAAATGAATCAAGAATAGATTTATATGAAATAAACATCTCAACAGTTAATAAAAACTATGACTGCGAAATAATATTATTCTGGCAAGACACTGTGAGTGTGAAATAATATTATTTCGGCAAGACACTGTAAGTGTGAAATAATATTATTCCGGCAAGTCACTGTGAGTATGAAATAATATTAGTCCGGCAAGTCACTGGAGTGTGAAATAATATTATCCCGGCAAGTCACTGTGAATATGAAATAATATTAGTCCCGGCAAGACACTGTAAGTGTGAAATAATATTATTCCGGCAAGTCACTGTAAGTGTGAAATAATATTATTCCGGCAAGTCACTGTGAGTGTGAAATAATATTATTCCGGCAAGTCACTGTGAGTGTGAAATAATATTATCCCGGCAAGTCACTGTGAGTATGAAATAATATTATTCCGGCAAGTCACTGTGAGTGTGAAATAATATTATCCCGGCAAGTCACTGTGAATATGAAATAATATTAGTCCGGCAAGACATTGTGAGTGTGAAATAATATTATTCCTGCCAGACATTGTGAGTATGAAATAATATTATTCCGGCAAGTCACTGTGAGTGTGAAATAATATTATCCCGGCAAGTCACTGTGAATATGAAATAATATTAGTCCGGCAAGTCACTGTGAGTGTGAAATAATATTATTCCGGCAAGTCACTGTGAGTGTGAAATAATATTATCCCGGCAAGTCACTGTGAGTATGAAATAATATTATTTCGGCAAGTCACTGTGAGTGTGAAATAATATTATCCCGGCAAGTCAGTGTGAATATGAAATAATATTAGTCCGGCAAGACATTGTGAGTGTGAAATAATATTATTCCTGCAAGACATTGTGAGTATGAAATAATACTAGTCCGGCAAGTCACTGTGACTCACATGCTACTCATACTGTGTCAACACTCATAAGGCACCTATTGCTAGTGTGTTCGCAAGTCAAATCGTATCGTTCGAGGAGGTTGGTTCGTATTTCAACGTATATGCGTGTGAGTGCTAATTCAATATGGTTGCAACAAAAAAGTGGTCAGAGAATGAAACAAAGTTTGTTGAATTATATAAAAAAATATCTTAGTGTTTTTGGTTCTTTCGCTTCGTTGCTTATAAATACAATAAATGGTACTGTGCCCCGCACAAATTTCTCGCCCCTAAGCTCAAAAATGGAGTAATTGCTCATAACACTGAACCTGGGAGATTAGTAGCTCCCATATCAAATTGTAGAAAATATTATTTACTAAATGTGAACATAAAATAAAAAGAAAGAAATTCCCAAAAAATAATGGCAGTAAATAAATCAAAATGAAATTAATATATTAAACAAAACAATACCAGTACATTTATACATAGCAATAAAATCAATTGTACAAACGATCGAATTTCATAGACATCGCAATCTTTTGCCTATAAACGGTCTTAATATAATTAAAAAGAAATAATATGTATAGTTACATAAACATAAAGTAAAAAAGATACCATCATATTTTTCCAAAGAGCTGTCTTTTGTGTCTTACGACAGGTCCATTCCTTTTGTCAGTGAACCGCCAATGCACCCTGTCCTCAGCCTCCTCCTTCAGTCCTTATAATTATGAATAACCGTCAACAAATCTGAATATTTTGAATGTTCACTAAAGGGGCTTGTAGTAATCTTACAGGATGTACACATCAAAAAAAACCAGTATCCGTAACCATATATTTATCTAAATTGAGGAAAAGATTTGTTTTTAAATTGAATTAAATCATATAAGAGTAAATAATGTTCCGATAACGTAAAAAATATCTCAACCTCAAAGCGAGCTACTCATCGCCGGGCTCTTTTGTTATAGTAAGGGGAGGGAGCGCTCAGGTCACAAGAGTTGGAGCAAGGGTAGTATCAGGAGGTAAACAAGCAGTCTAGCAGGCTGAACTACTCAATGTTATAGTAAGGGGAGGGAGCGTTCAGTTCACAAGAGTTGGAGCAAGGGTAGTATCAGGAGGTAAACAAGCAGTCTAGCAGGCTGAACTACTCAATGTTATAGTGAGGGGAGGGAGCGCTCAGTTCACAAGAGTTGGAGCAAGGGTAGTATCAGGAGGTAAACAAGCAGTCTAGCAGGCTGAACTACTCAATGTTATAGTAAGGGGAGGGAGCGCTCAGTTCACAAGAGTTGGAGCAAGGGTAGTATCAGGAGGTAAACAAGCAGTCTACCAGGGTGAACTACTCAATGTTATAGTGAGGGGAGGGAGCGCTCAGGTCACAAGAGTTGGAGCAAGGGTAGTATCAGGAGGTAAACAAGCAGTCTACCAGTGTGAACTACTCAATGTTATAGTGAGGGGAGGGAGCGCTCAGGTCACAAGAGTTGGAGCAAGTGTAGTATCAGGAGGTAAACAAGCAGTCTAGCAGGCTGAACTACTCAATGTTATAGTAAGGGGAGGGAGCGCTCAGGTCACAAGAGTTGGAGCAAGTGTAGTATCAGGAGGTAAACAAGCAATCTACCAGGGTGAACTACTCAATGTTATAGTGAGGGGAGGGAGCGCTCAGGTCACAAGAGTTGGAGCAAGGGTAGTATCAGGAGGTAAACAAGCAATCTACCAGGGTGAACTACTCAATGTTATAGTAAGGGGAGGGAGCGCTCAGTTCACAAGAGTTGGAGCAAGGGTAGTATCAGGAGGTAAACAAGCAGTCTAGCAGGCTGAACTACTCAATGTTATAGTGAGGGGAGGGAGCGCTCAGTTCACAAGAGTTGGAGCAAGTGTAGTATCAGGAGGTAAACAAGCAGTCTAGCAGGCTGAACTACTCAATGTTATAGTAAGGGGAGGGAGCGCTCAGGTCACAAGAGTTGGAGCAAGGGTAGTATCAGGAGGTAAACAAGCAATCTACCAGGGTGAACTACTCAATGTTATAGTGAGGGGAGGGAGCGCTCAGTTCACAAGAGTTGGAGCAAGGGTAGTATCAGGAGGTAAACAAGCAGTCTAGCAGGGTGAACTACTCAATGTTATAGTGAGGGGAGGGAGCGCTCAGGTCACAAGAGTTGGAGCAAGGGTGGTATCAGGAGGTAAACAAGCAGTCTAGCAGGGTGAACTACTCAATGTTATAGTAAGGGGAGGGAGCGCTCAGGTCACAAGAGTTGGAGCAAGGGTGGTATCAGGAGGTAAACAAGCAGTCTAGCAGGGTGAACTACTCAATGTTATAGTAAGGGGAGGGAGCGCTCAGTTCACAAGAGTTGGAGCAAGGGTAATATCAGGAGGTAAACAAGCAGTCTAGCAGGCTGAACTACTCAATGTTATAGTAAGGGGAGGGAGCGCTCAGGTCACAAGAGTTGGAGCAAGGGTAGTATCAGGAGGTAAACAAGCAGTCTAGCAGGGTGAGCTACTCATTGTTATAGTAAGGGGAGGGAGCGCTCAGGTCACAAGAGTTGGAGCAAGGGTAGTATCAGGAGGTAAACAAGCAGTCTAGCAGGGTGAGCTACTTATTGTTATAGTGAGGGAGGGAGCGCTCAGTTCACAAGAGTTGGAGCAAGGGTAGTATCAGGAGGTAAACAAGCAGTCTAGCAGGGTGAACTACTCAATGTTATAGTGAGGGGAGGGAGCGCTCAGGTCACAAGAGTTGGAGCAAGGGTGGTATCAGGAGGTAAACAAGCAGTCTAGCAGGCTGAACTACTCAATGTTATAGTGAGGGGAGGGAGCGCTCAGTTCACAAGAGTTGGAGCAAGGGTAGTATCAGGAGGTAAACAAGCAGTCTAGCAGGGTGAGCTACTTATTGACGAGCTGTTAGAATGAGGAGAGATAGATAGAGCTCAGGCACCAATAGTTGTGAGTGGTGAGTTTTCAAGTCTGTTTGACTTGGGATGCTTTACTCACTCTAAATTTACCAAGTATGTAAAGACGATAAGAGCTCGGCTGAAAAAAAGTTGTGGATTATATAAAAGAAGAATGAAAGGTAACTCTTTAGAAATACCCTTCATAAGTACTTACAGGTGTCAGCCGAGCCAGGATCATCTGTTGTAGAACCAAACATCCCGATAAATAACAAGTGAAACGTGGGTAGCACATCCCAATAAATTCAACATTATATCGATTGTTAATGCATCTAGCAAACCACACCTCTCACGAGACTGACATTTTATTTATTTCTTTTACGTCAATTACAGATGCACTCAAATTAATGCGAATTATATAAACTTTTTGTGTTTGATTTTTTTATTTTGTTTAGAATATTGTCTTAACATCAGGGAAATATCCAACAAACTACACTAACGAGGTAGGGATGATGAAGGCATAATTTTAGTGGGAACGTAATTTACTTTTTATATCTATCCATTACTGTTTCCAACCTGTGGTCTGGGCCAATTTTTTATCCAAGCCATGTATTTTCCACTAACAGCTTGCTAGGCCTGTCGCAGCTGCATATGCAATATAATCTAACTTAAGACTAGGACAGGCACAACATCCAGTCCCCATCCGTTAATTTATCACTGTTAAATGGTAACCCCACATTACACAAGTGATACATTTTTTGGCGATGCCGGGAATTGAACCCGGGACCCTTATCTCAATAGTCAGACTGAGCTAAGGTGTCGGATTGGGAACGTAGCTTAGGAGGCAAAAATAATTTATAAATATAAATGGTATGGTTCACCTTAAATACTTTCTCTCTCCTTTAGCTAAATCAGGGGTCTTCAACCTTTTTATGTCCAAGGGCCGAAGTTTTGTTGGCTCTTGTTGTCTCGCGGGCTGCAATACTGTGCCGACAATATTAGGATTGAACTCTTAATATTTTATTTTTCTTTCGTAGACCCAGAGTCTCTCAACGGTGATGAGCGAACACCAACATTCCCGACTATGTTCGAACGCACCCGAAATATTACTCTTCATCCCTTGTCTACTAGAGTAGTCATTTACCGGTTCAAGGTGAATTATATAAAAAAAAGTGATTTCTTTCGCGTATAAAGCAAACCTAGTTTATAAAATACTTAAAATACTTAATTCTTCTATTATTTAATTATTTGAAATGTAAATATGTATTTGTCAGTTTTTCTCTTGAACTAATTTTATATTTTTCATAAGCCGGCGGGCCGTGGGTTTAAGACCCATGGTCTGAATTACAGGGCTTACTTATAGCTCGTAGCATTTATGAAACGTTAACGTATACATTGTTACGGAAACATAATAGGAAAAGGGAGCATTACATTTCTCCAAAGAGCATACCGGTTGGATGAAATAATATACACTGTTACAGAAGCATGTTAATTGTTTTGTACATTTTAAACGCCACATTTTCCAAAGATCTATTAAAAAAATAAGTTCGATGACCGTATGGTCTAAGGCGTCACTCTTCAAGTAAACTGGCTTGCCGATTACGGGGAGATAAGGGTTTTAATCCTGGTCTGATGTAAAGAGGCTTTTTTACTAAATGGTTTTCCACTCTCCTTCCACGCATATGCGGGTAAGTTAAATCTACAATTTTTTCATCCTCATCTCTACCCCATTAGAGTAATTATTATAGATTTGTATAACCTGGATTTCCAAACGCTTCCTTCACCTCTGACAATACGTGTATTCATTCACAGCTTGTGAATGTGTGGAATGCCAGGCCTCCACCGTGGTTCGGATCCCACGTTAAACTATAGGTCCTCCATTTCATCTCACAATCACCCTACCATTACACATTAGCGTAAGTGCGTATAGCCCGCATGGCTAGTAAGACGCAGTGCTAATAATAATGTATAACCTGAACAGGCAATAAGACGTGGTCATAAAATATATACACACAGATACGCCAACCGGGTAATAAAAGCTGGTTCACACATTAGTGTAGTTTTATGCGAATATCCTAAAAGGGAATAAGACGTGCAAAACACTAAGCAACGATTTAAAAAAAGAAGTCAGATACTTGTGGGTATTAGCACAAAAGCTTGCGAAGGTTTTTTTAATGATGGAGGGAGTGTACAGTCCAATTTTCGTAATAAAAGCTTTATCTGACAGCTACAAAAGTCACTAGATTTATTTTCACCTACTCATATGTAAGGTCATTTGATCAACAGCAATCAATTTTGGTAAATATTATCAATACCTGTAAAATAACATTACTAAAATAGTGTTGGTCACAAAAAAAGTTTTATATTACATAAAAGGTGCTTTCTATAAAAATCGGTCTATATGTGTACACGTGTCTTTGAAGGAGAATGTTTTCACGTGTGAGGGCTTCAACTTTGTTCTTTACCTTTCTATTTGGTACATTTAATAATAAAAAAAATAATCTAAAAATAACATGTTGTCAAAGTATTATTGTAAAGCATTGTGTAACTTAAAGGACAACAGCTTTCTCCGTAAACAGTTTCTGTAATTATTTTAATTCATATCTCCTCTGGAATGAATAATTCTAAAACAACTGATGGATTGACAGACCGACATTCAGACGGACTTATATCCACTAGGAACTATTCAAACGTTTTATTTGGTCGGTACACTCCACGACTTACCACTTTGTTCCAAGTCATTTATAATTCAGGGAAGATAAATGTTCCCACGATGTATCACGACACGAACAATAGCGAAGTTTTCGATAGAGGCTGAGATGTAATCAGAGTAGATAAATGTTCCCACAATACTTAACGATACCAACAATATCCGAGTATTCAATGTAAGAAAAGATGGAATCAGCTAATATAATTTTTCCTCCTATGCATAATGACACGAACAATAGCAGAGAGTTCAATAAAATAAGTGATATAATAAGAACATATATATGATCCCACAGTAAATTATATAAGAAGAACCATAGTGAAGACTCCAAGGGAAGATGTTATGGAATCAGAGAAGATAAGTATTCTCTCAATACATATTGAAAAGAACAATAGCAGAGGCTCCAAGTAAAGAAGGTATAGAATCAGAGAAGATAAGTATTCTCTCAATACATATTGAAAAGAACAATAGCAGAGGCTCCAAGTAAAGAAGGTATATAATCAGAGAAGATAAGTATTCTCTCAATACATATTGAAAAGAACAATATCAGAGGCTCCAAGTAAAGAATGTATAGAATCAGAGAAGATAAGTATTCTCTCAATACATATTGAAAATAACAATAGCAGAGATTCCAAGTAAAGAAGGTATATAATCAGAGAAGATAAGTATTCTCTCAATACATACTGAAAAGAACAATAGCAGAGGCTCCAAGTAAAGAAGGTATAGAATCAGATAAGATAAGTATTCTCTCAATACATATTGAAAATAACAATAGCAGAGATTCCAAGTAAAGAAGGTATAGAATCAGAGAAGATAAGTATTCTCTCAATACATATTGAAAAGAACAATATCAGAGGCTCCAAGTAAAGAAGGTATATAATCAGAGAAGATAAGTATTCTCTCAATACATATTGAAAAGAACAATAGCAGAGGCTCCAAGTAAAGAAGGTATAGAATCAGAGAAGATAAGTATTCTCTCAATACATATTGAAAATAACAATATCAGAGGCTCCAAGTAAAGAAGGTATATAATCAGAGAAGATAAGTATTCTCTCAATACATATTGAAAAGAACAATATCAGAGGCTCCAAGTAAAGAAGGTATATAATCAGAGAAGATAAGTATTCTCTCAATACATATTGAAAAGAACAATAGCAGAGGCTCCAAGTAAAGAAGGTATAGAATCAGAGAAGGTAAGTATTCTCTCAATACATATTGAAAATAACAATATCAGAGGCTCCAAGTAAAGAAGGTATATAATCAGAGAAGATAAGTATTCTCTCAATACATATTGAAAATAACAATAGCAGAGATTCCAAGTAAAGAAGGTATATAATCAGAGAAGATAAGTATTCTCTCAATACATATTGAAAAGAACAATAGCAGAGGCTCCAAGTAAAGAAGGTATATAATCAGAGAAGATAAGTATTCTCTCAATACATATTGAAAAGAACAATAGCAGAGGCTCCAAGTAAAGAAGGTATAGAATCAGAGAAGGTAAGTATTCTCTCAATACATATTGAAAATAACAATAGCAGAGGCTCCAAGTAAAGAAGGTATAGAATCAGAGAAGATAAGTATTCTCTCAATCCATATTGAAAAGAACAATATCAGAGGCTCCAAGTAAAGAAGGTATAGAATCAGAGAAGATAAGTATTCTCTCAATACATATTGAAAATAACAATAGCAGAGATTCCAAGTAAAGAAGGTATATAATCAGAGAAGATAAGTATTCTCTCAATACATATTGAAAAGAACAATATCAGAGGCTCCAAGTAAAGAAGGTATATAATCAGAGAAGATAAGTATTCTCTCAATACATATTGAAAAGAACAATATCAGAGGCTCCAAGTAAAGAAGGTATAGAATCAGAGAAGATAAGTATTCTCTCAATACATATTGAAAAGAACAATAGCAGAGGCTCCAAGTAAAGAAGGTATAGAATCAGAGAAGGTAAGTATTCTCTCAATACATATTGAAAAGAACAATAGCAGAGGCTCCAAGTAAAGAAGGTATAGAATCAGAGAAGATAAGTATTCTCTCAATACATATTGAAAATAACAATATCAGAGGCTCCAAGTAAAGAAGGTATATAATCAGAGAAGATAAGTATTCTCTCAATACATATTGAAAAGAACAATATCAGAGGCTCCAAGTAAAGAAGGTATATAATCAGAGAAGATAAGTATTCTCTCAATACATATTGAAAATAACAATAGCAGAGATTCCAAGTAAAGAAGGTATATAATCAGAGAAGATAAGTATTCTCTCAATACATATTGAAAAGAACAATAGCAGAGGCTCCAAGTAAAGAAGGTATATAATCAGAGAAGATAAGTATTCTCTCAATACATATTGAAAAGAACAATAGCAGAGGCTCCAAGTAAAGAAGGTATAGAATCAGAGAAGGTAAGTATTCTCTCAATACATATTGAAAATAACAATATCAGAGGCTCCAAGTAAAGAAGGTATATAATCAGAGAAGATAAGTATTCTCTCAATACATATTGAAAAGAACAATAGCAGAGGCTCCAAGTAAAGAAGGTATAGAATCAGAGAAGATAAGTATTCTCTCAATACATATTGAAAAGAACAATAGCATAGGCTCCAAGTAAAGAATATATAGAATCAGAGAAGATAAATATTCCCACAATACATGTTGAAACGAACAATAGCAAAGACTCCAAATTCAGAGGATATAGAATCAGAGAAGATAAGTATTCCCCCAATACATGTTTAAACTAACAATAGCAGAGACTCCAAATATAGAGGATATATAATCAGAGAAGATTCAATGTCTCAAAAAATGTATTAAACTACGAACACTGGCTAAGGCTACAAAAGTTGACTGGAGACAGAATAAAGAACCAAAATATCAAAAGAAAAGAAACTCATATTGAACCTTGCCATGGATAAGAAGCACTCATCATTAATTAGGCACGATGGTGTACAGTACATACAAATAGATCAATTTTAGAAAAATAGTAATTTGTCAATTAAAATATATCATTGTTTAAATAGTTATAATATGATATCCACATTTTTACTGTATACTTCAGAGATATTATATATTTTTAAATTTTACCAATAAGCGTTTTAAATAGGTATTAAGAAAACAATAAAAAAACATTGCTGGGATAAAAAAGCACTTTAGATAGTACTTGTCAATATTTGCATGGTTTTAAATTAATATTTATTAAATTACATTTTTAAAATTAACTAAATCCAATCAATGAATAATACATTTATTTATTTCTCTAGCAAACAATCGCAAAGCGAAAGTCATGATGTGAGATTTTTTAACAGTGATACAATTTTACTGTGTCAATATGTTTACGATAAATTCATAACAAAATATCGGCCTACAGTACTGATCAAAAATATGTTTTCAGGGAGATCACTAAAAAAGCATGGCGAATTTAGTCAAATGTTTTGCGCAAACATTTCTTCTACTAAATTGTTAAATTCTTATACATTTTAAATTAGTTTTGAAATAAAATTAAGATAAGTAAATTCTAAAGTAGATCAGACAGTAGAACACTTGCGTAGCTACTGTGCCATGGATATCTGTCAAACGATTAAGAAAGTTCACACTCAATAGAAGTTGACTCAACAGTCAATTTTTCAGAACTTATGTAGTTCCATTTTAGTTAATCCAAGCAAATTATTTAGTCTGAGAAAGAAGGATATTTTCTCTCCCAGGATACTAATAAAAGGGAGCTGTGAAGAACGTTGCCTACCTGTGACGTCACGGCTGTTCAAGATAGGATCTCCATGTTAGTGAATTTACGTTCTATTCAGCAAGTTTTTAAAATATAACGTTGAAACTAAAAGAATAAATTCTCAAATAATTCTAAATATAATCCTACAGTGTCACAACATTTTTTAAATCTTGAAGTAGTTTTTTTATGAACGTATTATTTTTATAAATAATCTACATTAGGTCGAGCTATCCCCACATTTCCGGTAATAGAATAGGGACTACTAATAAAACAATTATTGTAGTGTGTGGATGGTTAGTATTTACGATATTTTGAGACGATAGCAATAATGGGGCAGTTATAGCATGTGAACAGACAGCTTATAGGAGAGCTTAATCCAAGAACTATACTAGAACAGTTACAGCAAGTGTGTGTATATATATATATATATATATATATATATATATTATATATATATATATTCTAGAGAATAGTTTGATCCAAGAACTATACTAGAACAGTTACAGTAGGTGGACATATATTCTAGAGGAGAGTTTGATCCAAGAACTATACTAGAACAGTTACAGCAGGTGGACATATATTCTAGAGGAGAGTTTGATCCAAGAACTATACTAGAACAGTTACAGCAAGTGTATATATATTCTAGAGGAGCGTTTGATCCAAGAACTATACTAAAACAGTTACAGCATGTGGAAATATATTCTATAGAAGAGTTTAGTCCAAAAACTATACTAGAACATTTACGGCAAGTGGACATATATTCTAGAGGAGAGTTTGATACAAGAACTATACTTTAACATAACAGTTATAGTATGTGGACAAACAGTCTAGAGACTCAATAATCTTAACCTTTTTACTTTCTCGCTATCTTACAGGTAGAGAAAGTATTGTGATCGTCATAAAATCGAACTCAAGATTAATCTCAACATTTCATAACCCCCTGAATCCAAAAAAGTTGTTTTTGAATTTCCGTCTGTCTGTATATAACTCCGACTAAAGCCTAAACCATTTTACCGATTGGGCTAAAATTTGGTATCTAGGGTTTTCATAGGGTTGACCCAAGGTTTTTTTGAATTGGATATCCAACCCTAAAATTAAGGATAGTGTATTTAAGGGCAAAAAGAGAAAAAGTCGATTTTCTCAAAATTGGCTCTAACGATTTTGTTTGAATTTCATTTCAAAACATTTGCAAATATCCTTAAAAAAAGTGGCTCCAAACTATTGGAGATATGAAATTACTCATTATTGTAAATATGTAGATCTATTTATAATACAAATATTTTATTCGCAACCAATATTTATAAATCCAATAACTTTCAAGCTGTACGCAAATGTATGTATATATATTTTTTAACTTTTCGGGAACACTAAAAGTAAAGTATTGCGACCGTAAAAGAATCTAACCTGAAATGTTGATGGATGTCAACGTCTCATGAGACCCAGAACCCTAAAAAGTGTTATTTGCAATGCTGTCTGTCTGTGTGTCTTTTTAAAAAGCGAAAAGAGAAACAATCGATTTTCACAAAATTGACTTTAACGATTTTGATTAAAATTCGTATCTAGCCATTGATTAATATTATAAATAAACTGGCTATTTTCATTTTCCCGTGAAAATTAATTTTAGGATACTTTAAAGACGTGGAAATGTCCGTATTTCCGCAACTATTTGAAATACTTAATATCTTATCATTACAAAATTGTAGTATTATTAAAAATAAAAACTTTTATATCAAATATATATTTTTATAAGACCAACAATTTCTGAGATATTGGCAAATACATTAATACAATTTTGTTAGCTTTAGTTGTAAAGAGATACTACTTTAGTTTTAACGCAATAATTATCTAATGCCATGGAGTAAGAAATGAGTAAGTCCCTTTATTTTAACCTCTTAGGAGAAATGTTTGTACAACAATGTTTTATATCTATCATTTTAGATTCAATACTCAATATTTACCTATTTTATTGGTCAAAATTTATAAATGAGAAATAATTTAATATCAATGTAATAACCATAAGATGTAAACCCCCAGTAAGATGACGAAAGTTTTAACCGGACCTAATATCGATATTTTTAATGATCCAAATATACAAATAAAGACGTTAATTCTTTAAAAATAGAATTATGAAATTTAAAACCATGAATAAAAAAAGTTTACGTAATCTAGCGCAATTTGTTCTCGGGTTTGCTAGTGTATATTATATTACGAATTTTTAGTGAATATCTCCATTTTTAAACGATAGAGCAAGAAAGTCCGTGCGGAGTTCCGTAACATTTATTTAAAACCTGCAATGAGAATTAGTAATAATTATTTTGAAATAGATCATTCCTTTTTTAAAAATTGTATGATAGCTCAGAGATTATACGTTTTCTTAAAATATAGATTCCATGTGTTTTCCTGGTTTGCAAACTTTTTGGTAATTTTTCAACACATATAAAACACTATCTAAAACATTTGTACGTTACTAATTCCCCTTATTTGATTTTTAGTGACTAATTGTTTCATGAAATTCTGAACGTCTAAACGCAAACCTTAACGCTCGAATAGGTCGGATTATAAGCGAGCGATTAGCATTCTTGTCTTTGGCCCTGAATATCGATACTTGAATCCTGTCAGAGTGCATTTGTGGAGACTTACTCTCTCCTATTCCATAAAATGTTCTATCATCATTTTTACAGGTGTATACTTTTAAAATTCCCTTTTTTTAACTTTGTTTCTCTGGGTTAGTTGAAAGTCACTAATTTCCAGAAAACTTGCACTAAATATTTCGTGGAGATACAAATCTTATTTACTATTTACTGTCCAAGATATCCATAACATTTCTCTATTGGGTAGGAATGAGGAAGGTATCATTTTAAGGAAATATACCAACATCTGGGTTGAGGGAGAGTACGAAACTATTTAGTGAAAAAATAAATAAAACACCCTCTTAAGGTTAGAACCCTGAACTCCCAGTGATTGGCAAACAAAACAAAATGAGACTGATGACTTTCTCCACGTATCACCGGTACGAATAGTGGAACTAAGACCTACCAAGACCAGAAAGAAAACGTTAATAAAAAAAAAAAAAACGGAAAATCTCCCATGCAATTAACATCTTCTGAAAAAATATATGTCTAGATTTTTTGTGTTTGTTTTTTTCCAATTGTGTAACTGTTTTACTGCTGCCCTCTTCATTTTCACCGTATAATGTATTGGTTTGTTTTACAACGCATTCAAACAAGATTCCACCCCTCCCCTTTTTGAATTACGACATTATTTACAAGATGAGTTATGGGAAGGGACTGACTGGTTTTGATTATGTTGTTGCACCGGTTTTATTTTTCTTTCTGTCTACCTGTAGTGGTTTTTTTTTAAGTGTATCCAAAGTAACGATGCGAGCCAGACAGGCAAGCAGAATGAACCAGGAGGTATTTAGGACAAGGCTAGTTACAAACTAAACTGAACAAATCATGATAAACGAGCATGCAATAATTACATATTGGTTATATACGGTTATTTTTGTAGGGAATATTATATTGAGGGTGAACACAAAATAAATGATACATTGCACCGTACAGACTTTCTCTCGCTTTAATCTTAAAATAGTGACATTTACTAAAACATTGTAAAAATTGTGAAACGAAATAATACACACTTTGCAAAAACTCTCAACCAAAGAGTATAAATGTGTTAATATACACTGCTACAGAAACATTGAGAAAAGAAGAGCCTCTTTTTTTTTCACTAAATAGCATAATAATCCATTTCAAATCCACCCGCGACGGTAGCCGCATGGTCTAAGGCGATACACTTGCAATTAACTAAACTTCTAAAGACGGAGAGATCATGGTTCGATCCTGGTCGGGTGTACTGAGGGTGGCTTTTCCTAAATGATTTTCCCATCACCCTCCACGCAAATGCGACTTCACTTCCTCTAATTTCAACACTAGTGTAGTTAGTATAAAGGTGTATAATCCAAACGGGTAGTAAGAAGCAATACTAAAGAAAAATGCATTAATATAAAATAACCCATAAAATGTATTTATTTATTTTTAGCTCAAAAACTATTGGTTTTATATAAATATATTCCAGATTAATGTATTTTTAATTTTTATCAGTACTATAACTTAACAACGATAAGTTATTTTCCTATCTCAAATAGTTGCGTATATTTGATCAAAATTGGAAATTTCCGCTTCTCTCATTTTTATAGGAAAACGAGAACCCTCGTTTAGTTTGTAATGTTAAACAGTGTCCAGATAAAAACTGTAATCAAAATAGTTTCGGCGAATTTTAGACAAAATTATTTGTTTTGTCTTTTCGTCCATAAGTAAGAAACCCTTAATTTTAAGACTAGATTGACATTTCAAACACTCCTCGGGAAAAGGGGAGTAAGGGGGTGGGGGGGGGGACCTTACGAAAACCCTAGATACCAAGTGTTAAGTTTGATCGGTAAAATGGTTTCGTCTCTAGATCGAGATAGAGACATGGACAGCATCGCAAAAACAATTTTTTCTGTTTCAGCGGTTAATGAAACGTTGACTTCTATCAAAATCACGTGTTCAATTTTTTTTTTTACTATCACAATACTTCTCTCTTCCAGAGGTCAAGAGAAGGTAAAAGGTGGAATTTTGGCAGCCACTGTATGACAAAGAAACGCTGTCTAATTTTGTGTTCATTCAAGTGTGGCAAGATTGCGGCTTTTGAAAGAAAGCCTAAGGCGCAAACTAGTGTTTTTCAATACTTCACACCCCCTTCACCCTTGATTCATAAACACTTATCTCAAGAGTCTCAAGATTTTACTTTTAAATAAACAATTCTATTAAATAACTGGATAGAACTAGCTCAAGATATGGATAGGGTGTAATGAGGTAGACTGGATAGAACTATATCAAGATAGAGATACATTGTAATGAGAGGGACTGGATAGAACTAGTTACAGATAGGGATAGGTGGCGTATTGTTGTAAGTGCGGCAATGAACTTACTAGTTCCTAGTACTATAGAGTAAGCACAGTATATTTTTATGTTCAGGAACTACTGATTTAAAATTTTCAGCCCTCTGCATGTGATGAATATCGCTTAACACTCATGAAAGACAAACATCCAAACTCCTCATTTTATTATATTGCATTGTGTTGTACAGGGTGGCCCACGGAAAAGTAACCCGCCTCCTATATCTAGCAGGCGCCTCAATCTGAATTGGAGGAGGTCAATCCCCCTCCACCCACATTGTGACATGAAGAATGAGTCAATAAAGGTTTAGACAAGCAGTTCACTTGCTCATTCTTCATGTCACAATATGAGTCGAAGGGTATTGACCTCCTCCAATTCAGAGTGAGGCGCCTGCTGGATATAGGAGGAGGGCTACTTTTCCGTGGGCCACCCTGTATATTAATATTGTATTGTTTGAGTATATGAGAGTCAATAGTAATAATTATATAAATAAATGATAAGACACAATCATATAAACTCTCTCATAGTTAACTTTAGTTTATGAGAGTTATTTCTGGTGTCAAAACTTCACCCACTTTAAACAAAATTGTTTAAGGTATTTTAGAAAAAATATCGTAATTTCAAAAATCACTCACCAGTAAAAATTGTGATTAGTTTACATTTTCCCCCTTATTCTCCACCCCACTCCACACTCCACCCGTCCTACAAGCTCTCCCAAATCCCCACTTCTTTTTTGTGTCCAGGCAAATAGAAATAGGTATTTCCCTGTGCGTGCCTGTAACCTGATAAAGCTAGAATATATAATAAAAAACACCGTCACCCATCTTTTTGTGTCATTATCATTTGTGAAAATGGAATACGATTATTCAAATATTTCTTTGGATCAGAAGACATCCATTCAAATAATTAAATAATTAATATATAATCGAATTAATGCATCCTTCTATCTAGCTTGGTACAAAATAAGTCAAAATATATAACCGTTATATTTAATAAAAAATATAATGTTGTGGTTTTTGTAGCTTTATATATTAAATTTAGTAAATTCTTAAGTTTTTATTGACAATAAGTCTCCCTTCTTTAATTAATTAATCTGAAAAAATAATGCTAGTAAGAAACATGCTTTTAATAAATTGATTTTTATTTATTTTGGAAAATCAAGCTCTTGGGGTGATTGAGATAAGTGTATACCAATGAGGGGGTGTACAACCGGAAATATACAATACGGTGCACCTCACCGACTTCAGGTTTCCTCTTAAAATAGAGACATTTACTAAGTCGTAAATCGTAAGATTTGGGAAACTGAATACTATAAATTGTTGCATATACTCTCCACCAAAGAATACAAATGAAATAATGAACACATTTAAAGAAAAATTGATAAAAGAGGAACATTTCTGCATGGTAATCAATTTCTGTTTTCAAACAGCTCCATAAAAAGTATAGGTGTTTTTATATTTGGTTAAAGCTCTTAAGTTTATTCAACAAGAAAACCTCTTTGATAATGAAAAAGGCATTGTAAAGCTATAACTTTTTGGTAGTGATTATACCATAGGTTGGCAAGAGGGTGTCAAATGGCGGTGACCAACCAACATGAACCTACTGTGCTAGAGCCTATTTTACATGTTTGTATTACCTTCAGAAGGAACTGCCAGTTTTCTTTTAATCATTTACCAAGATTTACCATTTTCTATTTTAATTTGTCGCTCTGTAGTTTTTGCACTGGAATATCCGGAGTGCTTAAATTTTACCTGATTATCCCAAGAAGCTGGGACTCCAGTTCGTAGAAACACATAGACCTTCATATTTTAGAATAATCTATATATTATGAAACTTGTAGAAACGTATTTATTTTATTGAAAACTAGATCTATAAGCTATGTTTAGAAAAAAAAATTTTATAACTCAGCATTTTATTTGGAATAGGGTGACATGGCGATAAGGTATCAGACTTCTGTGCTGGAGGACCGGGGTTCAAACCTAGGTCACGGCACATATTTATCTGATTGCCAAAGCTTTCCTTCACTTCTGACAAGACGTGTATTAATTACAACTTGTGAATGTGTGATGCTAGACCTCCACCGTGGTTCGGATTCCACGTTAAACTGTAGGTCCTCCATTTCATCTCACAATCACCCTACCATTACACATTAGCGTAAGTGCGTACAACCCGAATGGGTAGTAAGACGCGGTGCTAATAATTATAATGATATTTGGAATGGTTTAAGTGACAATTGCTTAAAGGTGCTTTATTTGTAGTTGAAACATTCATTTTATTAAACCAACTTTAATTTTTATTACAATAAATAAAACCCACAACAGTGGTCTCGTGGATAAAAGCGTCAGTCTATCTTATCTGGCTTACAGACAACGAAAATAATTATCGTCGGGGCACCCCTGGTGTTGACAAGTGGCGAATTTGTTCATGCGCTATCGTCTTCCGCCCTGCCCGTCCCCCTTCCCTTCTTGATTAGAAACGCTCAATTTGAAGTCTCATGATTGGATTTCAGTTTTAGTGAAGCGGAACCACAACTTTATTGATATTTCACCAACTGGAATTCCTCGGACCAATTTATTACTCTCGATTTGGGAGTTAAGTTATGTTGCACGCGCCCTTACTCTACTTCCTCTTAAAAAGACTTACAGTAGCCCTATGGCTTCTTTGGTGCTGACTGACAGCTCACAGCTGACGGCTTTAAAAAGTTACTAGACCAAATTATAGATCCATACGCCGAACCATATGATCTGAAAAAAAAACATGTGTTTATCAGCTGTCACTTCTGACAGTAAAAATTTAGGTATATACCTAAATGTTGACTGTCATAAGTCAGCTGTGAGCTGTCAGTCAGCACGAAAGAAGCCATGGGGCTACTGTAGCTCACTTCTTTAAGTGCTTGATTCCGACCCTTGATATGGGTCCGAGCCTCAATTACTGACCGGGTGAGTTATTGAAGAGGATATTTTCGTTTTGGTGGTTTTTATCCTGTCTACCGGTCTATTGCTGATGCATTTCCTTGGCGTTCATCCTCCTCTTGTAGCATTAATTAAGATAGTGTATGTCACCAATAATCAGACAAACAATTTGTTAATTTGATGTCCTGTATAAAACATATACCGATATACTACATATACGAGTATATTAGGATATCAGTATTGGGATTTTTCATTCGAGTCAAGTTCGAGTCTAGGTACTTTGAACAGCTCCCGAGTTCAAGTCGAGTCCGAGTATATTCATAATTTTAAAATGTTAAAATTAATATGTGTTTATTTTAAAAGTAAAATAGTATATATTTAAAATGTCAAGAGTCAAAACAAACATAAAATGAAAATACCGCATTTTTAAAATGGGTGATTTTAAAAATATATGAAAACAATACATGCTCTTAAAATATTAATGACATTAATATTTTTCAATAGTAAACATTAAAAAAATTGTAAATATAGTTTTTTTAAATTATGGATAACACTTTTAAAAAATATGATTTAAAAATAAGAAAACTCAAATAAAAATATAATAGAACAGATAATCAAAATAGTTTCAATCCTAATGTCTTTAAGACTTTCCAATAACACTAACAATTTGAAAAAAGTAAATAATATTAACGTTTGAATGAACTAATATTTCCCCAGAATACGCCTCCCTAGCTTTAACTACCCAGAAGTCAGAACACATAAGAATCATAAAAGGTCAGAAATTTAAAATGTTTAATTTTTTGTTTATTATTCCTTAATGTAATTCTCGCGCCTGACGACTTCTTCGGTTATAATTATATTCCTCTATGCGCAGTTGGGCATATGGGAATTGACGGAAAATTATCTTAATACGAAATTTATTTCAATTTCAATTTATAATACATAAAACTTTATGTTCTTACTTTAAAATGAAAAATAATTTGGTTAAACTAATATTTCTTGTAGACGAAATGGAATAGTATCTTTTTTAAATTAAAGTTGTTAAATTATAACATATTTAATGTAAATTTGATCAACACTGATTTCAGACATGTTAACCAACATAATTTTATAACTAAATAATAATTAATGTTAGTTTTGTATTTTAACGGATTAATACACATTTTAAAGATATATTAAGTTCGAAAACAACAAATACGTATTCTCAATGTTAGATTTTTAATTTTAAGTTAAATTATTATTAAGAAAGAGACCATGTAAATATAGTAAAAATTATTATTATTCAAGTATATAGTGATCTAATTAGTTATTTTAATTTTATTGCCTTGTCATGGCAATACAGCTTCAATCGAGAATAAATTAAAATGTACGAATGTATTGAATTAATCTACCTGTCGAAAGTAGTTCTAGAGCTCTATTACGTCATTAATGGGAAATTTGATATTAGTTTTTAACAATTTGTTAAGATAACGAATGATTTATGAGTGAAACTGTCGATATAATTTAAATTAAATAGCCTAAACTTACTATTGCGTTTAAAAAATGTATTTGTTTATACATCAAGAGGAATCTCTAAAATGACGAGAATGACGAGCCTCCAATAATTTCGATCTCAATCCCGAGCTTTGGCGAAGAGCTCGGCTCGAAGCTCTAAATCCGAGTACTCACGGAGTCATAATATAATATATACATGCATGCTATACATATATATTTATAAACATATACATAGTCATATATACATATTCATTCAAACAGGGTATTAATAAAGTTTATTACTGATTTTATTTTATTATAAAAACTAGAGGTCTAAATTAAAATACTTGAGCCATTTCAAAAATAGAATTTAATTCGTCAAGCTTTTTTACATGTTATTAATAATAATAATAATACTTAGCACCGCGTCTTACTACCCGTTCGGGTTATACGCTTTTAAGTACTAATTACTCTAATGGATCAGGAATTGGGAAGGTTGAATTATAGGATGTGAACCCGCATTTGCGTGGAGGGAGAGTGGAAAACCATTTAGGAAAAACCACCCCCAGTTCACCCGACCGAGATTCGAACCTCGATCTCCCCGTCCTCAGCAGTCGGGCTCAACACGACAAGCGCGTTATCCAACTACGCCACCGAGGCGGGTTTTACATGTTATTGAAAGGTGGCATTCCATTACCAAACTTGAATTCTTCAAATAAGATCTGAAAACAATTATATAAAGACAATCAAGCTCTGAAATATTAAATACAATAAGAAAATTGTAACCTTTATATATATATATATATATATATATATATATATATATATATATATATATATTTGATTATCTATCAATATCTACGATGCTAAATTGTTAGACTATAATAATAATAATAATAATAATAATAATAAAAAAATTCCTTGTTAAAATATCTGAGCTTTGTATTTTTACGCAAAATGTCAAATTTAAAGTTGTATATGATTATATTATAGAGGTTCATTCAAGTTTTAAAAGAACAAGAGAACTACCATTTCCAAATGTGGCTAAAACTACAGGGACATATTTTTAGGTCAAAGCTACTCCTAGGATCACTTATGTGCTTTGCTGTGGGGATCACATTTCTGTTAAGTTTTAAATGTTAAAATAGGGAAGCAGTTTTTGCAAATTATGAAGAGAGCTTTTGTATATTGGCAATCAGTATGAATAGAATTTGGGTTTTTAGTGCGTCGATATTAGTTTGTCACATTGATGTGACATTTACATGTTAACCTAATAGATTTTTTTTTTAATATTTCGTTACTAAAATATTACAATTACTAACGCAATTGTTGGCCGTATAATCTAAGTGTACTGCCCTAGGTTAGGTTAGTTTTTAAGCACCATGATCATATAACCTCATTTTAATAATAATCAACCGGGATACCCACATAATATAAAATTAAATATTACACTTTTAATATACTCACTAAAAGAGATTTACACATTATATCAGTCAGAAGCGTGTTCTCCATCTGAGTTAAAAGTCCCAAAGCTAGATTCTTGATATGAACATTCAATCATTATTGATAAATTATTATGTGCAGTAAAGCTTAGCAATGTTTTAGTAGTTTGTTAGCGTGTAAGTCACGTTCTGATGCTAAGTGTGGGTTTATAAAGTGAATGATTAATACCCTTAATAATATATATAACCTCCACAAACATTTATTACTATTTTAAACTTAGATCACTTTATTTTTATTACTATTAGCACCGCGTCTTACTACCCGTTCGGGTTATACGCATAGATCACTTTAAAATAAGTAAACATATATATTTAGCACCGCGTATTACTACCCGTTCGGGTTATACGCTTTAAGTACTAATTACGCTAATGGATTAGGAATTGGGGAGGTTGAATTAGAAGAAATGAACCCGCATTTGCGTGGAGGGAGAGTGGAAAACCATTTAGGAAAAACAACCCCCAGGTCACCCGACCGAGATTCGAACCTCGATCTCCCCGTCCTCGGAAGTCTGGCTCAACACGACAAGCGCGTTAGCCAACTACGCCACCGAGGCGGGTTTAGATCATTCTAAAATCTGTGCTGGTACTACCATTAATACATGAATTATTAAGAAACTTTTGAAGACTCTTATCCATTAATGAAATAGCCGTCCTTTAATCCAACTCCTTCTCTCGCATCGAAGCGCGACCGAAATTTGCCACCCGCAGGTTCGGCACGTTTCTAGTTAACGCCAGTGTCAGGGTTTCTAAAACGAACGAAGAGAAGGAGAAATGATGTTTAAAAGGTGACCTCACTATCTCACCTCGCTAGATAATCGCTAAGTTTTTAAAAGAGCCCATAACATGGTCGAGCCCTTGACCTGCATTCTACAAGTATTCACGGCCATTGTTAGGTAAGAGTGGGGTAGTATTTAGTTGAACTTGAATACGCAACACTTCAAGTGTACCAGAACTGTAAGGAGGTGTCTCTGGTAGAACTAGCTCCACTCTAACTATAAAGCAGTAGCAACACTTCAAAGGTATCTGGACTGTCAGGAGGTGTCTCTGGTAGAACCAGCTCCACTCTAACTATAAAGCAGTAGCAACTCTTCAAGGGTATCAGGACTGTCAGAAGGTGTCTCTGGTAGAACCAGCTCCACTCTAAATATAAAGCAGTAGCAACTCTTCAAGGGTATCAGGACTGTCAGGAGGTGTCTCTGGTAGAACTAGCTCCACTCTAACTATAAGCAGTAGCAACACTTCAAGGGTATCAGGACTGTCAGGTGGTGTCTCTGGTAGAACTAGGTGCACTCTAACTATAAAGCAGTAGCAACACCTCAAGGGTATCAGAACTGTCAGGAGGTGTCTCTGGTAGAACTAGTTCTACTCTAATTATAAAGCAGTAGCAACTCTTCAAGGGACTGTCAGGAGGTGTCTCTGGTAGAACTAGCTCCACTCTAACTATAAAGCAGTAACAACTCTTCAAGGGTATCAGGACTGTCAGGAGGTGTCTCTGGTAGAACTAGCTCCACTCTAACTATAAATCAGTAGCAACACTTGAAGGGTATCAGGACTGTCAGGAGGTGTCTCTGGTAGAACCAACTCCACTCTAACTATAAAGCAGTAGCAACACTTGAAGGGTATCAGGACTGTCAGGAGGTGTCTCTGGTAGAACTAGCTCCACTCTAACTATAAAGCAGTAACAACTCTTCAAGGGTATCAGGACTGTCAGGAGGTGTCTCTGGTAGAACTAGCTCCACTCTAACTATACAGCAGTAGCAACACTTGAAGGGTATCAGGACTGTCAGGAGGTGTCTCTGGTAGAACTAGCTCCACTCTAACTATACTGCAGTAGCAACTCTTCAAGGGTATCAGGACTGTCAGGAGGTGTCTCTGGTAGAACTAGCTCCACTCTAACTATACAGCAGTAGCAACTCTTCAAGGGTATCAGGACTGTCAGGAGGTGTCTCTGGTAGAACTAGCTCCACTCTAACTATAAGCAGTAGCAACACTTCAAGAAGTGAAGAAGTGTTTTAATCAAAATTACTAGTTTGTTTTGTAAGTTTTGTAATTAGTTTTAAGACCCACACAAATTCAACTAGTTAACAGAGTTTTAATTAGTTTTCATAAAAAAACTAAACCTTTGGGGTACGTGAGATAATTTTCTTGAATCAGAAATAATGTTGAAAACCACCTCCTTATAATACTCTTATCTTTTTTGGTTGCGTACTCTCTAATCAATATTTTCTTATTTTAAGTACCCAAAGAGCTTGCTTTAAAAAAAAAAAAGCAAGCTAAACCCTTCTTCTGAGTTGCACTATAGTTTTTTTAAACTAAATACTTAGTAATAAAGTGTGATCTTTTTTACTAAAATACATTTCTTTAAAAATCTAAGTTATTTGTGTATATAAAAAAATATTCGGATACATAAATTAAGTCAATAATATTCTAGCTCGGTAAAAAATTTTACTTCACAAGTTAGGTAAAATTTATTTGAAGTCTCGGTGTATGGAAAAAAATTCGTTAAGTGTGAATACAAATTAATATTTACATGCAATTACATCAAATACATGGTAAGATAAATGAGATTTCTGAGAAGAAGAATCGGTGTGACAAAATTTGACAGGATGAGAAATGAGAGAATAAGAAGAATAGCAAAAGAGTTCAGGACAGAATAGAGAAGCCACGACTTAGGTGGTATGGTCATGTGAGAGGAATGGAGAGAGAAAGGATGTCTAGGAGGATGTTGGATATGGAGGTGGGGAGGGGGGAGGAGTTAGGAGGCCAAGAGGAAGACCCAGAGACAAATTGCTGAAGGTAGTAAGGAGGAGTGTGGAAGAGAAAGGAGAGGACTGGGCCTAGGTGAAGAGAGAGGAGAGGACTGGGCCAAGGTGGAGGGAGAGGAGGATTGGGCCAAGGTGGAGGTAGAGGAGGATTGGGCCAAGCTGGAGGTAGAGGAGGATTGGGCCAAGGTGGAGAGAGAGGAGTGGACTGGGACAAGGTGGAGGGAGAGAGGTGGTGTGAGGAAAGGCTTATGTTCCAAGCAGGCCCATCTAGTGGCAGGAAACTGCTCTGGATGATGATGATGACATGAGTAATGATCTGGCCAGACCTATTTTACAGCCAGGGACTAAACTCCGCGTGTTGGGCGACCGGGAAATAACCTGTCACCTCAAGGGAGGCCAACGGCTTCTCGCGAGTTCTAAAACGTCGTAGCCTCTTGTTACACTTTATTTAGTACATCCGATAATGTTCTATTGCAAGTATTTCCAGTCTAATAAGCTCTAAAAGATTGGGTTTCACTTTCGTGAACAATTTGTTTTCAAAGAATCCAAATCCATTGTCGTTGTTTTGCACGAGTTGTTATATTACATTAAGTGAATACTGATCACATTTTAGTTTCTTTAATTAAGTTAACATTATGTCAACGCTTGGTTGATCATGATTCCAGCACAAATGGACCAAGATGTATATACCTTATCCATGCTATTTTTGAGTCGTTAACAGCTATTAAATAAATAAATAAAATCATCGGTTAAGGTGTTATTCAACCCTACACAGAAGTGTCTATCTGGCATAAAATTAGTTATAAAAATGGGGAGGTTCTCTTGGTACTTCCAATTATAAAGGGTTTTAGATATTTCGTAAAGTCTCATCACGCCTTCTCCAAATCAAAGAACACATCCAAGAGGAATCATAAACTGTTTTCTCAAGGTGAACCAGATGATCCACCATGGATCGGTTGTGGCGAATACCACATTGAATATCGGATAAAAGATTGCGGGATTCCAAATACCACGTAAATAATTTATTTATTTTTTCTAAGCTATTGCATACACAACTAGTTAAGGCTATGGGTCTACAACTAGTTGGTTCTAATTTATCTTTTCCACTCTTATGTATAGGAATAACGGTTCCCTGCCTCCATAGGGATGGAAAATGAGGTGTCTCACAGCAGTATTTTAAGTTGTGCGTTGTTCACTATTGTGATAAATAGCACTGTCGAGAATGTACACCTACCTGCCCGTTCATACCTTTTTTGTGGATGACTACGCAATATATCGCAGTTCATCAAGTCTCTATATGTGTGAATGTCAGATACAAGTCTGTGGCAACAGTCTATGGACGTGGGCATCTCGTAATGGTTATCGCTTCTCTGCGGTCAAGACGACAGTCGTCTGCTTCCATAGAATATGCGGAATATACCCAGCCCCCAATATTCCAATAGATCACGCTATTTTACCAGTATCAAAAAACGTACGGTTCCTGGGTCTTTTATTTGATTTTTAATTAAATACCTGAAATTGAGGTGTGTCAAAGACCTCAATTTGCTTAAAGTCTTTAGCAGTCGCTCTTGGGTTGCTTATAGGGAGAGCTTGATGCAATGTACTCGTGTTCATCTGCAGTCATGCCTGACCAATCAACGCGTACCGACTCCATTACGTGCTAGATATTAATCCACACCAGATTATTACGTATAAAAAACCTTGTTTCCCTAATTGAACGCTTCTTGATTTCACCCACGCTGGTGGGCACGAAGACTAATTATTGTCAAAAAGCTCGTCTAATCTTCTTTGTCGGTTAATTCTGGAGACCTGTCTAAACGCACAGTATGAGTACAGTAACAGGCGAAAATCGCATTAAGTCCACTTTCTTGATTGTCCAAATACTAAGATGGTTAGTATAAAGCCTAGCTAAGTTTATGGTATGATTGCGAGTCAGGGTGTATTTTCCGGTTTCATATCAACTTTTTTCGCATCTACACTATATTTTAAAGAGGAAAGATTTAATTTTTTTGCAATGGATAAACTCAAAAACTAGTGGACCGATTTTAAAATTTTTCACCAATATAAAGCTACATTATCAGCGAGTAATATAGGCTATATTTTATTTTGAAAATGTAATTTATTCCTCATAAAAATCGATAGTATATTATATAGTCGTTGGAAAAAAAAAGTTGTTGAAGGGAAAGTGGGTTTGGTGAAGGGCGGGGCGGGGGGGGGGTATGGGTGATGAAAGAGGAATGGGATGAAAATAGGAGGGAGGATAAAAAGTGGGAGGGGGCTATAAGTGATGGTAGGACTGTATTTTTAAAAAACTAAATAAAAATAGTTTTGTTTTTATATTGACGTGATGGATGATTTGAAGCTTTGTTTTACCGGATTCTTTACAATATTTTTTTACGGGGAAGGGGCTAGTAATAAATAAAATGTTTCTCCGTTAGAAACATAGAATTCGGTTTTATCACAAAGTATTTTCTTGAGTATCTGTTAACTGTGTCCTAGAAACGTTGAAATTACTATTTATAGAAAATTAAACTTTGTGTTTATTCTGAATAATGCTTTCATTTATTTTGCTGAGAAAAAAATATTTGCTTTTAACATTGAAAAAATAAACTCGCTACCTTTTCTCGCGTACCCTACTACTCCCACCTTAATTTCAGACGTTTGTGATATTTTATGTAACTATATCATTCAAAAGCTCTTTTAAAGATTTTTTATTTATTTTAACCATTTTTTCTACAACATCGTCAACTCTGTCAAAATAATGTCATACATTTGCCGAATAGCTTAAATTATCTGTAGATTGCAGATCCGCTATTTAAAATTTTAAGTTCGATCTGATAATCTTGAAACGATTGATTTTATGAAAACTTTAAAATCTGTTTTGTAGAACTTTAAAAATTGCTCTTGAAATTGCCGCTTTCTCTTTGAATATTTTTGAAACATTAAATGTGTGTGCACATAAATTAGTGTATATAAGCTTTCATAACTATATTGTAAAATTAAAATCTGTTGAAAGGAATCACTTCAAGTTAAAAAAAATATATGAATTATACTATAGTGATATGCGTTGTAAGTTTTTAAAATACATTCCAAATTAATTTTGAATCCAAATTAAATGAGAAAATAAAGTTTTTTCTACTGAAGCGCCCCCTTAAAGTACCGTTTCGGCTCCAAAGTGCCATTTTTGAGTTTCCTTAGAAAGTTGCTATTTATGATCAAAATTAGGAAAACCTTCATCAAACTTTTCCAGCCTGTGGCCGGGTCAATTTAGTTAAAAAAAAATCCATTTTCTTCTTTACTTCAAATAATCCCCCTCCTTTATTTGCTTCCATTCTTCTCCTTGTCCACGTTCTGTTATCTGCTCTTTCTATATACTTCTTGGTCTCCTTTGTGGACATTTTCCTACAGATTTAATTTCCATCATTCTTCCCGGGACTTTTTCTTCTCCACCCCGACTATACTCTCCTCTTGCTTCCTCTACTATCTCGTGTACTCTCTGTTCACCAACTCTTTCCCGGACAACTTCTTTATCCGGCTTCTCCTTGTGAAAGCTATCACTCGACTTTACTTCAAACCTTACCGGACCCTTGGTATAGTGGCCAGCGCACTAGGCAATCAGCTTTGGGCTCCCGGGTTTGTTTCCTGGCTGGTACAATAGGTATTTTTTCCCAAAAGAGTAAACTAACCTAAAGGTCACCAGAGTCTGGTTTATAAGGCTTAAGCTAGTTTAAGAGTTTTTACTGGTTCCACATCCTCATATTCATCTCCCCCCCCCTCCTCATATTCGCCGTCTCCATCACCTCATCTCATCGAAACATGGAAAGAGTGTCCACGAAAGGATCAATGATTAGTACAGTACATTTGGGCGTCCCCTGGGCAATCAACTGGTACACAAGTACCAGCTGATCTTCTTACAAACTGAGCTACGAGTGATTTAACCCAGAAATGCATAAATAAATAAAAGAAATACAAACCTTGGCATTTGTACAGTACAAGAAATAATGTTAGCTTAGACGATTTTTCATCTGGATACGACACGCTAGTTACTAATTAGTAATTAGATAACATGATGAAACTTTTCACAAATAGAAAATATCTTCCCCAATGTTACCCGGAATCGAACTAGAGTCACATAAGACTATAGTGTTGACACAGTTCAATCACATACTCACGAGGACGTAAAGTAGAAAAAATTGAAACAAGTCTCTAAAGAGACTATAGATGGACAATCGTGTGATGGTTTTTAAATAGCAACAATCTTTTTGTATGTCACGAATATGTCTGTTTGTTAATATGGGCTGGCGGATTAGTTCAAGGTCACCTGCCCTACCTTCAAAACAATACCACCCACACATGCAGTCTTCCTTCTATTTGAACTGGTGTTTCTTCGGTTTTTTTTCTTTTCTTTTATTATATCGACATAATTTTAGTCGTAAGAATTTCTATCTCTAGATTATGATAAGTTTTTACATTTTATGTGCCAAATAATTTACAAATGTGGGTTTTTAAAATGGTTTCAGTGTCCTATGAATTCCATTCTAACTTCATATATAGATGTTATATGGTCAGAACTCAGAACGTTCTAGCCTTAAAATAAAAATAAAGGGTAGTTTACTGATAGCTAATCTTTTAAGTTCCAATTTTATCAGAAATAACTAAAACGATTTTTTTCAGATTAATCTCTACTGGGGAGTGTTTTGTAAAATAAATAAGAATGTGTGTTAAATTTTCAAAAAATTAGTTATAATAATTGAGGGGGTTAAACATTTTAAAAACATGTTGAAACCATTTTGTTCAAAATTTACACCTTTTGAGTAATTAAATAATGTTAGTTATTTTTAGGGTAGTTTACTGATAATGCTTTTTTTCAAATTTTGTTCCTAGCTATAATAGACTATATTAGAAAGTTCGTACAATTTTTTCGGACTATTTATTTTGTTAATGTGAAAGCTCTTGTGTCAGTTATGACCATCCCCTGCCTTGTGGTTCATACGGTCTAAGGCGAGGTTAGCAAACCTACGACCCGCGGCCTGCACTCGGTCCACGATACATATCTGACCTGTCCACTTGTCTGCAAGACGATCCTTCCTGCAGTCAGATACGCAAACAAAAAATATTTATTTTATTTAGTGTTACATGATTTTAGATAATAAAAAACACTAAGAAATGTTTCAAAATGTGCTATATTTTTAAAAACTTTGAATACATGATTATAGAAATGTTTATGTACCTAATTTGATAAATACTGCTTGAATAATTTCACTGACCCACATAAACATATGAGAAAATATAAGTTTTAAAATGTTTTGAATACACATCATCAAATAGCTCGTAGACCTAATTAATACACCAACATCGGTGGACACGTGGATTAGACGTCAGGCTCTTATGGTCTAGTTTTGTTGTGACAGGGAGATTGGAGTTCGAACTCCAGCTGAAGAACAGAATCTGTTTTTTACTAAATGGTTTCCCACTTTTATTCCTCTAAATTATTATATCTAACTTTAAATTATATCTTTCTCATTCCTTACCCGCTAGCGTGACTAAAATCTGTATATTCCGGACGGGTAGTAAGCCACGTTGTAAAAACAAAGATTTAGAGTATAGATATGCAAACATGTATCTATAGAATGTTTGCCGCAACACTCAGAGTTTGTGAAACTCATAATTTTTCAACTCAATTAATTTTATCGAAAAAATTGTTGTTGCCTAAAAGAAAATCAACACACACATGATTAATAGCGAAGAAAAATATCCAAAATAATTGAATTAATAGCTCCCAAAGAAATAATTTTTCCCGTTTTTTTAAATGTAAAATATGGTGTTTTTTTATATATATAGTTTAAACTCTTTATTCCGGCACTTTAAGGGGGCCCTTAATATACCTCTTATACCTATACCCCAGGTTTTCACTCTACAAACTTTATTTTATGCCAAACAAAGTATAATAATGCTTAAAACAGTAAATAATACACCTAACAACTTCCGGTCTTATGGAAGACATAATTAAGAGCTATAGTATAACCAAAATACAAACCAAAACATGAATGTATAACCAAAACACCCCGGCTGCAGACGTAAACAACTTTGGCGTCTTTGCACTGCTAACAGCGCTTTCATGGTGGCCGCTGCTCAAATTAATGACGGCAGATTCAAAACGTGCCGGACTACAGAGTGTCAATTGTATTTGATGATCAAATATTAACTTTCATTGAAACGAATTATTGGTGCTCGCTGCGCTGTTTTAAAGTATTGACCGTACCCCTACTCACAAAAGGTTTAGAGGACTACAGCGATGAAGAATATGAAGCACATATATGATTTATAAGGAGGGGTGGGGAGTGAATTTCATATTAATGAGATTGATATGCATGGAGTGGGATGGGATCTTTAATACTCATCCTTCCTTTAAAAAGATCTGAAAGATAGGTTGTATTTTCTTTGAGTGTACTACCTGCCTGAGAACCACTTGGGACATTTCCCCGTCTTGGTTGAAATCCTGGGATTCCCCTAAGTTTAACCGCAAGTTGGGAATCTCAAACATGACGTTGAGTTTTTATACTAATAAACAATCGCAGTACACAAACAGTGAGAGATGAGAGCAAGTGTGGACTAACTCCAGTCAACTTATGATGGGGGATATTCTCGTGCCTAATTTAGGAGAAATAATGCACAAAAATGATTTCATTCTCGACCCAATATTCTTTTCATTATGGTTTTGTGAATAGCTTAATTTAGAGAAAAACAAAATTACTTCTTTAAAATGATTTATATATGTATCTTTTACTATCTTAACATATATGACATGTTTATTAAACCAACCCACTTATATATATCATGGATATAAAAGCCAAAGGACTAAATCCTCAAAATGCCAAATTTAAATTAAATAGAAAAAATTGAGTGAACCATTATTTTTTCAATTGATTTGCTATAAAATAAAATAAATATTCATAGTATTTGATGAGACAGTTATTCAATTGAGAAATTAATTAAATCAGTCAATAACTATTAATTAGTTTACCACCCAATATTGGTGGCTACGCTCTTTGGCTTGAACCACTATAATATGCTTGTTTTGATGGCTACGCCCGAATTAATTTGTGGGTCACGCCAATTGACCAATTTGTTTCCGATAACTGGATAATAATTTCAATCAAAGACAAGTGAGGCTTACGACTAATGACTGCAATAATATTGATTGTTCATGCTGATTACGCCTCTTGACCTATTTGTAAAATATTCATAGTGGACATAAAACTAAATGAAAAATGATGATTTAAACCATTTATAATACATTTAGAGTTATGCCAATTGGTCAGAAGGTGTAGTTTTAAGTAGAGAACATAATAATTGTCTAATCTCAGTTTTTGAAATTATGATAGCCATTATCCCCTCAATATATATATATATATATATATATATATATATATTAGTACCACGTATTACTACCCGTTCGAGTTAAACGCTCTCGATATATTCAGAAAATCTTAGATCCTTTTAAAAAAAAAATCTCGAATACAATTATGAAGAGCTTAACTGTATATAACAACTTTAAGCCATTGTTAAAAGGAATTATTTTGACTTGAGTAGTAACCACAAAAAAAAAGTACAATGCCGCATTCATATAATAATTTATTTACTAAAAAAATATGGGTGTGTGTTCTTATGTACGCGCGTGAGAAGTTATACTTCTTTGGCATCATTAAATATAAATATTTATTATTTATTTAATTTAATAATAAATATTAAAAATTAATATTTTAATTTGATGTTCGATTTAAATTTTTATCATACATTTTTTATTAAATGTTTTACAAATTTTATTTCTTTATTTTGTAAATATTAAATAACCAATATTAAATATTTAACAATAATAATTTAATAATATTTAGTATTAATTATGTTAAATAATAATATTTTAATTTATATCAATAAATAATACACACGGATAGTTAACCTCAATTATATTGGAGCACTTGAAAAAGTCTATAAGCACAATTTTTTTCACTAATATTTACGATTAGTAAATAATATTAATCAAAATATTCAATTTAAATCACTACTGAATATAATTTATTAGCACATATATAATTCGCACTTGTATGAAACTAAAACACGTGTTGTGAATGTAGAAACTAGAAACATGTGGATAAATATTATATATATGAAAACAGTGATCAGAGGCGACGAGCGTACCAACATGCGCGACTAACAGAGGTTCTATTTCTATTTTGTTGGTAGCTTTTTTTTTTTTTTCGAGACTTAAAGAGCGGTTTAGCTTCAACCTGTTACTTTTGTGTAACAGTGATGCGCGCGCATTTTAAAATTTCACTCTCATCATTTTTTCATAACGCGCCTAAAGGAGTATAACTTCAAAAAAGTGTTCAATTTTACGTTTATGACGTAGGCTAATAGATATGACAAACACAATATCATCGCTTTAACTTAAATTGTATATCTTTAAAGATTCGTGGATCTGGTTTTCGAAAGAAAATTTAAGATTCGGATACGTGAAATATAGATTTAGACCCAAATCAATGATGTATGAAAAAATTCTATTTACAAATAATTATGTGTATAAACATATATAAATATGAATATACGTAAATACATATATATATATATATATATATATATATATATATATATACGTAAATACATATATATACGTAAATACATACATATATATAAAACAATAATAGTTATTTATGTCTATTTCAAACAAAGCAATTGTTATTTATTAATATATTAATTTTAATTATAAAATACTTTAATACTTTTAGTTGG
Organism: Timema cristinae; assembly: GCA_039000515.1. Classification (NCBI taxonomy): domain Eukaryota; kingdom Metazoa; phylum Arthropoda; class Insecta; order Phasmatodea; family Timematidae; genus Timema; species Timema cristinae. The sequence goes on from JBCFYV010002255.1 coordinate 26,520,640, forward strand.
GTTTCTAACACCAGCCTCCTCATCCCTAACAAACCAGAAAAAGTGAGAATGACACCTATAACCACGTGGCCATTGGAAAACTAAAAACAACTTTGCTAATGCGTGTTATTTAAATACATACACATGCGTAATGAAGTCAACAGAATAATTTCATAGGACGGGCCTTTTCTGACAGTTAGGAAATTTATTAGATCTACTTTAATGTATTAATGTAACACTTCCAGTCACGTTATCTGAAGCTGTCAATTTCGATACATATTATCAATATCTATAAAATAACACAATAAACAAAGCCGAAGCCAGCCTATAATTTCAGTAGGGGAGGGGGATTGGTGAGAACATCCCTCAATTGCCAGAAGCTAAAAAAATATTATAAATGTTAAACACCTCAAGAAGCTATCTGAAGTGCTTTTTATGGTAAAACAGCCCCCTAATTTGTACTTGTACCTTAATTTTGATATTGTTTGAACCATAAATAAAGGTATATATATTTTGTTCATAAAATTTTTGGGGGTTTGAACTCCCAAAACTCCCCTGGCTATGGCCTTGACGATAAATAAAATAAAATGTGGTCAATATTACCACAAAAAAAAAGTTTATAAAATACACTCTTTATTGAAATTGGACTGTATAGGTTTTAATATAACGCTTTCAGTCCTAACGGTGGGAGCATTAACTAAAGTGTAAAATTCTCAAAATATTGGAATGCTAGTAACAGGAGGTATAAAGTTTCTAATCTCAGCTAGGTAGGCTGTGGAATTTTTGCTTTTCCATAGGTGACTTCCCCCCTTCTTAACTCTCTTCAAGTTAATTGTGTGTACACCTTTTAAAAATACTATCCTACATTTTAATTCAAAGTGTTAAACTACTAATGAACAAATAAACATTTTTCTTACATATTATTTAATCACCATTAATTTTAGTTGTTTTTATCACCGCGTTTTATCAGCCGTTCGGGTTTTATATTTGATAGTTAGTCTAATGTTGTAAGGATGATGAAGGAAGCATTTTAGAGGTAAAACACGTATTTGCGTGGAAGGAGAGTGGGAAACCATTTAGGAAAACCACCCTCAGTAGACCCGACTGGGGCTCGAGCCCCGGTATCCCTATCTATTGCGAGAGTGACGTCTTAGACCATGCGGCCACTGAAGCGAGATACATTTTAGTGTAATATTTTACAAAATCATTTGATGTGTTATACAATACTCAGACTGTTATCTTGTAAGGACGGTTTGAACCTGTTATGTTTACATCAAATAACTCTGTTTAGTATTTTAACCTTGACATTACAGAAAATTGTACATAAATCTTAATTAAAATGACAGGTTACACTATTGAATAACCAAAACAAAACATTACTTGAGAAAATGAAGAGCTACATATTTTTTTTAAATTTCATATTCTTTTCATACAACTTTCAACATCAAAATAAAAATAAAACTCTCAACACTTAAGTCGTAATTAATCATCTTGTCACGAGATTAAAGGCAATGTTGTCATAATCTATTCCGGATAGCAATAATATTTTAAGAAAATGTTTTTCCTAGAATTTTCTGATTCGCTGATTTAAATTATATTTAATACTTAAGAAAAATAACAATGAAAATAGGTTCGTTTATCAAAATGTGACCATGCATTACAAGGTAATTTGACGTTCATAAAGTTGTCAAATTCATAAATTTACGAAAAAATTGTGACAAGCTCTTTCAGAAATGATTAATTTGATTCTTTGAACTTTTGCGTTCCTCAAATCCTTAAAAAGATTCACGATTCAATGGCTTTTTTTTTTAGTTGGATTTTGTTTAGAGCTGATGTAACTCTACTTTTAACAGGATCAGCTCCAAATTAAATAGGAAAGACTTAACAACCATACTCCATATAATTAGTTTAACACTTTCAAAATATAAAAGATTGGAGTTACTTTCTGGAGCCGCTGTACAGAAAAACGTCTCCATTCCCTTCTTGTCCAGTGTGAGAGTTAAAAACTAGAAATTTATCTCCGCCTTATTAATTTATAATCCATAAAGATCAAGCACGAATTTAAGGGGGCGGGGGGTAAAAGTGGCACGTGCCCCCTTTAGGTAGAGTTTTTTTTTTAGACTAATGGAAGTGGAGGGGCTGTGGTGGCGACCAATGAGGTTGTGAGATCAATGAGATTTTTATTTTTGAATCTTATTGCTAGGTTGTGGAAGATTAGGGGCGGGCAGTAGGCACTAAGCAAGGCAATTGTCAAGGACGCATGTTAAGGGGAAAATATGTCCACCAGCGCATGCAAATGTTTCTCAATTCAATATATCTGTGCCTTTACAATTTATAAATTCGTGCTTGATAGAGATTCTTATAATGGAGTAACTATATCATCAGGGGAATGCCAGGCCGCCACCGTGGTTCGGATTCCACGTTAAACTGTAGGTCCTTCATTTCATCTCACAATCACCCTACCATTACACATCAGCGTAAGTGCGTATAACCCGAACGGGTAGTAAGACGCGGTGCTAATAATAATAATATATCATCAGTGGTCAATATTCCAAAGAGGTAGAGATAAAGCTCAAGCAACAGTGAAATTCTTGCACCCTCATCTTGCATAGGAGAAAGTAAGTGATAATTTCATTATTTGGATGACTGTTTGATATTGCTTCCTTTTTCCCAATGTTTAGTGAAACTCATAGATTGTACATACTTTTTTTTTAAAGGTTTATCACAAGATAAGTAGAATGATTTACAACAACTGAAGATTTATTGCGTGGAAAAGGCACAGAAATATTACAGTGGCAATACAATGAAATTTTTAAATAAATATTTTTCTTAGAATATAATTATCTGGGCCTTATTTTCACGCCTAATTTTTTATTCTATTATCATGTTATTGATACTTTTAATAAAATGCTTATTATCTAATTAAATTACACATGTTTACTTAAAACTGTAAAAAATTGTCATATTATTCTTATTTTATAACATTATGTGAATAATTATGTCCAATTTTCTTCATATTATTAATATGTCAATTATAATAAAAATAAATCATCAAGACATAATTATTATGATTTATTGACTTTGATAAGTATAAAGAAAATTTGTCAAATATTTGTTATTTTTACTTTATTAATTTTAAACTAATTATGAAAAATTTTTAAAAGTTTCTTAAAATTGTAATTTACAAACTTATTTGTTTTCTTAATCTGGTTGTTAATCTTATCTCTAAACTGACGGGACTACCGCCAGATGATTCATTCTTTAGAGTTTTTGACTAAATTTACTAGAAATACTGCTTGAATACACTGACATTCTGCTTTCTGTGTTTTCAAAACCTTGTACCATCTGAACACTAGCCTTTTCTTTGATCTCAAAAGTACGAATTTTCTCGTAAAGCGTCGTTGAGTAGTAAACAAAAACACTTTAAGCTCAAAATGTAAACTTTTAACAGGTCAAAAAGAAGCCTGATACCCGCCTCGGTGGCGTAGTTGGCTAACGCGCTAGTCGTGTTGAGCTCGATTGCTGAGGACGGGCAGATTGAGGTTCGAATCTCGGTCGGGTGAACTGGGGTGGTTTTTCCTAAATGGTTTTCCACTCTCCCTCAACGCAAATGCGGGTTCACTTCCTCTAATTCAACCTTCCCAATTACTAATCCATTAGCGTAATTAGTACTTAAAGCGTATAACCCGAACGGGTAGTAAGACGCTGTGCTAAATAATAAAAAATAAAAAAATAAACCTGCTGATCTTTTCCTATATTTAGTTGAAGAATAAATTTTAAAAAAAAATCAAACAACTTCTTCAATAATGCGAGGGTTCTTTAAAAGTCTTCAACTCGTCTGAGTTACCCCCCCCCCCCACTCTCCCCCCATGTAGCAAACTTAAGGTGGGCATGCAGGGGACAAGAGAAAATGTTAGTGTATTTGAATTTATTATAGCAAAACTTTTTTTCTTCTATACAATTATAGAGTTTAATTTTATTCATAACAACAGTTCTTAAAAATCATCTAAAGGTATCAAAAAATTTCATAAAAATTTTTCTCTCCTTGTAAAAAGTTTTTTTTAGATAATCTCACTAAATTCATGAAAGATATTCAACAACTGTTGATATCACCATGTGAAGAAAATTAAGCTTCATGTTTTTATAGAAGCAATGATATTTTCCAATTAGAAACATTACATTTAATTTTATTATCGTGGTGAATATCTTGTCATGAGCATAGTAGCATTAGACGACAAACATTTTAATTGCAGCGACAAAGTTGTCATTAAATTCTAAGCAGCCCCTGACAGATATTAAAGATTTTTAGAGATTATCTATCATGTGTGAAAAATTAAAGTCTTTTTTAATTTATTTTGATCTAAACTGTTTGTATAGTTTTCTAGTGTTTGACGAATATTACTAATCCTATACTTCATTTTCATTCCTCTATGTTATATCTTTGAATAGTGCTCCTTTTATCTAGATTCTCTATGCCTCGAAATTGAACTGTTTTGTTTTGTTTTGGTTTGAGAGTTTTTGATTGTTATTGTTGAGGTTTAGTTCTGTTTGTTTGGTTTTTTCATATCTTACATTAACCTTCCCCATTCTTGGAGGCAACAAGACCATACCTGGACCACTATATGTTTATTGTTTTCCCGCCAAGTGTCGCTGGCGTGGAGTTTTTAGTGTGTTGATTAATTTGTGCCGTGCATGGAGACTCGATCAAGACAAAGGTGATAAGGTTCCGTAAACCCTTCACCCGGAAGTGGTCTAGATTTTTATTCGTGTGTGTTGTTGAAGAAGACTGCGCCAGGACACTGCCAGTTATACCACATAAAGTGAAGGTGAGTTGCCTCTATCAATTTCCTTTCCACCATACAGTTCATTTATCCGTGTTCGTAACACTGGTCCTCCAGAGGCTTCTTTAGTTTTCATTCAATTGTAAATTATACTAAACATTTTTGGTCCATCCGGGCCGAGGATACGTGTTTCAGTGTTCCTTGGCGTTTCTTTGTTTTAGGGTGGATAGAGCAACTTATTTGTTTATTTGGTTTATTTCTTGTATCATTTGTTCACGTCATATTTCGGCCATGCTGGGTCAGTTGGATTAGTGGCGTCATCAGTTCGATATATCGTTTGAGAGTTAGCGATTAATCGCTAGCCATATCTATTGTGCATCGTATGTAATAGTGATAGAGTGATGTCGACCATGTGTTATTGGTCGAGAGTCGGGATGTAATCGATGGCTGTGTTTTGACTGTTTTGTTTATGTTTATAGTTAGTTTCTTGTTTGCTTACGTTTGTATTTAGTTCCCGTTTGTTTAGATTAATTTGTGTTAAGTTTCTATCATCATGTCTTATGCACACCTTGAAGCTAGGTTTAAGGTGATAACTGGCCGGGTTAATAGACTTTACAAGCTGTCGGAACAGGTTCAAGGTGACATTACCAAACTAGAGCTATTTAAGGCACATTGTTCAGACTTAGAACATTTAAGGAGGGATTTTGAAGAAACTCACGTTGAGTTAGGAGTCGCGGCAAGAAAATCTAAGAGGGACTTTGATGTTGAAGCACATGACAAGTTGATTGAGGACTTTGACATGACCTACTACCAGGTTAAGGAGATTTATGCACGGATTACTAAGCCTTCATCCACGTCGGGAAATGATAATGGGCCTCCGGTAAAGGCATTGTCAGCAAAATTGCCTAAGTTGCAACTGCCCACATTTAGTGGTATAAACACTGACTGGACAACATTCCATGACTTGTACGTCTCTCTCATTCATACAAACAAAACCTTAACACCAGTGGAAAGGTTTCAATATCTTTTGACGACATTATCTGGTGAGCCCCTGACTTTATTAAAGTCACTACCGGTGTCAGATGAGAACTACCCGTTAGCCTGGGCGACTCTTACAGAACGTTACCAAGATGTGAGGTCAATAGCTACTACACATTTAGAGAAGATAATGCAATTCCCGGGTCTAACCTCAAGGTCGCCACAGAACTTAAGGGCGCTAGAGGACACATTTAAGGAGAACTTGGGTGCACTTAATGTGTTAAAGTTTCCAGTTTGTGAGTGGAGTTTTATCTTACTAAACTTGACACTGAACAAGTTAGATAGAGAGACACGGCTGATGTTTGAACTTGCGCACACGGCTACCAAACTACCAAGCTTTGATCAACTTTTGGAATTTCTTGAAAATCAATGCAAAGCACTGTCATCTGCAAATCAAGGTATATCACTGCAAACTAGCGCGAGTACTAGACATATAGCAACCAACAGGAGGATGGAAGGAAAACTAAATTCACCTGTTGGAGTGAGAAGATCATTTTATGTTGACTCAAATCAAGGTCACTGCTCTGTGTGTCAAGCTAACCATAGTATCTATAAGTGTCCAGTGTTCACGAGCAAGACACCGACACAACGCCGGGATTGGGTAAAGTCAAATAATTTGTGTTTTAATTGTTTAAAGGGATCGCACCAAGTAAAGGAGTGTTCCTCAAAATTCAAGTGTCCACACTGCAATCAAACTCATCACACATTGTTGCACATAGGGTCAATTAATCAAGGCACTGACACTTGCGGTCAAGGATCGTTTAGCTCAAACCAACGTTTTACCAGCTCTCACACTGATCCCACCCATAGAGACAGTAGATATATGCAAGGTGATGCTACCCATCAGGCTCATTCACCAGGCCATGAAGGCACTGTTACACGGGGTGAACACATCAACTCACTTACCACCAGTTCTGTGAGCCTTACTACAGTCTTGTTGGGAACCGCTGTAGTACAGGTTAAGGATGGGCACGGTGCTTATCAGAAGGTTAGAGTGTTGATAGATTGTGCGTCACAATCATCATTTATTACTGAAGACTGTGCTCACCGGCTGTGCCTGCCACGTCGCAAGTTGAAAATTCCGATTAAAGGGATCTCTCAGTCAACTGTGCAAACCAACAAGGGGGTTGTGATATGTGAGGTGAAACCCTGTGGTGTTTATGGTCCTCAGTTGATCACCGAGGCTATCATTCTAAGTAAAATCACATCGGGAATGCCATCAACCATGCTTTCTAAAGATATGGTTCAGGAGTTTGCTCATCTTCAGCTGGCTGACCCTCATTTTCATGTACCAGGGCCGATTGACATTCTCTTAGGTGCAGATGTATACCCCGAGATCTTTGATGGTGGGCGGTATTCAACTTCATCTAATTGTCCCTCAGGATTGCATAGCATTTTTGGCTGGATCATAATTGGTCGAATAGGACCTCAACCACTTATAACTTCTAGTGTCTCATCTTTTTTTGTTGCTACTGAACCATCACTTGACAATGTTTTGCGACGCTTCTGGGAGGTGGAAGAATTACCCGTGACTAAACACATTGACCCTAATGAAGCTATGTGTGAGGCACACTATGTGACAACACACACTCGTGACAATGAGGGTAGATACATTGTTCGGCTACCTTTCAAGGATGCACAACCAGAGCTGGGAGAATCACATCAACAAGCAGTCAAGAGACTCATTCAGCTGGAACGTCGCCTAGCTCGTTACCCACAACTAAAGGAACAGTATGTGACCTTTCTAAAGGAATATAGAAGAACTCGGTCACATGCAGCGCATTGAACCATCAATGATCCAAGACATTAAATACTATATTCCACATCATTGCGTATACAAAGAATCTAGTTCAACCACCAAACTGAGAGTTGTATTTGACGCTTCTGCAGCAACATCATCGGGTCAGTCACTGAATGATACATTATTGAAGGGTCCCAAACTGCAAAGGGAAATTGTTATGAATTTTCGATTTCATCCCATTGTGCTCACCACTGATATATGCAAGATGTATCGACAAATACTTGTCACTCCGGATGACCGACATTACCAGGTAATACTGTGGCGCGAATCCCCTGATCAACTGATTCAAGAATATCAATTGAATACTGTGACTTATGGTGTATCTTCAGCTCCGTACTTAGCGATGCGATCCCTGCGTCAACTCGCTTCTGATGAAAAACTTCGTTACCCTCGTGCTGCCCAGGTCCTATGTAAGGACATTTTTGTTGATGACATAGTCACTGGTGCTGATTCAGTGGAATCTGCTCTCAGTTTACAAACCGAGCTGATTGAATTGCTAAGCTTAGGAGGCTTCCAACTTAGAAAATGGTCTAGCAACCACCCTGAAGTATTAAAGAGGATACCAAATGAACACCGTGAAGTTCCCCTCATGTTTGAAGAAGATGGAGATCAAATAATTAAGATATTAGGACTGGAATGGGACCCCACATCAGATTCATTCTCTTATCATGTACATCCCTCTGAGATTACAGTAACGAAGAGGGCAGTTCTCTCAAATATTGCTAGGATATTTGATCCTGTGGGGTGGCTATCTCCAGTGGTGTTCTGGGCTAAGGCGTTCATGCAGATTTTGTGGACCATAAGACTTGATTGGGATGAACCACTTCCACCAGAGCTCGGACAAGGGTGGCAAAGGTTTTGTTCAAACTTTCATGTTCTTACACATGTCAAGATCAACAGATTTCTACCAACCAGTGATGCTATTAATTGCCAGCTTCATGGATTTTGTGATGCATCTATCAAAGGATATGCAGCAGTCGTCTATCTTCGAACTACCACGGGCAATGGAGAAATTCAAGTCAACAACCTTATTGCCAAGTCAAGAGTAGCTCCGGTTAAGAGTTTATCTCTTCCTAGGCTTGAGCTTTGTGGGGCTCAGCTCCTAGCCACACTTATGGAGTGGGTGCAGCAGAACCTTAAACAACGATTACAGGTGTCAACTGTGTATACTTGGTCAGATTCTACCATCGTTTTGGCATGGATTCAAACGTCACCACATCTTTTGAAAACATTCGTTGCCAACAGAGTAACCCAAATTCAAGCAGCAATACCAGCACAACATTGGAGACATGTCCCATCTAATTCAAATCCGGCTGATTGTGCATCTAGAGGCTTACATCCTGAAGAGTTGACAAATTTCCACATCTGGTGGACAGGACCAGAGTGGCTGAAACAACCCATTAGTAGTTGGCCCAAGCTGCCTGAGGTGACTTGCCAGGTAGAGTTACCTGAATTAAAGATTGTAAGGGTTACCAGTCTAGTAGCAGAAGAGAATACTTGGTGGGCAGACCTTCTCAAACGTTTCTCATCATGGGTAAAGCTGCAACGAGTCATCGCATTTTTAGCACGGTTTATTCAGAACTCCAAAGTAAAGAATCAAGATCGTTGTAAAGGCCCATTGTTGTCCAAGGAGCTCAAGATGGCCCGCATGTTATGTATCAAACAAGTTCAACAACAGGCGTTTGAGTCAGAACTTGAAGAAATAAAGAAGGGCCGGGAATGTTCACCCCGCGTGAGGGGCCTAAACCCGTTTCTCGACCAGGAGGGCCTATTGAGGGTAGGAGGTCGCTTGAGACACTCTTCACTGCGGTATGACACAAAACATCCTCTTCTGTGCCTAAAAATAGTCATATCACCGATATCATTGTTGATCACTACCATGTATCTCATTTTCATGCTGGACTTCGAACAACCCACTCACTCATTCAAGACCAGTACTGGATTCTCTCAGCACGCACTGTTATAAAAACCCGGATCTTCAAGTGTATGAGATGTTTTCGATTTAAGGCACCTGCTCTCCAACCATTCATGGGGGACCTCCCAGCAATGCGTGTGCAGCAATCAAGACCATTTGTGCGAGTTGGAGTGGATTATGGAGGACCCTTCCAGATAAAATCATCTGAATTAAGGAATTCTAAGGTGCTCAAGGCTTATTTATGTTTGTTTGTGTGCTTGGCAACTAAGGCAGTGCACCTTGAGGTGGTATCAGACTTAAGCACAAGGGCCTTTCTTGATGCCGTTCTTCGGTTTATTTCCCGTCGGGGTATGTGCTCAGACATTTATAGCGACTGTGGCACAAACTTTGTAGGTGCCAAGCGCCATTTTACAGAAATACAAAGGCATCTAGAATCCCATACCGAAACCAAAGTGGTAACAGATAAACTTTCGGTCCAAGGCATAAATTGGCATTTCAACCCACCTTCAGCTCCACATTTTGGTGGACTATGGGAGGCTGGTATCAAGTCGGCAAAAACTCACCTAAAGCGAGTGGTGGGTGATCAGACACTTACCTTTGAAAGCCTCTCCACGCTCTTCATTCAAATTGAAGCCGTGCTAAATTCAAGGCCTCTTTGTGCTCTCTCTGCGGATCCGAATGACCTTGATCCATTGACACCAGGACATTTCATAGTGGGTCATTCTCTCACCAGACCACCTGAGGAGATCGTAACTGAGCTACCTACCAACAGGTTGAAACGCTGGCAGTTGATACAACAAGCCTATCAGCACTTTTGGCAAAGATGGTCAAGGGAATATATCCATACTCTCCAACAGCGACAAAAATGGACTACAAACAAGGTCAATTTACAAGAAGGACAGTTAGTCTTGATAAAGGAAGACAATCTTCCCCCACACAGGTGGCTGCTCGGAAGAGTAGCAGAGGTGTACCCTGGAAGGGATGGGATAACGAGAGTCGTAAGTGTCCGCACCGAGCACGGGACCCTCAAACGACCGGTTGTAAAATTATGTCCACTTCCTAATCAATAGGAAGGATACATTCTCCTATAATATTATTCTGTTCATATCTTTGTTGCTGGTTTGTTGTTCTTAAAAAACTCATTTTAGTTTTTGGTGGGCGGTATGTTTGTATAGTTTTCTAGTGTTTGACGAATATTACTAATCCTATACTTCATTTTCATTCCTCTATGTTATATCTTTGAATAGTGCTCCTTTTATCTAGATTCTCTATGCCTCGAAATTGAACTGTTTTGTTTTGTTTTTGGTTTGTGAGTTTTTTGATTGTTATTGTTGAGGTTTAGTTCTGTTTGTTTGGTTTTTTCATATCTTACATTAACCTTCCCCATTCTTGGAGGCAACAAGACCATACCTGGACCACTATATGTTTATTGTTTTCCCGCCAAGTGTCGCTGGCGTGGAGTTTTTAGTGTGTTGATTAATTTGTGCCGTGCACGGAGACTCGATCAAGACAAAGGTGATAAGGTTCCGTAAACCCTTCACCCGGAAGTGGTCTAGATTTTTATTCGTGTGTGTTGTTGAAGAAGACTGCGCCAGGACACTGCCAGTTATACCACATAAAGTGAAGGTGAGTTGCCTCTATCAATTTCCTTTCCACCATACAGTTCATTTATCCGTGTTCGTAACACTGGTCCTCCAGAGGCTTCTTTAGTTTTCATTCAATTGTAAATTATACTAAACAAAAACTTTTTTTATACAAAAACTGCCAAATACTGCCCTTAAATCTTCCTCCCTCCCACTACACCTTAAGTGAACTTTATATAAACCTTAAGTTAATTGTGACCCAAAATCACCCGGATGATTAATAAGACGTGTAGTACACATCCAAGCGTGGAATTAAATAATGGCCATACTCCCCTCTATCATCAGGTAAGTAATAATCGTAATCTTAGTAAGATAATAACATATTTTTTCTCTACAATCACATTTATCTTTATAATATTTAAAGTGTGAAGCGATTCCCTAAGACAGTTATTCTCGGAGCTCTAAACAACCTATTTTCACTTTTTTTTTATTGTATCTGATAAACGCATTTTTTTTTTAATATTCAAAGACGAAAGCATAATTTTAATAAATGACCATTTCTTTATTCAAAAATATCTTGAGCTTTACAAAATCGATTTTAACTTTCCATTTTTTCATATAAGTATCTAATTCTAGAATTATAATATCAAAATTTGCCAAGTCTCAATAGTGAGACCACGTTTAAGAAAACTATCTCCACGGTTATATTTAAATTATTTTATTTGTATTTTTTTTTAAATGAAAGCGTATATATAGAAGAAGAAGAAGAAGAAAGAGATGATGATGATGATGATGATGATATGTGTGATGATATAGATTTTTAGAAATATCTAGCGCCAACGGGCCAGCTAATATTATTTTTTATTTAAATAAAAACAACTTAATTTACTTTTAATATTTATCAAGTGTATTCGTTTGTGTTAATAACTTTTTCTTTTAAGATTTTAAAATCACTTCTACTAAGCAATAATATTAGCACATCTCATAAATAAAAATATCAGATAATCAAATATAATATTAGATAAAGTTCGTTTAACACTGAGCAAATGTCACTACAAACAAATAAAGGTTTCGTGTTAACGTGCTTACGAGTCAGTAGAAACTATGCAAACAGATATAGTACACACATAGATCTCTTTCGATACGTGCGGATGAAGTCAAAATACCTGATTTAATGTTTTCTTTAACTCTTTGAGTAAAGATTTTGTATCAACATTGAAGAGCACCGTGTTCATTGACCCGTTTTGAATGTATAATGTGTATTACTAGTAATGCTGTGAACAGAAGACCTCGTTCCCTCCATGTTATAATTAATAGTCTTAACAAACCTTTAGATTTTAATATGAAATATTTCCTATACTTTTTTAAATAAAAAATGACCTGATAAAATAACCCAATTCCCACTTTAATTCGTAAGTTTTTTTTGCAGCACATGCTCAAACGTTACATCACGTGTTAGCTAAAGCTCGAAGGTAGAATTCCCCTGCAGTAAGAGCAGGTATTGGCAACCTGTCATTAGACATCACAGCACGTGTCGGCTAAAGCTCTCAGCTAAAATGCCCTGAAGTAAGAGCAGGTATTGGCAACTGTCATTAGATATCACTGCACGTGTCAGCTAAAGCTCTCAGCTAGAATGCCCTGAAGTAAGAGCAGGTATTGGCAACCTGTCAGTAGACATCACAGCACGTATCAGCTAAATCTCTCTGCTAGAATGCCCCTGGAGTAAGAGCAGGTATTGGCAACCTGTCAGTAGACATCATAGAACGTATCAGCTAAAGCTCTCTGCTAGAATGCCCCTGGAGTAAGAGCAGGTATTTGCAACCTGTCAGTAGACATCATAGAACGTATCAGCTAAAGCTCTCAGCTAGAGAGCCCCTGAAGTAAGAGCAGGTATTGGCAACCTGTCAGTAGACATCACAGCACGTATCAGCTAAAGCTCTCTGCTAGAAGCCCCTGAAGTAAGAGCAGGTATTGGCAACCTGTCAGTAGACATCATAGAACGTATCAGCTAAAGCTCTCAGCTAGAGAGCCCCTGAAGTAAGAGCAGGTATTGGCAACCTGTCAGTAGACATCACAGCACGTATCAGCTAAAGCTCTCTGCTAGAATGCCCCTGGAGTAAGAGCAAGTATTGGCAACCTGTCAGTAGACATCATAGAACGTATCAGCTAAAGCTCTCAGCTAGAGAGCCCCTGAAGTAAGAGCAGGTATTGGCAACCTGTCAGTAGACATCACAGCACGTATCAGCTAAAGTCTCTGCTAGAATGCCCCTGAGTAAGAGCAGGTATTTGCAACCTGTCAGTAGACATCATAGAACGTATCAGCTAAAGCTCTCAGCTAGAGAGCCCCTGAAGTAAGAGCAGGTATTGGCAACCTGTCATTAGACATCACAGCACGTGTCAGCTAGAGTTCTCAGCTAGAATTCCCCTGCAATAAGTGTTGCTCATGATGCGGCGGGTGTTCGCAGCCCTCTGTAATGGGATGAGCGGTGTGCACTCTTGATGCAGCTGTCGTGACTAACTCACAGTGCACAAGGACGTCCGATGACGTGATCTGCACCAGATCTGGGTCGGGAGTTCGAATCCACCCACCCACTAAGAAAAAGTTCCATCGTCATCATTTATTGTTTGGTTTGCGTTGCGCTGTGAAAAGCATGAGTCGGTATAGTGTTTCATGTTTCTTATTCTTTTTTATTAAGAGGGCTCTTTCATATTAAAACTTGGCCAGCAGACTTTATTTACGTTTGTGGTATAAGAACAAAGAAAGTATAATATAGAAAAAATGTATTCACATTTACGTAAGGAGAGGATTTAAAAAAAAAATGAAAATACACTTTCATTCACCCAGCCAGTATTGGAGATCCTACCATCTTTACGCTGAAAAAACAGTTCAAGCAAGTTTATCTTTGTAGCCAACTTGTTCATAGGGTTTGTTTTTCATTAAATTATTATGATTATTATTATTAGCACCGCGTCTTACTACCCGTTTGGGTTATACGCACTTACGCTAATGTGTAATGGTAGGGTGATTGTGAGATGAAATGAAGGATCTATAGTTTAACGTGGAATCCGAACCACGGTGGTGGCCTGGCATTCCCCACATTCACAAGATTTCTTGTCAGAGGTGAAGGAAGGGTTTGGTAATCAGATAAATCTGTGCCGGGACCAAGGATTGAACCTCGGCCGCCAGCACAGAAGTCTGACACCTTACCCCTAGACCACCAGGTCACCGACTAAATTATTATTAATTTATTGTCTAAGGAATGAATAGAATAATAAAAGTAAGTTTGGATATTAGAAAATATAGTTGAATTTAATGTTTATTCCAGAGTTATACGGCTTTTTTTTATGTATTTATTTGAGGTATTTAACGTGCACCTTCTGAAGCGATTGATCATACCAGCGTATGAGAATTTATACGAACGAGGGAGAAAGAGTCTACTAATTTTGCTGGGCAAGGTATTTTCAAATACCTTCCAGGGTTCTTTTACATGCCCCAACCAACATGGGACTGACGCGACGGCTTTACTTCCCCTCCGAAGGAAGTTGTGCTACGGGTTTTTATCGCTCAAAAAAATCCGTCAAACTTGGCTGGATTTGAACCACGAACATCGAGTCCTGAGGCAAGCATTACTTACAATATAATACTATTATTATTTTATTATTATTTTTATTATTATTATTATTATTATATATTATTATTATATTATTATTATTATTATAGCGCGTCTACATCTCGTAGCCCAGTGGTGAAAAGATTGGCCAGTACTAAAGTACCGTGGCCCAGGGGACGTCCGAATGTACTAATCGTCCATTTTTTCCGTGGAGGATTTTTCCATGTTCCAATGAGATGAGATGCTGATGATGGTGATAGTGAGTCTGAGGTGTGGAACCAGTGGAAACACTTAATCCTAACATAGGCGTAATACCAAATTCTGTGGTGACCGTTAGGGTAAATAACTTTTCGGGAAAATACCCAAGGTACCCATATATCCAAGATTATGGCTGCTGTAACTACAATTTAAACGTCGAAAATTATTGTTCCCTTAAATCGGCTCAAGCCGGTAAACAGTATCAATTTAAACATCGTCCACGAAAACCTTCAAAACAAATGTTATCAGATTACTTAATGGGACAATGAAATAATCTAGCTCAGACTTGCTACTGACTATATTATATGACAGACTAAGTCTCGTGGTCTGTCTTGTGTCTGGGATAAAATGTTCAAGTGCATGCCATTTCTGTGTCACGAACTAGTTAACAAAACGTGGAACAATTTAACACTTACTTTGAGCTGCATAATACTTTCTTTCATGATGAGATATGACTGGGAAGAAGCCGTGGTTTTTATAAATGTGTAATCAAGCTTGTTATCAACATATTCACCTATAATAGATCCTCAAATATGTGTTTAAAAACTAAGCCTGTAAGATATATTTGAACCAGGGACCTTTGGCTTAGCGGAACAATGGTATGCTACTTATTTATCCAGGTTTTTCATGTGCTCGTAATGGTATGTCACTTACAGCCCAATATTCATTGGAAGAAACTTATCTAACAGCTAGAAAAGCTACTAGATTTACTTTACCATTTTCAAATTTTAAGTCATGTGATCTGCAACTGTCAATTTTGATAGATATTATCATTACCTAATAAATAACACTAATAATATAATAAAATGTTATAAATGTTGGTCACAAAAATATGTTTGTATATACTACAGTTTCCTCTCTACCAGAATTCTAAAGTAGTTTTGCCAAATGTTTTACGTTATGATGAAGAACCCAGCCCAACTAACTAACAATCCATGATACCAACAAGAATGGAATGTTGATCCTTAACCTACCTATTCTGCTAAATTGTTATGTGGTGATGGTAAGTTATTAAGCCACTTTCACAATGTTGCAAAATTAAGGCCGCTGTAATTTTTTTTTCGACGCTTACCAAATTAAAAACAAAAATCCAATGACTTAATTTATTAATGTTGGAGTTTCTCCTTCAAGTTAAAGGCCTCCCTGTTTGACACAATCAAGATGTTATACAGTAGTTGAAGTAAACGTTTTGTGGCTTCATGTCATTGACATTGTGTCAAAGAGGGAGGCCTTTAGCTTGAAGGAGAAACTCCAACTCCAGCACTCCCTTGTCCCTGATCTTAAAGGTTAAGTTGGTTGACAAAACTCTGGAGAACATACACCTTTTTCTTGTGATGTGTGAGGTCAAGATAATTATACAATGGCGTGAGAAATCAACCTTTGACTTAGTGCTTTGGGTCTGACTTGACATGTGGTTTGAAGGGGACGCCAAAAAGGGCCAGTATTTTTGCCATTTTTATAGCAAAACTTTTTTTTTTCTAAAAAATTAAATATTTCTCCGGTGAAAACATAGATCTTAATTTTCTTACCATGATGACCTAAACAATTCTTGAATATCTGTCAAGGCTGTTCTATAATTTGATGACAACTTATTCTCTTCATTTAAACAGTATATCATCTAACGCCGCTATGATCATGACATTTAAGTTCTTATTCAACTACTTACTGTTGATATCACCCACCGTGTGAAGTAAATTAAACTCTATGTTTCTACTTGAGCAAAATGGGATATCTTTAGACAAAAAAAAAAGTTCTAGTGTAAAAACTGCAGAAACACTGAGCTTATCTCGCGTCCCCTACACTCCTGCCTTAAGGCTTATTAGTAGGGCCCAAATTTTAGTGACGTCATATATATATATATATATATTTGCACATCACAGAGATTTATCATGTGTATATAAACTCTTTCCATGCTAACTTGGTTGTGGAAACTTGTTTTTATAGATTATTAATTTTTGATTTTGTCATTTTGAATTTTTAGGTGATATGTTCTCGGTTAGTGTCAATTATTTAGTAATTATTAGACATTTCTGAGTTATTTTAGTAATCTTTGAGTCAATTTTAGACATTAATTTGAATAAGCATATTTTAAATATTATTGATATTTTATCAATACATACATTTTTTTTTAATCACATGGGTGTCGGAATGATAAGATAATACAAGCAACGAGCTTTGTATCCTCTTTGCTTGAGTGTTTGTAAAATACACATTCCTGGTGAGGGACTGCAACTAAGCTGGAGAGGGTAGCGTTGGAAGGGGGTAGCTATAACTTCTGAAAGAGATATTTGTAAATCAGTTTTATATTTAACAGAATCAAAGAGATTTGTTGTTAAAGGATTTTCATCGCATAAACCTATTTTAGTTCACATTATTTGTTGAGTGCGTGTTTGATTTAGTCATGTGCATTCGTTACGAGATTTTGTTATTATGTTTAGGTAATTTTTTGTAAATTTAATTTTATATATATATATATACATATATATACATATATATATATATATCTATAATTTTTGGGTCATTGTATAGGTATATTTTAATAATTTTTAGGCCATCAAAGTCTGGGCTCTTGTTATTAGTGTGTGAAACAGAAGTTATAGTGAGCTACGAATTATTAATATCTCACCTTATTTCTTAGACCACACTTGTAGTCACGTAAACCAAGGCGTTAGTCTCTTTAATAGACGGATTGGTGGTTACGGGAAGATTCAGGTTCGAATCTTGCCCGTGAGTTCTAAGGGTTGTTTATTCAAATGTGATTTATAAATGTGTTTTTCCCCTCTACCTATATATACGCTAATAAGGGCACATTTAATTTAGAGGCCCCCCCCCCCAATCCATACCTTAAATGTACTTAAGGTGGAGTGCTAGTGAGCGTGAGTTTAGGGCATTGATTTTGCAGTTTTTATAGCACAAACATCTTTTGGCCAAAATAAATCAAATATTTCTTCTATAAAAACATAGAGTTTAGTTTTCTGCACACGCTAATCTCAACAATTGTTGAATATTTGTCATGAGTATGGCGGCATTTGGTGACAAACTTTTCTATTTATTTAAAATGTTTGTCACCAAATGCTGCCATGCTCATGACAGATATTCAACAACTGTTGAGATTAACATGTGCAGAAAACAAAACTCTATGTTTCTATAGAAGAAATATTTGATTTATTTTGGCCAAAAGATGTTTGTGCTATAAAAACTGCAAAATTAATGCACTAAACAAGCGCTCACTACCAACCCGCCTTAATAACCTTGGCGCTGAAAGTTTTAATAATAAAAATAATTACTTCGTGTGCCTCATGCTGTGTGAATACCGACAGAGTCCAAGTCTCTCATTTTTTCCCCGCAGTGTAAAAACAACTATGAGAGTGATTCGTAATTAATTTACAAGTTTGAATAAAGCTTGGATTGAGAAAAGTTTCGGGGGGGAAAAACAAACTAAATAACCCGAGCTCGTATTGTCATTGGAAGAAACTAATCATGCATAGAATGCGAGTAGCTACTGTAATTAACATCTAATAGATATACGTCAAGTTATACATTTGATGGACTATCGAGCTAGAACAACATACTCTATTATATTATAAATTAACAGGCTCGTTAATGTAATATGTCTTAATTTTAATATGTTTTTGTTTTATTTGTTCAAAGACTTTTATGATAAAGGTTTTTTGACCATCATTTTTTATTATTTAATTAATGTTTCATAGATATTTTCCAAACTTTTTTAGCTTTTAATGCAAATCTCTTTGATACTTTTAGTAATTTTATTTATTTCCATAGCACATTAATTGATTCTTATGTCTCTCCATACCTAACTTTAACATGTGTTTCAAAAATCAAATTATATCGTTGTTAAGGAAAAGAGCCTTCGAATCTTTATATTTTATTGTTGGGTGAACCATATTTTAAATTAAAGCATCGTAGAATTAAATATTGCATTAAGGCTGAACGTCTATGTGGCAATTTATTGTTCACCATGGTGGCCCCCTTAACGCCACATTAATTCCGACCAACAGTTGCAAAAACATAAAAAAGGGCAGCGCTTAAAAATATATAATAATACTAATATTATAATAATTACATTAAAAAACAATTAATAACAAAACAATAATTCAAAGAGTTTAAAAATCGATGAAATGAAGAACAGTAACTAAAATTAATAAACTTTGACATTATTTATATAAAACTTTATATATAAAATAATGGTGTTTATTTAAATATTATAAAGTAAAATATCAGAAAGTACTTGGTGATGGGAAGATTTCTTAAATAGCGCTATGAGTTTGGCTTTTTTTTTACGATAAAATTCAAACTATGGAAATTCAGAGTTCAGGCTGAAGATACAACGGCCAAGAGTGGTTGGTTTGTAAGAGTAAGTGAAAGAGAAAATAACTGATTTCTAGAGGCCCGAGAAGGTGCATGACTGCTTACACCAAGCGTGCCAACCTATTTGATCATGAGAGACAAACTGAAAATAAAAAATAATAATGGGGCTGCATTTAAAATATTCAATCTTATCAGCATCTCAAACAAAGAAAACTTAAACTTGGCACCTTTAAAAAAAATTAATATTAATATTAGATAAATTAGTATGATTCAATCTTAGTTTTTTTTTATCAAAAAGGTTTATAAATTTGATCATTCATTCTTTAATAAACGAGGAGAAACAGGATTAGGAATGAAGTTATTCGGGAAAGAATGGGTCCATAGAGAGTACATGATAAAGTATAGGAAGCAAGACTGAGATGATATGACCAAAGGGAAGGAGAGACCACAAGGGAGGCCAAGAAAGAGATGGGAGGAGCAGATAACAGAAAGTGTCTGCAAGTGAGATGAGAAGAATGGAAACAATTAAAGGAGGAAGAGTGATGGATGGATAGAGGAAGATTGAGGCATTTTATTAAAATGACCTGGCCACAGGCTGTAAACAGTTGATGATGATGATGATGATGATGATGATGATAACAAAAATTCTTTAATAACATTCACAAATGGTATATTTCTGCGATATGTATAAAAAAGAAAATTCTGATAGTATTAATATGTTGGTTCATTATGAGGTTCACTTGGCGCACAGCATTCTGGATTGGTACACAAATGGTCCACAGGTCGAAAGTTTGACATTCCTGGCTTACATGCTCAAGGATGAATAAATAATAATAAATAAATATACAATGAATGTTGCTATTAAAAACATTAAACATGAAAATGTAATTACAATAAAGTTTAAAATAATAATAATAGTAATATGTCTAGATAAATAATGATAGCGTGTGAACCATTTGCGTAACCAAAATAAGGATACAATTTTATTAATGGCATTTGTATCAGCAGTTGTAGAATGCAAATTTTATTATTGCAATCTTGATTATTTAAGTTGGGCGTGTAGGCTACGCGAGTTAAGGGCAATATTATTTCAGTTTTTATATCAAAACTTTTTTTTTTCGAAATAAAACAAATATTGCTTCAGTAAAAAAAATATAGTTTAATTTTCTTCACATGATGACATCTACATACTTGAATATTTGTCGAAATTTCCTGAAATTTAATAACAACTTTTTCTCTTTATTTAAAAAAATTCTCATCTATTGTCTCTACGCTCTTGACAGATATTCAACAACTGTTGATACGATCATGTGGAAAAAATAATTAAACTCTTCTCTTTGTACTAAAACATTATTTTATTTATTTTGAAAAGAAAAAAAAGTGTTGCTATAAAAAGTGTATAAACGGTACCCTTAACTCTCGTTCCATATACTACCTCCATCTTAAGATCGACCAATAAAATTGATGAATTAAACCCCAAAAGACTCTCAGGTTGTTACCACATAGTTTGGAATTCTAAAGTTTAGCGGAGGATATTCCTTCCGAAACATCACCCCTCTCCACGGAAACTAAGTTCTCCCTCCTTCCCCCTCCTACATCCTTAACTCACGTTTCCATTACCCACAACGTGAACATAAACAACAAAGGATATATATATATATATATAAAATAATAGGCTACAGACACTAATTGGCGAGAAGCGTTGTGTTCCTAACAACCTATTGCCCTCCCCTCCCCCCCACCCCCCACCTATTTCTAATTATCGCATGGGAAATAAGAAGGTATTGTCACGATTTGCAGAAAGAGGGTTCGATCCACGACTCAGTGGTGACGTGCGTACTGAACAATAAATAAACATTTAAAAAAAAATTACGTTAGCTTTTATTTTTTATTTTTGCAACTTTAACTTTTTTTTTTTTTTTGCTTCTCTTTAATCTACGCGTTCGGGATATCCACATGTTTACACCTACATAAATTGACTAGGAATATCGAAAGTAGAATTTTGAAGAAATGTACCTGCAATTGTTTGAAGAAAGAGGGAGGAACCATTTCAAAAAACATCATTAGTACACCCAGTAGGATTCTAAACCAGCAGGGCTATTATGACCACGACGCAAAACGAATTTGCGACCGTTAGCAGAGAGACGCTAGACTTTGCGTCAAAAGTTATTATGACCGACCACTTTGCGAAAGCAAAGTCCTTGCGAGCGCAAATATTTCTCTAGTAGCGTGAACGCTAAGTTGCGCAGACACTTTTACTTGTCCTTTGGTTTGCGTTACGAGGTTATGTTTGCTAGTTTTTGTAATTTATTACGTGTTTTTGTGTTACATTATTTAAACTTGCCATCTCTTTAGCCCAATATAATTACCTCAAAACTTTTTGTGTGTGTTTCACATAATCTAGCTTTAAATAGGCCTATATCATAATCTAGGCCATAGTGGAGATAGTACGCTTACACTGAATGTTAAAAGAATATTTTATTTGAAACACAACACTATCACTATGCATTATTATTCACCATCAACACAATGATAATTCAGGTGATAAAATAATAAAACGTAGGCCTAATATGTTTAAGATGCCTCAACAAAACTCTAATGATTAATCATATTTAAACTGAATCATACATACAGTAGTAATTACTATCCACATTAATGTGGGTTGTAGGCCTATGAAATATTGCAGCCAAGACTGGAAATAACTAAATAGGCCCTAGCTTAATATTTGCATGCGGTTTTGGTTGGTTTAGGCCTAGATTTTAATCATAAAAGGTTTACCAAAGTTATCTGAAACCAATAATTAGTAGTTAAAGCTAGTTATACTGAAGTGAATAAATTGCAAACAAATCATTATAAAGAAATATAATATCCTTATATTCTTAATCACTTAATAAAGTCTCAATAATTCCCTTTAGGTAAAAGATGCATTTTATTATTTTTAGCCATCCAAACCACCCGTCTCGTTCACTTTTTTTTTGTTAACTTAGTAGGACGACTAACATTAAGTTGTCGGAAATATTCAGTGTGAACACAATTTTTGGGAGATCTTGAACGCTTTCATCAACTTTAATTAGTTTTATTTTCTAAGATCTTAACACCGCATATTTATTCAATCTCAAACGTGAGAACCTTTTCAACACTGTAAATTATTATTATTAGCACCGCGTCTTACTACCCGTTCGGGTTATACGCATTAATGCTAATGTGAATGGTAGGGTGATTGTGAGATGAAATGAAGGACCTACAGTTTAACGTGGAATCCGAACCACGGTGGTGGCCTGGCATTCCCCACATTCACAAGTTGTCTTGTCAGAGGTGAAGGAAGGGTTTGGTAATCAGATAAATCTGTGCGGGGACCGAGGATTGACCCCGGCCGCCAGCACAGAAGTCTAACACCTTACCCCTAGACCACCAGGTCACCCAACACTGTAAATTAATAAAATTAGCCCAAAGTCGGCCTATATATGTTCAGGTGGAGTACCGTATAGATAGGAAGTTTTCTTTATCTAACCTCAATTCAATCAAACAATATAACATTTAAAACACCTTACTGTAGGCCTATATCTTTGAACGTTCAATTTTTGGCTTGACAAAATCGAGGACGGTTTTAAAATAGGCCTACTAAGAAATCCAAAATATTAATATACTGTTTAATAAGTGTTGTTTTTGAAACAAAGTTTTATAAGGCATATATTTTTTTAGTTAAAAATTTTAATTTTTTAAATTAAAATAGGCCTAAATATAAGGAGAAGTCTACATTATAAAGGGTTGAAATTATTTTTAATTAATATAATAAAACACACTTTTTCCAGTATCAACATGAATATATGAAGAATAAAGCATTGGGTCGTAAAGCATACATCTTACAAAAACATTGTTTCTTTATTAGCCAACTTCTCATACTAATTTGTTCATTTCCCCATGTGACATTACTATTTTAATGCATAGCTACACATGATTTTTTACTACAATATGTTATGTGTATTGAATAATGTAGGCCTAGTATTTTTTAATTTCAAATCGTAAGCAAACAAAATTATGCAAGTGATTTATTAAATTAAGCTAGGTTAAATCGTTCTTGCAAATAATGTGACTTGTGATCAGCTGTTTGGGAAATAAAAATAAATGAATAATGTTCAGTCATGAACAAGCATTCTTGAAATAAATGTACCTAATTTCTAGCCTCTAACTTCTTAAAAGGTAATATTCTTTGGAAAAGTGTTGCCAACTGTTGACGCAAACTGATTTTATTCTGTGCGTTAACGCTAGAAGCAAAGTCGAAGCTAAAACTAGCGGACGATACAAAGTGTGGTGGTCCTAATAACCCAGACGCTATCTTTTCTTCGAAAGTGAAGCTAACTAGCGGTAGCAACTAACTTTGCGTCGAATGGTCATAATAGCCCTGCTGACCTCTTCTCTACCGGAAATCCCATATGTTTCAAGAATGACACTTTAGACCATGTGACCACCAATATGGGTGGTTGATGGATGTGTAGGTAGATATTTTATATTATTATTATTATTATTATTATTATTATGCGATTTCACGTGCTATTTTTAGATAAGAGGTAGGACAAGAACATGACTTACAAACTAAATCAATCCAAGAAACCAACACTTCACAATAAAAACTATGAACTTGATGCATCAAAAGGATATTTGAGGCTTATGTTAGCATACGTTAGCCCATTAATTTACGTCTTGACTAACCAGAAAATAGAACCTAATTTTCAATTATAAAATCCTAGCACTTGGTAGGAATCGAAGCCGGCACCTTTAGCTAAGTAGTTAGACGTGCAATTGACCGAGCTAAAGGCCAAACTATTTCTGGCATAACAAAAAACCCTACCTAACATAAGAAGCAATTGTAATAAATGGGTAATAGAATCAACCTCTAGATATATCTACGCTATAAAAGTCTTCCTCTTGAGTTTTACCAGTTTAACTTAGATGTTTTGTGTACGGGTAAAGTTAACGTAAACTGAATATATCAGAACATGAATTACAAACTAGCTTAACTCTATAGCAGATACAACAGCCAGCCACTGAGCAATCATCTGATTGCTTTGAAAGTGGAAGCACTCATTTTACAAATTATGGAATTTTAAGCAGAACTAGGAATTGAAGTCAATGTCCTTAACTCTTTGAACCTTGGAGATACTGTGTATCAAATCTACTTTCAGAATATTTTGCAGTCCTTCTACGTCACAGTACCGGGTTCCATCCAGGGGCCAGAGAACTATGTGATAGACCCAGGAGATTACCATAAACATCTTGAAGCCCTGCTCGGGTAGTCTAGATGTTGATCACCAGTGGTACCTGGGAGGATCTCATCCAGAGTCCAGAGAGCTATGTGATAGACCCAGGAGATTACCATAAACATCTTGAAGCCCTGCTCGGGTAGTCTAGATGTTGATCACCAGTGGTACCTGGGAGGATCTCATCCAGAGTCCAGAGAGCTATGTGATAGACCCAGGAGATTACCATAAACATCTTGAAGCCCTGCTCGGGTAGTCTAGATGTTGATCACCAGTGGTACCTGGGAGAATCTCATCCAGAGTCCAGAGAGCTATGTGATAGACCCAGGAGATTACCATAAACATCTTGAAGCCCTGCTCGGGTAGTCTAGATGTTGATCACCAGTGGTACCTGGGAGAATCTCATCCAGAGTCCAGAGAGCTATGTGATAGACCCAGGAGATTACCATAAACATCTTGAAGCCCTGCTCGGGTAGTCTAGATGTTGATCACCAGTGGTACCTGGGAGGATCTCATCCAGAGTCCAGAGAGCTATGTGATAGACCCAGGAGATTACCATAAACATCTTGAAGCCCTGCTCGGGTAGTCTAGATGTTGATCACCAGTGGTACCTGGAGGATCTCATCCAGAGTCCAGAGAGCTATGTGATAGACCCAGGAGATTACCATAAACATCTTGAAGCCCTGCTCGGGTAGTCTAGATGTTGATCACCAGTGGTACCTGGGAGGATCTCATCCAGAGTCCAGAGAGCTATGTGATAGACCCAGGAGATTACCATAAACATCTTGAAGCCCTGCTCGGGTAGTCTAGATGTTGATCACCAGTGGTACCTGGGAGGATCTCATCCAGAGTCCAGAGAGCTATGTGATAGACCCAGGAGATTACCATAAACATCTTGAAGCCCTGCTCGGGTAGTCAGATGTTGATCACCAGTGGTTACCTGGGAGGATCTCATCCAGAGTCCAGAGAGCTATGTGATAGACCCAGGAGATTACCATAAACATCTTGAAGCCCTGCTCGGGTAGTCTAGATGTTGATCACCAGTGGTACCTGGGAGGATCTCATCCAAGTCCAAGAGCTATGTATAGACCCAGGAGATTACCATAAACATCTTGAAGCCCTGCTCGGGTAGTCTAGATGTTGATCACCAGTGTAGTCCACGGAAAGTCCTATCCAAACTAATAGACCATGTAAATTTCGTCACGACAGTAACTATCATAGTTACTTCAAGATAGTTACTAGTCAAAGTACATTAAAAAATAGTTATTAGATAAATTTATTCTTCAAAACAGTAAATATATAAAATACTTTCAATATTAAGAATAAAATGACCAAAGTATTTTTAGTAAGCATTACTCGCATCTAGGGATCATTTTCTAAAAATTTAAAAATGACACATGTACATGAAATCGAACACATTTGTAGCAGATTTCCGCACGTCCATCAAGACTCTGTCCTAAAATATGAGGAAGAATGGGCTGGTTGGGACTATTCTGATAGCTCATGGTTAAAGCATTGGCGTACTAAGTTAGTGGCCGAGCTTGATCCGTGTCCAGTGTAATTTTTCAATTTTCAGAATACTTCAACATTGTTATTAGTGAAATATTTCAAATAGCTATTAGATAAGTTTCTTCAAGTATTTAAATAATAACTACTTCAAGAGAGTAACTAGCTCAGCCTCTTAAGTCAGTAACTACATTATTAACTTCATTACTTCACAATGTATCAGTATCCAACATGAACATATTTTTTGGTTACATAGCCTATTAAACATTTCTGGTTAATAGTATACAGAAATTTACTATTTTAATCAAAACTACGCCTGTTAGCTTATCTTTTTATAAGATTTATCTAATTTGGGCTCACAAGCCACACGTAACACAACTCATGTTAATGTGCAGCCATGTACTTAATCATGTTAATGTGCAGCCATGTACTTAATCATGTTAGTGTGCAGCCATGTACTTATCATGTTAATGTGCAGCCATGTACTTAATCATGTTAATGTGCAACCATGTACTTAATCATGTTAATGTGCAGCCCATGTACGTAATCATGTTAATGTGAAGCCATGTACTTAATCATGTTAATGTGCAGCCATGTACTTAATCATGTTAATGTGCAGCCCATGCACTTAATCATGTTAATGTGCAGCCATGTACTTAATCATGTTAATGTGGAGCCATGTACTTAATCATGTTAATGTGCAGCCATGTACTTAATCATGTTAATGTGGAGCCATGTACTTAATCATGTTAATGTGCAGCCATGTACTTAATCATGTTAATGTGCAGCCATGTACTTAATCATGTTAGTGTGCAGCCATGTACTTAATCATGTTAATGTGCAGCCATGTACTTAATCATGTTAATGTGCAACCATGTACTTAATCATGTTAATGTGCAGCCCATGTACTTAATCATGTTAATGTGAGCCATGTACTTAATCATGTTAATGTGCAGCCATGTACTTAATCATGTTAATGTGCAGCCCATGTACTTAATCATGTTAATGTGCAGCCATGTACTTAATCATGTTAATGTGAGCCATGTACTTAATCATTTATGTGCAACAATGTACTTAATCATGTTATATGCAGCCATGTACTTAATCATGTTAATGTGCAGCCATGTACTTAATCATGTTAATGTCACCCATGTACTAATTATGAATCACATACAATATGGCCAAATTAATTATTTTTTTTCATACTTGTAAATAAACACTATTTGTGAATGTTATATCGAGTCACATTCATGGCTTAATTAGCTATTATATTTGTTAGTCACGGCTATAGCATCATCTAATATAATATTCTTTATATTTAAAAATGATATCCGAACACGGGAATCAAACCCAATACCTTTGACTTTGTACGTCAATTCTCTAACTACCAAAATATCCCCTTGTCATCCTGTACCCATGATCATTCTTCGCTCATATTTAAAGCAGGATTTGTTATAGATGTGCGGGTATTGTCAGATTTTTTTTCTTAGTGTATGGCATTACTAAATGGGAGAGACCTGACATTCAATTCGTCGCCTGTAAGGTAGACTATTCGTCGCTCTGATGGCACAGAGCGTTGCCCAAGGTACATCATCAATGGAGGTTGTCCACACGTCGTGACCGCATTGATTATATTGAATATGGAGGTATGAGACAGTGGGAATATCAAACATAACCTAAGAGCTATCTTCAGCCCACTAGCTACTCCTAAGTCCCAACTTACCAGCCCCTGGTGAACTTGGATAACTCCCCTAAGTAAAAAAAATACCGATAATACCTGCTGTGAATTGAACCTAGGACTCCTAGTTACGTAGCTAAATGCACTGACCACTACACCATGGTGCCGGATGATCTTTATTTACATATAAACGATTAATTAAGATATTGAGCTATCAATATATAATTATTATTATTTATTATTATTATATTATTATTATATTATTATTATATTATAGCACCGCGTCTTACTACCCGTTCGGGTTATACGCACTTACGCTAATGTGTAATGGTAGGGTGACTGTGAGATGAAATGAAGGACCTACAGTTTAACGTGGAATCCGAACCACGGTGGGGCCTGGCATCCCCCACATTCACAAGATGTCTTGTCAGAGGTGAAGGAAGGGTTTGGTAATCAGATAAATCTGTGCCGGGACCGAGGATTGAATCCCGGCCGCCAGCACAGAAGTCTGACACCTTACCCCTAGACCACCTGGTCACCGTATCAAATATAAAGCATCCACCTTAGACTCTGAAGGTATTTATGCTGGCAATAGTATAACGACATTGTGCGCATTTATGATGGATTAAATAGGCAAGAAAGTACGGTTATATCCGCATATAAATATCATATTGTCTGAATTGAAAAAATTACACCTGGACATGGCATTCGAGCCCAGGTTCTTTGGATTAGTACACCAATGCTCTAACCACATGTAGCTGTATCATATTAAAACCTTTCAGATGGGGTCAAATTTTCAATGCAAAATTTCCTGGATAAAATAGGGGAGTATTTTTATTTTATATTTATTTATTTTTGTTTGTGATAAAGTGGTATTAATTTGGGGCAATTTTTTAGTGAATATTATCGCATATTGTATGCTTATAGAAATGCAACTTCCTCATTATATTCTTTTTTTTTTTTAATATGGCCCTTTTAATCAAACTAATTTGATATACACCTGCCATAACGTGTATATGAACTCAAACCCTTCAGAAGTAGAATCCCATGGCTCAAATCAAACAAGAACCAACTATTTTATTTATTATTTTAGCTGACCAAATATAGGTCATGATCATGTTTATGACACACAAATATTATAATATTTGCCATGTTTGCTAAACAGATGTGAAGAAGAATTGGAAATATTTAGAAATGACTCGTGTTTTTCTCACTTCATTAGTTCCTGAGCAGCTGATAAGACTGTCCACAGACATCATTTATTCTCTCCACTTGATTAAACTCCCCATTTACATAACATGTTTATTATGCAAAATTTTCCGGATAAATAGGAGAGAAATTTTTATTTTGTATTTAAATTTTTATTTGTGATAACTGTAGTATTAATTTGGAGCCATTTTAGTGAATACATGCATAATTGCGTATAACCAACGGTAGTAAGCGCGGCAATAATAATACTATGGGATATCATTATTTTTTACGATCGATATTACTACCGTTCGGGTATAACCTTCTGTATAATTACCCTAATGGCTTTAAGGATGAATTAGGCTATATTTAGAGGAAGTATACCTGCATTTGCGTAGAGGAAGAATGGAAATCAATTTGGAGAAACCACCCTCAGTAAACCCGATTGAGATTATAACTTTGATCTCCCCGTCATCGACCGTCTAGTCTACTATTATAATGACATCTCAGAAGATGCGACCACTGAAGTGAGTATAAATATATTACAACTTAGTAAATGGGTAAAAAATTTTTTATGTCACACACAGGCCTGTGAAACAGTTTTATTTCTAGGAGCCCACATCAGTAGGCCTGCGAACAAAGTCGTCAGTCCCCTATTCAGTGGCGGCTCGTAGCTAAAACTAGTGGGGGGTGCTGCTCCAGAATTTTTCTATCCTTTGTTTTAAAATTGTGTAAAAAAAATGTATACAAAGAAAATTTATTCAGGAACTTGATAAAATCTTAACAAAAAAACAAACATTTTTTACTTACTTTAACTTAAATTGTACAGTTCAAGCTTGATCTATTCATTTAAATATGAAATCCATTCTTCTTGTTTTAATTTGCGCCAAAAGTTCAATTATCTTCTCCTTGATCTTTGGATGAAAATTGAAGAAGTTTTTCTCCATTAAAAGTACTGCAAGCGCATTTAGCCTTTCTGTTAAATAAAATAACCGAAAAAAAAATGAATAAAATAGAATAGTGGAAGCAGAATAATAATCTAATTCTACACTCTTCTACACTTTATCACATTAAATATAATGGTACACGGTTTTTAAGCACAACACACGTCGAGTAAAAAAAAACTTCCTTCCACCATAACGCCAGAGCTGACACTGCGAAAACAACAGTGCTCTCTCTACCTGGCAATCCTACCTTTCCCCCCACCTCCCTCATATGTGCGCATGCGCACAACATCAAACACACGTCACTGGCACTGTGAAGCGCACAGTTCCATACAAAGATGTTTGTATCTTTTTTCATAAACTGAGGGATGGCTACTGAAGAAACTGACATTAAGCTTAAGGAATATATATATATTGCACTACAATAATAAAGAAAGAATAAAGAAAAATGATTAATTATATTAAATGTTATCAATAATATAAGTGGAAATAGGGGTGCTGCAGTTCCGCAGTGCCTATACACGAGCCGCCACTACCCCTATTGTTTCGTACAAAAGTGACAATAGTTCAGGTTTCGTCTCATGGCTGAGTATCTTATAGGATTTTTCCCTAAGTGGTTTCCCCCTATCCCTCAACGCTAATACAAGTACATTTCCTCTATATTTATCTTCCTCATACTTACTATATTTATGTAAATATGCAGATAGCCCGGATGAGTAATAATCGTCAGTGCACCGATTTAAAAAAATAAATGGTGTAATGCAGTGCACATACTTTCTCTCTCATTTACCTAAAAATGAAGATATTTACTTAAAACTCGTAGAATATTGTTGCATAGACGTAGCGAAAAATAGCGCATCAATCTCACCAAAGAATATAAATGAAATAACATACATTGCAAAGAGCGTAATAATAAACTTCCAATTTTCTAATCCTCAATTTAAAAAAAAACTATAGGAGGTTATTTGCCAATAGATCAGAAAAAATTAGGTTTTATAATAATTTTTATTAATTAAAATATGCTCCCCTCCATACGGACAGGGTTGTAATAGGTCTTACCGTGTAGCCACAAGAGACCTCCAAAGAAAGGTCCGCACCGATTTTAAAGTTGCTCCACCAGTTTGAATTTTTTTGGGATTAGAACATTAAATTTTTTAACTTTTTGGAACTTTCCCGTCTGTTACAGGCTAGAAGCTTTAAGTTTGCCACTGAAGTGAGTAAGCATTAATGTCAGTGAGTGAGTCAGCCATGTGGCTTTATAGTAGTATAATATGTATATAGTATATAAGCATGTGTAAATACATATATGTATATATCCATACAATTTTTATATGAGCCTAGGTATATATATATACCTAGGCCCATATAAAAATGGTATAAATATATATATATAAATATTTACAACTATATATATGTATAAAATAAAATAAAATATAGATCCAATTTATTTAATTTTTAACACATAGTATCTCGAAAGTTTTTGAATATCTGTTATGAGCATAGCGGCATTTGATGAAAAAAAAAATGTTAAATGACTAAGAAAGTTATCATCAAATTACATATTACAAATATTAAATAACTGTTGAAGTAGCAATAAAATTAAAACCAAACGTATCTACTGGAGAGTATATTTTATTCATTGTCCCCAAAACATGTTTTTTGTATTTTTTTAAAAGGCCATAATAATAGAGTTGGACCTTACGTGCTCATTTTATAATGTGCTTCCTCCAAGTCTCTATATAATCTTTATGTGATGACATAAGCTTATATTAAAATGTCTTCACCTCTAATCGCATTTTATTGCACCTTGTTTAATTAGATAATTATGAAAAATAGGTTTTGTTTGTTTAATGAACAAACAATCATACACGGCTTTAATTATTGCTAATAAATAATATAATCTATGTCTATAGATGGATAGGGCGACATTGGAAGTATGTCATGTTATTTAAATGCTGTAGACGTTTTACGAAGCTACTAACAAAAAAGAGTAAAAATAGGATAAATGTATTTATTAGTACGTTAGACATAATTGTAATTAACAGACATAACGGGTAGGACCTTTTTTAGAAGAGGTCCTCTCGGATTAAATTAGAGAGATTATAGAAAAAATACTGTAAATATATCCCACCGATAATAAAACCTTTACCTCCCCGTCCCAAGCTATTCTGTTTAAGCTGAGTCTGATGCCTTAAACAACATACCCACTATGATTTTGTGGTTGCAGGCTAAGTTGAAAATAGTTATAGTATACAATACTCTTAACCTCGAGGTCATGATTCGATCCCAGAAAAGTTGTTATTGTTTGTGTAAAATGTTTCCATTTTATATGCTACTGTTCTTTATACCAGTGAAGACTAGTTCATATCTTTTACATTAATCCTTTTTATATATTGCCCCTTCCAGTGAAATTGCTAAAAGAAAATATAAGTCTTAAATACTGTCCCTAAATTGTCTTTACAAATAATATGAAATCTATTTCAAACTGTTTTTGTAAATCATTATTTTGACACCATTTTAACTCTCTTTCGGCCCCTTGGATAGAGAAAGTATTTTGATAGACAAAAATATTGAATTCGATATCTTGATTGATATCGATGTTTAATTACCTACTGAATAAAAAAAAAATTGTTTTTGCAAGTATTTCTGTCTTTCTGTTTATTTGTTTGTGTGTCTGTATCCCATCCTATAATATAAATCATGTTACCGATCTGGCTAAAACCCAGTATCTAGAGTTTTCATAGAATTTGATCGAGGAGTTTATGGAATCAGAGATATAAACCTAGAATTAAGAATACTTTTGATTCAAATTCGTATTCAGGCATTGGTCTTAATACCACAAACGAAATGACACATTTCTTGAAAATGACTTTACGTACGTACGTACGTTACATAAGCGGAAATATCAAATTTGATAATATCTCCGTAAATCTTAGAGATACGAAACAACTTATTGCTGCAAACTTGTAGCACTCTAAAAAACAACAACTTTTAATTGAAACAATATTTTGTAAATTATATATTTTCCATATTATATGCAAATATATATATATATATTTTTAATTGAGCTTTGAAAATTTAGAGCCAGAGTTGAAAATGAATAGTACAAATCATATTTTTCTGAAACAGTGTATATTAATTCATGTATGCTCTTTGGTTGAAATGCAGTGTTATTTTTTTTTTTACCGTTATGTTGTTGTAACACATATCTCACGAGTTAAAATTAAATGTCTCCATTTTTTGCTAAAAGAGTGGGAAAGTTTGTGTGGCACAGAATACCATTTATTTTTGGTGCACCTTACTTCATTACCTATCCACATTAGCCACATCTATTTACTCTAACGAGGTAGAGATGAGGAGGGTATAGTTTAGAGTAAATGCTCCCTCATTTATGTATAAAATGCGTGTGAAATCAGTTGAGAGTCGAACCCAGACCTCACTGTTATCGGCAAGAAGGACTAGGGGAGACTAAAACTTTGTCCACAAGTCTGGGTAATAGGCTATTAACGACTAATATAAGGGGTGGAGTTAGGGTAGTAAGATTAGTAATTTTGTAATTTTTTTAGAACAATATTTTTTACCCAAAATAAAAAAAATATTTCTCTATTATAAACATAGAGTTTAATTTTGTACACATAATATCCATTTGATAAAAAAAAATTAAATTAAGAAAGAAAGTTGTAATTAAATTCCAGGACACCCTTGACAGATATTCAACAACTGT
The DNA here is from genome assembly GCA_039000515.1 of Timema cristinae. Taxonomy (NCBI): domain Eukaryota; kingdom Metazoa; phylum Arthropoda; class Insecta; order Phasmatodea; family Timematidae; genus Timema; species Timema cristinae. Next base: position 26,554,233 of record JBCFYV010002255.1, read on the forward strand.
TGATATCACCATGTGACGAAACTTAAACTCTTATGTTTCTACTGGAGCAATATTTTATATTTTGGCTTAAATTTTTGTTTGCTATAAAAAACTGCATAAACACTGACCTTGTTATTATTATTAGCACCGCGTCTTACTACCCGTTCGGGTTATACGCACTTACGCTAATGTGTAATGGTAGGGTGATTGTGAGATGAAATGAAGGACCTACAGTTTAACGTGGAATCCGAACCACGGTGGGCCTGGCATTCCCCACATTCACAAGATGTATTGTCAGAGGTGAAGGAAGGGATTGTAAATCAGATAAATCTGTGCCGGGACCGAGGATTGAACCCCGGCCGCCAGCACAGAAGTCTGACACCTTACCCCTAGACCACCAGGTCACCAAAAAGTAAAGTTATTTGCAAAAAAACTAACATCATTACACCTGTAGCGATATTCAAGTTCAAAACTTACCACCAGAGACCACCCGATTGCGAAACAAGATAATCGGTTTAGACCACGCGACCACCGCTACAAATGAGGGAGTTACTGGTAACTCTAGAAAAAATATTTTTTTTATCACCACTTCAGCTGTTCAGGTAACACGCATCTATGGTAGTTAGTCTAATGGGGTAAGAATGAGGTAAACAGCATTTGAGAGGAGAGTGGGAAACCACATAGTAAAGCCAGCCTAATTAAGCCTGTCTGAGATTCGTGCCCGTATCTCCCCGTAATTAGCAGCTAGTCTAACAGAAGAATGATGCCTTAGCCCAGCGGTTCCCAAACTTTTTACAATCATTATTATTATTATTATTATTAGCACCGCGTCTTACTACCCGTTCGGGTTATACGCACTTACGCTGATGTGTAATGGTAGGGTGATTGTGAGATGAAATGAAGGACCTACAGTTTAACGTGGAATCCGAACCACGGTGGAGGCCTGGCATTTCCCTTTTTACAATCGCGAACCCCTTTAACAAACCTACGAATTGCACGAACCCCCTGGTAAATATCCATAGGCATGTACTTAATTTTATACAATTTTTTTAAAATTTAGTTATTAATTGTAATCAAATTTTAACTAACCTAATATAGCTTTGGTAGGTACTTTGGAATACCCCACCAAATATAATTGAATAATATTGAAACTACTCAAGTAAAAGTTCAAATAATTATACATTTGTTTTGAAACTGAAATTAAATAAGCAAAGGTTTGTAGTAACATTTTCTTATCTTTACTGTCACAATATTATCACGTTTCACATGTTTTTTAAAGTGGTACTGGAAATTGCTGCTTTTACATAACTGAAATACTCTCCTTTAATCACAGAATTACATGCCGATTTAAGTTTTAAAATGTCTAACAAGTTCTAACAGCTACTTATCTCTTCACGGGATTTAGTGAGAAGGATGTGCTTGCTTTGGATGGCACAGAGATTAAAGTCAGGAACCACAGAAGATAAATAAAGTCTTAAGTCACTTTCAGCATTGAGGCTGGTCCTGTATTTATTTCTTTATAGAAATATGAAGAAAAAGATTGTAACAAAGCTGTAATATGCTTTATTCTCTAACAATGAGAGCTCCTCCTTTAAACTTAACCAGAAACCAATTAATGACAAAGATTTATATTTTTATTTAATTCGAAATCAGTGGAAATTTAAGTAGCTGCTCTTTTTCCCTCACACTTAATGTGGAGGATTTCAAAACTGTTGTCTCTTCCAGGGGAGTGTGAATCCAATTGTTCTGATTGGACATGTCTGGAAAATATTCTCTGAACTTTTTCCCCCCAAGTCCCTTCAAGTGTTCTATAACAACGTTCTTAAAATTTTCATACAAGGAAAGCTGATTTTCTACCATAAAGACGTGAAGAGTATCAAAGAACTTTGATTGCTAATTAAACACGTTTCTCCAATATTTTTATGAACCAATCGATACGGTCTTGCACAGTAAAAACGTTAATATTCGATTCCTGAAGAGATAGATTCAGGCCATTCATTTTTGAGAAAATGTCTGACAAATAGATCAAAGCCTGGACCCACATTTGATTTTGCATGCACTTTGCTTTGTGAAATGGATGGTTGGTAATAAAAACAAAAGCTTAATGTTTAATTTCAAACAATCTTATGAGAGTTCTACCTCGATATAATCACCTGACTTCAGTGTAAGACAATAAACAGTTGCTAATGCTTTCCATTTTCTCCCAAAATGCTGAAAAATTCCACCATTACAGAAATATTTTGGCGAACCCCGTGGAAGATTTTGCGCGCGAACCATAGTTTGGGAACCGCTGCCTTAGACCATTCGGCCACTTAAGCGGGTTTAATCTTGAAATCATTGTTCTATACAATGTAGAAACCCCAGCATGTAATTTTCTTGTATTCCCGCTGGGAAATTATTCTGATGACTGCGCGCATACCTCAGTTTAATTACCACCAATGTCAAGGTTTTTGCTGATACTACTGAGCAGTGCAGTATTGCGGAATTACGTGGAATTGTTTATTATAATCTAGCTATGCCAAGCAAATTTACAACTAAGTGCCTTAAATTAAATAGTATATCTACTAGAACTCATTAAGATGTAGAAACACTTTGATTAAAAAGCTCCTATCTTCGTTCTATAAGAAAAAACATAATGAAATAATTAGTTTTGTCTATTCATTATTTGATTCAGTAAATTATTGTATTTGAGGCCCCATGGTGGTTATGTATTTATTATGTACTAGAACTAGTCCAAATATTCCAAATGTTAATTTTAAATTTTAAATTAAATCTTAAACTTAAGGCAGCTCTGGGAAAATTACGGCCCGTCAAGTATTTTATGCAGCCCACAGGCTAGTACTATCTAACTACGAGAAAAAAAAAGCTAAAAAATACCAGAATTAACAAATATATTACTATAGAAGTATGTACAGTACATTAAATTTAGCTTCTATCCAACACTTCAATTATAATTTATATAATTTAAAACAGTTTTAAGAATATCAACTACTACATTTACACCTGACATTAAATAAATTGTAAAATATATGAAAAATTTGGCGTTCATTTCATTAAGTTGTGTTTCACTGGAGAGTCACTTATTATTTTATATTGTATATATTTTTTATGTTGTCTATATAATTTTTATATAATAAATTGCGTCCACCGAAAAATTGTATTTTATTTGGCAGCACCTTTCATAGCTTATTCTATGACATTAGGAACTCTAATGTTCGTTACACACTAACAAAAGGACGCCACCTGTCCCTATGGTGAACTATTTTATCCAGTCCACCTAATTACACCCTATCCTATCTTGAGTCTAGTTATATCCACCACCGCATACACCACTCATCTGATGTTACATTCCCCTCATTGCACTCTACTCATCTGAGCTAGATCTATCCATTCCACCTCATTACACCCTACACCGATCTAGATATCCGTCCACCTCATTAACCTATCGAATTGAGCTGGTTCTAACCAGTCCATCTCATTACACCCTATCCCTATCTTGAGTTAGTTTTATCCATTCCACCTCATTACACCCTAGCTCTATCTTGATCTAGATCTATCCATTCCACCTCATTACACCCTATCGCTAAATTGAGCTGGTTCTAACCAGTCCACCTCATTACACCCTATCCCTATCTTGAGCTGGTTCTATCCATTCCACCTCATTACACCCTAGCTCTATCTTGAATAGATCTATCCATTCCACCTCATTCACCTATCCTATCTTGAGCTAGATCTACCATTCCACTCATTACACCCTATCGCTATCTTGAGCTGGTTCTAACCAGTCCATCTAATTACACCCTATCCCTATCTTGAGCTGGTTCTATCCATTCCACCTCATTACACCCTAACTCTATCTTGAGCTAGATCTATCCATTCCACTCATTACACCCTATCCCTATCTTGAGCTGATCTATCCATTCCTCTCATTACACCTTAACTCTATACTTGAGCTAGATCTAACCAGTCCATCTCATATACCTACCCATATCTCTTTTTAGTCCATGTCTTCTAATGTTATCTTCCATCTGCGTCTAGGTCTTCCCAATGATCTCTTCCCATTGGGTTTGCCAATCAATGAAATGAACACGTTTCTAGCTTCTTCTATTTGCACTGCATGTCCTGCCCACCGTAATATACGAGATTTTACTAACCTAACAATGTATTGTTGTTTAGTACAGCGTGTGTAGCTCATTATAATCTAATCTCAGCGTACATCCCGAACGGGTAGTAAAACGCGATGCTAAAAATAAAAAATAAATCATTTAACCTCTTCAACTCCCTAGTAATTTCATCCCTTTTAGATCAAACATTTTCTTTGTTTTCAAACATCCTAAATTTGTTTTCTTCCTGTTATTATATTTAAATTATCAATGCAGCCTTTTTTTGCAAAAATTGTGACCAGGAATGTTCTAAAAGGGGCCACTCTCACAAAAGACTGTACTTCTGGTGATGGGGAAGTTGAGGTTCGAATCCAGGTCAGTGGTATTGAAGGTTTTTCACTATATCTCCATGCCAATTCGGTTGCACTTCAACTCAAGTTAACCCTCCTCATCGTATCATATTAGTTGTTTAAAAAATATATTCAAAAATGGATTGTTAGAGAAACATTTCACTAAAGATCATAAATAAATAATATAAATCATTACATAAACATTAAAAAAAAGGAATAGCTCTGTCCACCAAAGAACATATTTATCAATTTAAATTACCAAGTTCTCCATAAAAAAATATGTTTACTTGTAGCTAAGAAATTATTGGTTTTATAAAAATATATTTCAAAAAGGTATTTTTATATTTTTAATAGTACTAATCTTTAGAGTGATAAGTTATTTCGTATCTAAAATAAGTGCAGAGATTTGATTAAAATTGGAAATTTCTTCTAATTTTAATTATCCTCAAAGTCATTTTCCTGGGAAAATAAAAATGGTAATTTTATTTATATTGATAAACAGTGTCTACATACAAAACTTAATCAAAATCATTACAGTGTATTTTGAGAAAATCATTGAATTTTTTTTTTTTTTGCCCTAATTTTAGTGTTAGATATCTAATTCCAAAAATCCCTCAGGTGAACCTTATGAAAACCCTAGATAACAAGTTATTGCCCAATAGGTAAAATGGTTTTGGTTCATGTCCGAGATAAAAAAAAAAGACAGATGTAATCGCGAAAACAAATTTTTCTATTTAAGGAGGTCATGAAACATCGATATTTATCAAAATCTTGAGTTAGATTTTATTTTTTTCAGGGTCACAAAAGTTCCTTTTTCGTGGGATTGAGGTATAGTAAGAAATGTATGGAATGGTGAATTTTGGTCATATTTAACGAAGTTTGATGCGAAATGTCACAATTAAGAGACCAAAATAAATGTTTGGAAAAATTGAATTTACCTTCTCTAGGATATTGTTTTTTTAAGTATCACTATCCAAAATTCTAAGATTAATGAGGATTGTTTGAGTGAGTTTTTAAGTTTCAGAACTGTTATTCTCAAAATGATTGCTGCGGTGAGAGTATATTTCCTTTCAAGTAGGTGGTACTCTTAAGCACCTTGTAAAACCACAAAGACCAACAGTCAACACACAATAAGATATGTTTATCCGGTTTTAGGATCAGTTCAGGGATTCGAACCAAAATCAAGTGGGACAAACAACCTCAAATAAAATATTACTAAACAAAATTTAAAATTAAATGGGCACAGTTTGTTACGATACCTTTTTCTTTTCTAGTTGAACTTATTTTGGCCGTTAAAATATTGAAAGTATAGGGTATAATGAATTATTAATGTTATTTCTAACACACCACATTTTTATTAATTACGTTATCCCTGATTACAACTTTTATGCTTAATAAATAGTGAAGTCCCCCCATCATTATGGTACCCGAGCGTCACACAGTTCACCCGAGTCCTCCCGTAATTTAAAAACCCGAATGCCAGATTTTCTCGGCCCAACCCTACTTAATACCTCGGTTGGACCGCTATTTACTGGTCATTACAGTCCTACCCTTCTTCACCATGTTTGAATTTGCACCAATGGGAACGTGGCAAATTCAAACTGTTAGAAGGTACTCGAAGTTTTATTGTTTCCCCTTCCTGACGGTTAGGCCGCCGACTCAGTTCCTCATCTGGTTGACCCCCCCTTCCCCCCAGACAAGGGAGACACATCAACTGTCGTTCTTATTTGTATACTTATAAATAATTTGTCCTTATCAAGTTACTCCTGAACCCACGCATAGCATTCTTTCATGTATTCGAACAAAAACCACAAAATCAAATGCGGCAGAAATTAAAATTTTAAATAGGGCAAAATCAAATGAGGTGGAAAAAATAAAAACCCTTTGAGAACTAACATGGTTATAAATAGCGAGAGTATGTCAAGATCAATGACCAAGTTGACCTGAAATTATGTCACGAGGTCAAAATGAACCCAAATGTGTCATCGTTCCACTTCTTTAGTTGTGAACCTCCTAATGCTTGACGGCTGACGTACTGCCAAGTCACTGGGAATTTTACATTCCTCCCCCTGCTTCCCTCCACAGGCATAGGAATCTACCCTTGGACCTTACCTTAGTGTGCCAATGTACTTATTGTTTGGTTTTCAAACACTATCAGAACGTCTTGAACTATACTTTAAACGACGTTGCTTACTTAATGATATCGAAACTATTCATCGAAGTGGATTGCATCTTATCTTGACACACCTAAGCATAGGCACTATTATTATTGTTGTCTTTATTTAAATGAAGAAATTAAGGCATAAGCCTTCTCTTACATTTAACAATGACTTAAGTTAATATATTACACTGCACTTATCAATTATTAACATTTAATAAACCAAAACAGAATACAAGTATTTGAGAGAATCATACACATGGGTATAAAATATGTAAAACATTATAACCAGAAACCAAAATAGTGATCAACTTAAATTTATATATTAGTAGGGAGAACAAATAAATAAGATTAAAAAATAAATTGTACAGAGCTACTCACGGACTTTCTCACTTCATTGTCTAAAAATGGAGATATTTACTCAAAACCCGTTCGTTGAATATGCGAAAAGAAATAATATACACTAGTAAATTCGAGCACAAATTTCCTTATACTCACGTAAAACATTTCTTTGGCTCTTGCTTTTAAATTTTACAATTTTTATTTTTAAAGCATTAAGGCCCTCAATTGTATATTTGGACCGATAAAAAAGATCAATATGGGGTCCACAAGGGTCAGCACGTCGTATTAAAATTTCGACTTCCAGTTAAAAATGTAGACATTTTATTGGAGGTTGCAAAGCTTCAGTTTATTGAATTTCTTAAATTCTTCATTTATTAATTTTGACCAATAAAAAGGGAAAATATTCACAATTGGGTCTAAAATGATATATTTATAATAATGTTAATGTTTATTTGGTAAGGAATAATAATAATAATTTATAGTAAGGGTATATCTTCTTTTTATTAATTTTATTCCCTTCTCCTTATTTATTTAAGTTTTAGTTTTTCTTCTATGACCACGACATGTTTCGGTGATTTTTCACCATCTTCAAGTCTTATTTGTATTAACGATGATTTACTTTACTTCAGAATTTTGGAAAGTTTGTGAAATTTTAAGGTTTTATGTGGATCCATATAAGACAGTAAAATTTCACAAGTTTTCCAAAATTCTGAAGTAAAGTAAATCATCGTTAATACAAATAAGATTCGAAGATGGTGAAAAATCACCGAAACATGTCGTGGTCATAGAAGAAAAACTAAATCTTTTATAAAATAAGGAGAAGGGAATAAAATTAATAAACAAGAATATATAACCTTACTATCAATTAAAATTGATAGTGATAAATTATTTCTGTACAAACATTTTAATTTCAGATAAAATAAATGTTAATAATGCTACAATTTTGCAATGATAAGTTATTTCTTATCTCAAATATTTGCGGAGATGTGGAAATTTCCGCTTCTGTAAAGTACCCTTAAAGTAATTTTCATGGTAAAATGAAAGTAGCCATTTTGTTTATAATTTTAACCAACGCGAATATACGAATTTTAATCAAAATCGTTAGAGCTAATTTTGAAAAAAACTTTTTTTCTTTTAGCTCTTTAGTAAACTACTCTTAATTTTAGTGTTAGACAGACACACAGATAGCATTGCAAAAACCACTTTTTAGGGTTTGGGGAGTTATGAAAAGTCAACACCCACCAACACTTCGGCTTAGATTTTTTTTACGGTCGCAATACTTTACCTTAAGTGTTCGAAAAGTTAATAAAAATATATATATATTTGCGTATAGCTTGAAAATTATTGGTCTTGTAAAAATATTTTTCAATTAAAAGATTTTATCATAAATAGACCTACATATTTACTATGATAAGTAATTTCACATTTCAAGGAGTTAGGAAAATATGTTAAAAATGAGAATTTACACATCAGACTGGAACCCTTAAATTCATTTTGATGAAAGATTGAGACTAGCCATTTTGTTTGTAATATTGATGAATGCTAATACATTAAATATAACCAAAATTGTGAGAGCCGATTTTGATGAAATCGATTTTTCTCTTTTCACCCCACAGCAAACTACCCTTAATTTTAGGGTTGGATATCCAATTCCAAAAACCCCTTGGGGCAACCCTATGAAAACCATAGATACCAAGTTTTAGCCCGATTGGTAGAATAGTTTAGGCTCTACTTCGAGGTATAAACGGATGGAAATTCAAAAACCACTTTTTCGGGTTCGGGGGGTCATGAAACGTTGAAATTCATCAAAATCTCGAGTTAAAAATTTTTGACGATCACAATACCTCTACCTGCAAGGTAGTGGGTAGGTAAGAATGAAAAAAAATTAGTAAATATACTTGCACCAAATACACACACATGCTCACACACACGTGGATTATGCAGTAGCTCACACGCTTGAGATATAGTGATTGGTGAGTTTATTTCTAAAATCAGATAACCTATCACATCTATTCACATCTGTGAAGATCACTGGTGACTTTTTCCAGGCTAAATCAGACGAGACAATAAAAGATTTTAAATAAATATTACTAAATTTAGGAGAATTCAATTTTAATTGCTTTGACGAACTATATTATGTTTCAACGAGTATTAATATGAAGTATTAGGTAAAAAATCAAATAACAACGTTACAAATTCAATTGAAAAAGATTTAGTAAATTAATACAAGTCAGTGCCTTAGGACATAATATGTGATATATATTAGATTAGTATTTAAAAAATTAAATAACATATTGAAAACAAATAACAAATATTAAAAAAACATTAAAAATATACTAAAAAAGTATTAATACATCAAATGCTCGTTGAGTTGGTTGAAACTTTATCTGATATAGTACAATTAGTATATATAATGTAGTTATTCTTTGTCAATTATTAAGGTGATAAATATACTTGTACTTAAGGAGAAATATTAATATGTATTATGAAAATAAATGTATTAAAAATATTTTGAGAAAATGTATTAAAATTGAATTGTTCCTTATCTGTAATCCCTTGTTCCTTGGTTTCACATTCTTGTGATGTCTCCATTATCATGGTAATTATTATAATTTCATACATCTTTAACTTATCTAATATTCTACCTTTATTAACTTATAGTATCAAATGTTAATGGTTAGGGCGTGGTTGAAGCATATGTATTTGTATTATTCTTTTTCTCTCTTTTTTCTTCAGTCTTGAGCCGTAGCGCATCGAAACATGTCGACGCAATTATACAACACAAGAATGTGAAACCAAGGACCAAGGGATTACAGATAAGGAACAATTCAATTTTAATACATTTTCTCAAAATATTTTTAATACATATTATTTTCATAATACATATTAATATTCTCCTTAAGTACAAGTATATTTATCACCTTAATAATTGACAAAGAATAACTACATTATATATAATAATTGTACTATATCAGATAAAGTTTCAACCAACTCAACGAGCATTTGATCTATTAATATTTTTTAGTATATTTATAATGTGTTTTTTTAATATTTGTTATTTGTTTTCAATATGTTATTTAATTTGTAAATACTAATCTAATATAAATCACATATTATGTCCTAAGGCACTGACTTGTATTAATCTTACTAAATCTTTTTCAATTGAATTTGTAACGTTGTTATTTGATTTTTTACCTAATACTTAATATTAATACTCGTTGAAACATAATATAGTTCGTCAAAGCAATTAAAATTGAATTCTCCTAAATTTAGTTTAATTCGTTCCTTACTAATTTATTAAAAATGTTTTTCAAAAATAAATATTAGTTTTTCATCTCCGAACACAGAGTATGTTAGCTGACTGAGAGCGAGTGAAGGGACCACATTGTAATAATTGTTGAAATTGAATTCGTGAGGCTATGTAGCTGGGTAGATACCAGAAGAAATTATTTTATACAGCAAATAATGTAGTTCACGCCTTTGTTCAAGTCTCATTCAACCAGGCTTCTGTAAATATGAAGTAACATGATCCCGATAGTTCAAATTAAAGATATATTGAACAAATACATTTGGCAACCTTTGAAGTCGAGTGGCCAGAGTTTCTGTTAAGTCGCTAACTAAACACAACGTCATAAAAATCAAATTAGGAAGAAAAAGGGCCTGAACCATCAAGGCCTAGTTATGTACTGGTAAGAATCACTTAAGTCCCTTTAAAGTGTGCTTTGTAACAAAAGTGGTATTTTTACATATGGCAGTCATATGGTCAGTCCATGTCACTATCACATAAATTACACATCAATGAAAGAATTACTATTATTATTATTATTATTATTATTATTATATTATTATCACCGCGTCTTACTACCCGTTAGGGTTATACGCACTTACGCTAATGTGTAATGGTAGAATGATTGTGAGATGAAATAGAGGACATACAGTTTAACGTGGAATCCGAACCACGGTGGAGTCCTGGCATTCCCCACATTCACAAGATGTCTTGTCAGAGGTGAAGGAAGGGTTTGGCAATCAGATAAATCTGTGCCGGGACCGAGGATTGAACCCCGGACACCAGCATAGAAGTCCGACACCTTACCCCTAGACCGCCAGGTCACCAATGAACGAAATAGAAAGAGACGGAAGAAAATTACTTCACCCTGCGAAACCTCTTATTTATCTACTGATAACATTTCCCCTCTTCCTCTGGCGAGTTTACAGGATCCCTATATTATTTTCTCCTAGAAAAATTTGACTTTCATTTTAAAATTACCTTTTATTGTTTCTTTGTCCCAATAGAATTTTTTAATCTACATCCTGACAGTAACAATCTACAGGCAATTTTCGTGACTAAACCAAATTGCCAAAATGATAGATGATTTATATAAATAAAAGTTAACAAAATACTTCAAGATAAAAATAATGTTGTGACACTGTAGGACTATTTTTAGAAATATTTATTTAAGAATATATAAATGTTTCAACGTTGTATATTTAAAACTTGCTGAATAAAACGTAAATTCATGAACATGAGAAATTCCTATCTTGACCTGCCGTGACATCATAGGTAGACAACGTCCTTAATCATAGCTTGGAAGTAAAAGTATGATTATTTTTTTACCCACTTTGTTGTCCAAATCATCTAAAGCGTAACTTTCACAACATACTAGATTGTCGATGATGGAAACATCGGGGCTCTAATCCCGGTCACCCGCCTCATTGGTGTAGTTAGTTAACGCGCTTGTCGTGTTGAGCTCGACTGCTGAGGACGGGGAGATCGAGGTTCGAATCTTGGTCGGGTGAACTGGGGTGGTTTTTTCCTAAATAGTTTTCCCACTCTCCCCCCACGCAAATGCGGGTTCACTTCCTCTAATTCAACCTTCCCAATTCCTAAATCCATTAAAGTAATTAGTACTTAAAGCGTATAACCCGAACGGGTAGTAAGACACTGTGCTAAATATTATTATCTAATCCCGGTCGGGTGTATCGAGTTTTTTTAAAAAATAAATGGTTTTCTACCTCCTGCGTACAAAAGCGGTTACATTTTATTTAAATTCAATCATCCTCATCCTAACATATTAGCGTTAACTAAGTTATTTAGTGTGAATCACACTCAGGAACATCCAAAGATCTCAGGTGTCATAAGCCAATTATATACATTTGGGAACCCTATCTTCCACACGAAATAATTAACTTATTTTTTGTATTTTAATATTATCTATTATATGTATTTTTTAAACTACTTACACTTAGTTTAACTTGAGAGGAGGTAATCTTTACTTCACGTTCCCTACTAAACATGCAATGTAAACTTTCTAAATTTAGAGTAAATTAAGGGTACATTAAATAATATTACATGTATTTATATTAGTAAGCTACAATATTCTTCGGAGGCCACGTGGTCTAAGGCATTTCTGTCGCAATAGATTGGGGTTTGATCCTGGCAGAATGCACTGAGGTGTGTTTCTCCTAAATGGTTTTCCACTCTCCCTCTGGGCCAAATGAAGGTGCACGTCCTACAAATTAAACCTCCTTAATCACTAACACATTAGAGTAGTTAGTACATATGCGTATAACACGAACGGGTAGTAAGGCCGGGTGCTAAAATAAGTAAGCTACATTCAAAGTTATTCTTATTTTTACCACCTTTAAGGAAGACGGTTCTGGAAAATCAATAAAAAATATACCTTAATAAACTATTGACTGATTTTCATGATTGTATGGGTAGTTGGAAACTTCCCAACCCATCTCACCCATAAAACCAGGAGACTGCGTAAAACTGCCCCCCCTTACCCGCCCCCCCCCCCTCACCATACTCCCTTTTGGTGACATCACTATTGCACAGGAGTGAATGAATCTTTGAAACACGCAATGATATGTGGCTGGATTCAACAGGAACGGCCTTTACTCCTTGCCATTTACCTCTTCGCGGTGAGGAATGCGAAATAAAATCCAGGCTTGCACGTCTCAAGGTGAGGAACGGTTTTATTCACCGATGCAAAAAAAAAATCTAAAGAAAATGAAAGCTCGTATTCAATAAAGTAATAATTTGCTCCGACGGGTGGGAATGTAGGTCAAAGTCATCTCGGCTCGGAGACTTGATCGGCCGGGTAGGAGAGTAACCGTCTGCCCGATGATGTAATCAGACCTCTGCCCACGGAAAAATGAAAGGGAGGAGGGGGAAACACGTTGAATATAGGCGAGCCATCCTTGTGAACCTGCGCTGATATTCTTTGTAAACAAAATATTATTTATTGTTTTCTTTTAAGCTTTTTGGGGTGGGGGTGGGGGATAGGGATGATATTACTCGGTCATCTCGCCTGTTGTCGGGGAGTAAAAAACTCAGAAGAAACAAAACAATAGTTTTATCGGTTGTTCTCTGTGATTGTGAAACATGGTTTCGTACCTTACATGACGAAAATAAGTTTAAGATGTTAAGGTGCTAGTGAAGTTCAGGGTGTAGTAAGGTGGACTGGATATAGTTAGCTCAAGATAGAAATAAGGTGTAATTAGGTAGCCTGGAATGAGCTAGCTCATTATAGGGATAGGGTGTAGTGAGGTGGACTGGATATATAGATAACTTAGCTCAAGATAGGGATAGGGTGTAATGAGGTGGACTGGATGGAACTAGCTCAAGATAGAAACAGGTTGTAAGAAGTGGACTGAATTTAACTAGCTCAAGATAGATATAGGATGTAATGAGGTGGACTGGATATAACTAGCTCAAGATAGAGATAGGGTGTAATAGGGTGGACTGGATAGGGCTATCTCAAAATAGGGTTAGGGTGTAATGAGGTGTACTGGATATATATAAACTAGCTCAAGACAGGGATAAGGTGTAATGAGGTGGAATGGATATAAATAGCTCAAGATAGAGATAAGGTGTAATGAGGTGGATTGGATAAAACTAGCTCAAGATAGAGATAGGGTGTAATGAGTTGGATTGGATATAATTAGCTCAAGATAGCGATATTATCTAAGGAGGTGGACTGTATAGAACTGGTTCCAAATATGGAGAGGGTGTAATAAGGTGGATTGGATAGAACTATCTCATGATGGATATAAGTGGTGTACTTTCATAAGTGCGTAAATAAACTTTCGAGCTCTTATTCCCATAGAGAAGTAATTTATTTTAGCGTGGCGTCTTACGCCACGTTCGGGTTTTACACATATCTGTAACATGATTTTGGTAGAAGACAGTTTAGAAACTTCTTACTATCCACATGACTACTAATATAAAGACTCAATTAAGATACTGGCTCAGACGTTGAGGTGGAATATAAATTGCATTACTAATAATCTTTCTGTTAAAGGTGAGGGGAAAAAATTCAACCCCCCAAAAAATACCGTCCTCCCTTCTTATTTTATAGGTATTATAGTGGTAGAATAAAGGGGTAAAAACGAATTTTGGCCCATCAATCCTTTAGCAGTAGAACTTTGGCCACAGTGATCGTACGAATTTTGCCCTATGAACTCACCAAAAACTTTCCATCACATTTTGAACAGACTTATGATTGTGTTGTGCTTTATATTAGGCAACGATTGATTAGGTTATGATCGTTTTGCGCCATAGGTAAAGTTAGGTTAGGTTAGGTTAGGAATGTGTTGTGTCATACTATGTATCACTTTCTGTCTTTCGTTCACTTTGATAAAACCTTTACATCCAAAACCCACCTAGGTAGTGTAGTTAGCTAACGCACTGGTTTCGTGTTGAGTTAGAATGCCGAGGACGGGTAGATCAAGGTTCGAATCTTGGTCGGGTGAATTGGGGGGGGGGGCCTTCCTAAATGGTTTTACCCTTTCCCTATACGCAAATGTGGGTTCACATCCTCTATAATCATCCTTCCCAATTTTTAGCCCATTAGCGTAGATAGTACTTAAGCGTATAACCCGAACGGGTAGTAAGACGTGGTGCTAAATATTATTATTTTACATCCGTCCTTTGTGCAGCTCCACAACAGACACCAATATGGGTCCGGGTTCTTATATAGCCGATATAAATAATAAAACTACCAGCCAAACATTCGTTTGGTCAGTTTCTAAAGGGTCTATATTTTATTTTAAACGAATGTACGGGAGTCCTGTTTATACTCTAAAACTAAACTGTGGAGAGATAAAGGCAGATAACGTTTGATGAACCTGTTGACCGCATTCAAAAGACAGGTAGATTTCAGAACAAGCCAACAAGCAAAAAATTGTTTTTGCTAATTACTAAATCCCCTTACCTCTCCACTTCGCTACCCAATCCTCCCCCCTCCCCAAGGCCGACTGATCCAATCCTCTCGGTGTTTACGAACAGGCAGGTTTAAAGCAGCTTTCCTCACCGTTTATTTCACTCTTTCTTTCGGATGTTACGTAGCAGATGTTTAAAAAGGAAAAAAAAACCACCATCAAATCAACTGTTAAATAATACCACTCGCCTGGTATCTATCGCAATAATTATTGATATATTTTGAGGCTACGCGTCCGGAATATCATAAACTTTCACTCGATCTAACGCTCAAAATGAGGAGAGGAAATATTAAAGTAATTCGCCAGCGTTAATGTAGCTCTACTCATTTCTTCAATTCACCAGAACAATATTTTAAGCTTCACTTTAAGATTAATGTGGGTTAGGGTTTCACGTGATTAAAAAATATAAATTTTTAAAGTAATAGTTGTATATACATATATATATAATAATATATATATATATATATATAATAAAACATTTAAAAAATAGATTATTTTCTTACCACGAGAAAACATCACCCAAAGTAATCCTAAAAGTGAGTGTTAAAATATATATGTAAGTATATACCCGCTTCGGTGGCCACATGGTCTAACGTGCCACTCTACCAGTCTACCAGTAGACTAGACTGCAGGTGACGGGGCGATCGAGGTTCGACTCTCGGTCGGGTGCACTGAAGGTGGTTTTTCAAAAATTGTTATCCCCTTTACCTTCACGGAAATATGGTTACACTTACTATAGATACAATCTTCCTCATCCCTATAATAATAATCGTATAGTCCAAACGGGTAGTAAGAATCCATGCTTTATATATATATATTTAATTTAAAGAATATACCCCTATAAAAATCAATATTAGTTTGAACATAAAAATCTTAAGAATCTGTTTTACCTTTTTAATTAATCATTAAACCAACATTATAAAACTTTGTTATCAAATTGGACAACCTGAAATTAAGAAAAAAGTTTATTTAACAATGGATTAATTTCTACTTTATATTCTTTCTTATATTTATTAGATATATATGTATAGAAATATTTAATATGTATATATTTTTCTTTCCCCGCGTCTTACTGCATCGTATTCATTCAGACAAATACATATCAATCACGCTGGTAGTCTAGGAATAAGCGAGGTTAAATTTAGAAAAAAATCCTTAGGTTCCATGCTGCAGGTTCTTGAACGATGCGCTTTTCTTTGGCATGCCACCAAGTTTGTATCCCAGCTCTGTGATTGGGTTGATTTCCCGCCAATCTGCGCCAATTTACCAAAACTCCGTACTAGCAGTTGACAAAAAAAAAATCACTATCTGAAGGAAATACTGATCATTGAAGCAAAACATAACTATCGTATTTAACCATAAGACTCATCAATATCTACCAAATTACAGTTCCAGACGATTAACACATTACAACCCGACCCTGCATCAAATCTTTCCGCTCCAATATATATTATATATATATATATATATATATATATATATATAAATCTTATATTGTGAAACTTTTATTTCTAAAAACATTATTCATTATTAAAAATATATTCATGAAATTTTTCTTTTGTGAACATCTGATTATTAAATTTCAACCTTATTTTAATAAGTATATAATTACCAAAACAAAATCAATGATTAGGTGACCTGGCGGTGTAATATCACATCTTTTTAATTGTCTGGGTAAGCGTTTGTAATTTACAGGGTGACCTGGTGGTCTAGGGTAAGGTGTCAGACTTCTGTGCTAGCGACCGGGGTTCAATCCTCGGTCCCGGCACAGATTTATCTGATTACCAAACTCCTTCCTTCACCTCTGACAGACATCTTGTGAATGTGGGGAATGCCAGGCCTCCACCATGGTTCGGATTCCACGTTAAACTGTAGGTCCTCCATTTCATCTCACAATTACCCTACCATTACACATTAGCGTAAGTGCGTATAACCCGAACGGGTAGTAAGACGCGGTGTAATAATAATAGTAATAATAATAATAATAATAATAATAATAAAATCCATGATTAAAAATTGTATCTTTGGCTGAAGAAAGGCGTAACCTTTTATGGCCCGTTTATCTCAATTATTTGGTAAGAATGAAATCGATGTATTTAGAAAAAAAAACTTAATTGCGTAGAAGAAGGGTAGGAACGCATTAATAAAATCTAACCTCAATTCAATCGACTGGAATACAAGCCCTGACCTATACGTCAATGTTAACCGACAAAATAGATTACTGTTAATAACGTGACTTATATTTCAAGTCCCCAGTGATGCCAGTTTTAACTTTAGTTCTTATTTATTTATTTTGTACCAGTTTTGATTTATTTTTCCACTTAGTTTTATCTTTACTTATTTTGACCAATTTTTATTTTATCAAATAAATATAAAGTGTTTTAATCGTAAAAGATTTTATCTAGAGATTATGATGAATACTAGTGAAAAATACAATTCTGTTTGTCTGACTAGAAATATTTGGTTAAAAATGGGTATCTGTTAAGTTGTTTATGTTATAAATAATTATTTTATTTTAAATTATTCAATTGCCTACTGAAAATAACTTTTTGAAAAATTTTAATACTATTATTATTTTTACAAACTCAAATAACTTATGGGTAATTTACAGACAACCGATTTTTGAAAATTTAAAATAAAATGAAAAGTGTTGAGAATTTTATTTAGAATTAACATATGAATGGTTTATTATTGTAAACAAGACAACATGTTTTGAGAAAAACTTACTTAAGGGTGGTTTACCGAAAACCGACTCTTGAAATTTTTGTTTTGATTTATAGTATATAATATGAGAAAATTTGTACTATTGCACTATTGTGTAGTACAATTTATTTTCAGCTAGAATTAGCACACGACTTCACTCGCATCTTTGAAACTACACATTAATTACAGCCAATAAACTTAGTTCGCAAACGAATGCAAAACAGAGAACACAATATTTTCCTAAGAGAAATCATAAGTTATGTAAAATCAAATTATATACGTTGTTATAAAATATACACAGTTAACCACGAACACAAATGTTCAGCTTATTATTAGGTTTTAGGGTTGTCCCTCTACACGAATTTAAATATTTCAATTTTTTATCAAACGAGAAATGATTTATTATATTAGTTTATGAAATTTTCAGAGAGGACTTTTTTCCTCATTTTCCAATAATTAATTTCAAAATTAATTTTTTTTTAAGTGTTTGGTGTGGCTCTTATACCTACGTGCCTGACAAATTTCAAACTACTACCACAGGAACGAGTTTTTTATTATCGCCGCGTCCTACCATCTGTTCATACTATACGCATATTACGTACTAATTAAGCTATTAAGCTAGGGATAAGAAAGGTTGAATTTAAAGGAAGTGTACCCAAAATTGCGATAAGGTAGAAAGAATGGAAAATCATCTAAGAAATACTTTCCTCAGTACACCCGACCGGGATTCAAGCCCCGATATCTCTGTCATCAGCAGTCTATCTTATTGCAAGAGTGACGCCTTAATCCATGCAACCACCGAAGCAGGTTCAGTGATAAGTAATTGTTTACATAAGTTTTGTGAATTCCTAAATCCACCATTTCACCAAAATCCACTTAGAAATATCAAATATTTAGAAATAATTGAGGTAGTTGGAGTAATCCCACTGATTTCCTGGTATTTTTAAAATCTCCGATGTCTTTTTAAAATATACAGTGGTTTGGAGGTGTTTGAGTAAAAAATAGACGAAATTTCATTTTTTATTTATTAGTGGTATTTCAGCTTTCTAGGTATCTTGGTTTTGGAGTTACAACACCTACATACATACCCAAAAACACACAGACACACATACATACCAACAAACAAATATAAAATTTTATTATATGTATAGACTAGATAGCTGTTGCCCGCGGCTTTGCTCGCGTGGAAGTTGATTATATACAAATACGAAAATATAACATATGTATTTACAGATTAATTTAAAATATTACGTTACGTTGATGACCATAACTTGACCTCAGATCAAAAATAATGCAAGTCCGATACAAACTTTCACCCCTTTTTTCATCCCTTATTAAATAAAATTTCAAAAATTCCTGAAACACGTATTTATTTGTTTTACGTCAATAACCGAAATACAAAATTTTGTTTATGTAACTTTCAAAATGACGGACTTTCATACATATTATCATACATATTATCATCCCCTATTTTGACCCCTTTGGGGTGGAATTTTCTAAAATCCTTTCTTAGTTGGCGCCTACATAACAAAATGAATATACAGTCCGAATTTCATGCTTGTAGCCTTGATAGTTTGCGCTCGGCGATGATGAATCAGTCAGTCAGTCAGTCATCAGGACATGTTATTTTATAAGTATAGATAGCTATAGATGATCTTGTTTAGACATTCACTCTTTTAATCTGGCATATTATCAGATACATTTCATTCTTAATTTTTAATTATCTATAAATTGTGTTGTAATCACACTGGTGTACACGTGAACTAAACATCAAGCTCATCGAGTCAAGTGTGTCAGTATGAGAAGGTTGGCTTTCGAATCCCAGCCAAGTATACTAAGCGTAGATTTTCTTAAATTGTATCTTAATCGCGTTTCACACAAATATGGTTACATTTTCTCAAACATTCTACCTTCTTTATTTCTACCATATTAGTGTGTGTATATATATATATATATATATTATACATAATATATATATAATATATATATATATATATATATATATATATATATATATATATTAATATATATAATGGTTACCATAATTAGTATCAAGACGTAGTTCCGAAAAATAGATAAATTGTGAGGAACTTAACAATGTCCAAACTTTCAACTGTTTTTGGTTTACTTTTCTTTTTGAATTTTATATTTTATATTTTTATTGACATTATAGGTTTTTATTTTTATAGTTCTTGACATGCACAGTTATACACAACGTGTAGCTACATTTAACTGAAATGATTTAGTAGGCCATGCCCAGAGGCGTCCGAGTCAAGCAAGTTGTGGTGTCGTAAAAAAAAAGAATTACAAAAAAATAGAAAAATAAAAACATAAAACAACGTACGCTACTTGTGGCGTCCTTGAAACCACTTCACTTCAGGGTGCTCTGCTTTATATGTACTATACATGTGTGTGTGTGTGTGTGTTTGTGTGGTATGGAACGACTTAACGCACGAATAAACATTTTAAATTCTCTCGACTCAAAAAATATGATTATTAGTTTAATAAAAAAAATATTCCGTTTCGTTGAAGGAAAAGATTTACACGTTTTATTTTTCAGAAACTGTTTAATTCGTAAACCACAACGTATAATCATTTAAGAAAAATTAATCCCTAGAGTGAGAAGATCATCATAAAAACATAAAAATAGTATTTTAGGTAAAGTAAATTATTATTAAATCTTTCAATAAAGTGTATTGGTTTCAGATGGTCGAATAGGAGCCTTTCAAATCGAAGAGTATTGAATAATTTAGTACTTTTTTTTATAGATCAGGGTTTCTTAAATTTTTGGTTGGATGGCCAGTTCTGAAATTAAACATTTTTGGTTGTTCGTATGTCACACACACACACACACACACCACACAAAAGAAGCGTGTTCATAAATGTATCATGGAGGTAGAGTTGAGAGGACAAATTAATAAGAAATTTTGAGTGAGGGATGAGGGTCTTGGGGAAAAAATGTTTTAGGATGGGGTGATCAGGGATTAAGGTTTTTGAGGACTTATCACGAGTTAAAAATCAATACAGATCCACACTCTTAAGACACTACTTTAGGTGGTCATACTCCCATTTAATTAATGTTCCCACCTGTTTGGAAAGAGGACATTTACGGCCTTTAGCTACACCAGGTATCCAAGCTCTGCGCACACATGTTTAGGTTCAAATAACATTCTTTTTTATCCTTCCTTCTTTGATCACAATCATTATTCTCATCTCACTTGCACATTTAATGCTATCTGCTCCTCCCATATATTTCTTAGTCTCCCTTTAAGCGTCTTCCCTACATACTTTATCTCAATATTTCTCTTTGGAATTCTTTACTTACTCATTCTCATTACATGACCATACCAGATAACTTCATTTATAATCTAGTTTCTCTCTGTGACAGCTAACATTCTCTTTACTAACTTCAATCCTGTGGCATCCACTTCCCCAGTATTACTTACATACTATGTTCATGTTTCTGCTACATATGTGACTATAGGTACAAAGTACACCCTATACGTCCCTTTTTTACACTTCAAGGTAAATTCTCTTCTCCATAGCAGATATCTTACTCACCTATAGAACAGCTCCCCCAGTTGCCCTCTTCTTATTGGGTTCTTTATAAGCTATACTGTCACCCTTCAACTATATTACGCTTCCAAGATATTTTACAGTCTGTACTTTTCTCTGCTCTACTCAACTCTGCTCCATCCAACTCAAGCCCTTTATTAGGCCTTATCCTCTTCCTTGTAATTACCATCACTTCATTCTTAGCCATGCTAAGTTTCATTCCACATTCTTTCACTTCCTCATTCCATTCCCGTAATAATTCCTATACTTCCTGTTCCTTCTCATCTCATACAATCAAGTCATCAGAAAACATCATCGCTTTCATTCTTTCCTCCCCAAGTTTACTTGTCACAATCTACATAGCCAGACCCTTTACCAGACCCTTTACATTACCATTACAAACAGTAGTAGTGATAGAGCACTCCCTTACTTCACTCAATTTTTTTTCCCCCGTCAACCCCTTCTTCGTCTTAACACAACTCTTGTTATCCTCATACGCACTTTTTACTCTCATTACAACTCCTCTCTTCACTTCAGCCTCCTCCATCGCTTTCCAGACTGTATTTAAATTCACGCTAACATATGCACTCTCCACATCCGTAAATACCGTTGCAAAGTCCTTTACATATTAATACCTTAGTTTCATTAACTGTCGTATGCCAAAGATTAAATATATTGTAGACCTCTGTTCCCTAAATCCGTGCGTCCCTCTGTTCAACTTTTTTTCATTTGATTAGTTATTATTTTCTCCAGTATCTTCTCGTACACTTCTTCCTGTATCCTTTCTTTAAAAAAAAAATTGGTACCATAACTCCTTCCGCTACCTTGTTCTCCTTCCATTTCACTCTCAATATCCTGTATAACCGTTGTATTCCTGCATCTCCTGCAGATATTATCATTCCCACAGTTAGCTAGTCCACACCCGATGCGTTTCTTTGTTTCATCCTCTTTAATGCATTATCTACCTCTTTCCATGTGGGACCAATTTACTCCTCTTCAGCTAGTTCTTCATTATACTCTGATTCATTCTCATCTCTTTCTTCTTCTTATTGGAACCTATAATCAAAATATCCTACCCACAGTTCATTCTATTCTCCTGTATTAACGGTTTTTACTTCTTCATCCATCATTATAGCTTCTCTTAATTTATTTCTTCTCATTTTTCTTACCTGGCTTTATAACACCTTCTTACTTTCTTACACATCACTTTCCAGTATCTTTATTCATTTTTGTATCCAATCCTCCTGGTTTTACATACCACACGCTTTGCTCTTCTTCCCCAATTTTATTCCTCTACTTCCTCATTCTTATTCTTAAAACTCCTTCTGAATGGTTTTATTTTTCTCTTCAATTGGTTATTTCCCTATGTTGTTCTACCATGATGTCTCCTTCCTGTTCTTCTTATCACTAATCCTCTCACATACCTTATCTGCATCTCCCACCACCATACCATACCATCCAAGGGTATTCAAGAGATCAAGAGCCTTCAAGAGAGCGACAAGAGAGCAAGAGCCAACCGTCACAGGGCAGTCAAGAGAGCAAGAGTCTACCATCCCAGGGCAGTCAAGAGAACAAGAGCCTACCGTCCCAGGCAATCAAGAGAGCAGTCTACCATCCCAGGGCAGTCAAGAGAGCAAGAGTCTACCATCCCAGGGCAGTCAAGAGAACAAGAGCCTACCGTCCCAGGGCAGTCAAGAGAGCAAGAGCCTACCGTCCCAGGGCAGTCAAGAGAGCAAGAGCCTACCGTCCCAGGGCAGTCAGAGGAGCAGGAGCCTACCATCCCAGGGCAGTCAAGAGAGCAAGAGTCTACCATCCCAGGGCAGTCAAGAGAGCAAGAGCCTACCATCCCAGGGCAGTCAAGAGAACAAGAGCCTACCGTCCCAGGGCAGTCAAGAGAACAAGAGCCTACCGTCCCAGGGCAGTCAGAGGAGCAGGAGCCTACCATCCCAGGGCAGTCAAGAGAGCAAGAGTCTACCATCCCAGGGCAGTCAAGAGAACAAGAGCCTACCGTCCCAGGGCAGTCAGAGGAGCAGGAGCCTACCATCCCAGGGCAGTCAAGAGAGCAAGAGTCTACCATCCCAGGGCAGTCAAGAGAACAATAGCCTACCGTCCCAGGGCAATCAAGAGAGCAATAGTCTACCATCCCAGGGCAGTCAAGAGAGCAAGAACCTACCACCCCAGGGCAGTCAAGAGAACAAGAGCCTACCGTCCCAGGGCAGTCAAGAGAGCAAGAGCTTACCATCCCAGGGCAGTCAAGAGAACAATAGCCTACCGTCCCAGGGCAATCAAGAGAGCAATAGTCTACCATCCCAGGGCAGTCAAGAGAGCAAGAACCTACCACCCAGGGCAGTCAAGAGAGCAAGAGCCTACCGTCCCAGGGCAGTCAAGAGAACAATAGCCTACCGTCCCAGGGCAGTCAGAGGAGCAGGAGCCTACCATCCCAGGGCAGTCAAGAGAGCAAGAGTCTACCATCCCAGGGCAGTCAAGAGAACAATAGCCTACCGTCCCAGGGCAATCAAGAGAGCAATAGTCTACCATCCCAGGGCAGTCAAGAGAGCAAGAACCTACCACCCCAGGGCAGTCAAGAGAACAAGAGCCTACCGTCCCAGGGCAGTCAAGAGAGCAAGAACCTACCATCCCAGGGCAGTCAAGAGAACAAGAGCCTACCGTCCCAGGGCAGTCAAGAGAGCAAGAGCCTACCACCCCAGGGCTTTCAAGAGAGCAAGACCCTACCGTCCCAGGGCAGTCAGAGGAGCAGGAGCCTACCATCCCAGGGCAGTCAAGAGAGCAAGAGTCTACCATCCCAGGGCAGTCAAGAGAGCAAGAGTCTACCATCCCAGGGCAGTCAAGAGAACAATAGCCTACCGTCCCAGGGCAATCAAGAGAGCAATAGTCTACCATCCCAGGGCAGTCAAGAGAGCAAGAACCTACCACCCCAGGGCAGTCAAGAGAGCAAGAGCATACCATCCCAGGGCAGTCAAGAGAGCAAGAGCCTACCACCCCAGGGCTTTCAAGAGAGCAAGACCCTACCATCTTAGGGCCTTCAAGAGATCAAGAGCCTACTATCCCAAGGTTTTCAAGAGAGCAAGAGCCTACCATCCCAGGGCAGTCAAGAGAAGGAAGAGCCTACCATCCCAGGGCAGTCAAGAGAGCAAGAGCCTACCATCCCAGGGCAGTCAAGAGAAGGAAGAGCCTACTGTCCAAAGGCCTTCAAGAAAGCACGAGAGTGATAATCCAGATTTGCCAGATCCAGTTAATTTATCATGCGATTGAAGATTAATAGTAAGTATACCTGCAGCATTGTATTAGATAAATTGATTAAAAAAATGAATTTGTTTATAAATTTCAGGGGATTGAAGATTGACAATAAGTGTAGGGTACCTATAGTATTGTACCAGTTAGTTAAATTAATAAAAATTGCATTCATTTAAAAGTTTTTTTTTTTATTTACTTTTCCCCTATCTCACTCATCTTAAAAATCAATTACCTTTAAGTGTTTTCGTGGTATGCTATTATTTATCAGAAGCAATCACTCGCGTATTGCGAGGGACAGCTGTATTACATTTTACTGTTATTTTTTAAATCTTAAAAATGTTATCCCCTATAAAAGCACATGATTATTTCCTCCCCCTACCCCCCAAATAAAAATAATAAAAACGTTCCTGCACCACTGTTATTAATAAATACCAAATATTATACTCCTTGGCCTTCGTTCAAATAGCAAACATATACATTACATTTTGCTATCGAATGTATATTATCAAATATAAAAACAACGGTTGCCTTCACGCAAGAAGATTGAGAGTCATGGAAATGGCCCGCGGATTTCACTTTAGGTACTACTGATATAGAGGTGCATTCTATTTTCAAAAATACGTGTTTAGTGGTAGGTATTAGTGTCTTTCGTTTAGGCATTTTAGAAATATCATACTAAATATTCCATTCGAAATATTTAAAAAAAAACTGTTCCTTTTGTTAAACCCACAATTTTAACTTTGAGTTGGATATAAGTATTATCAATTGGTTATACTTTTAAATTTGGTTTCTTTATTCGTTTACGGGTCAATCTTTGAGCCTCCCAAAAAAGGATATGCTATTACTTAAATACTGAAGATTATTAACTGAATGTAATATTTAACATTTGTCGGTACACTTCTTTGACCAATATTAACAAAGAAGCACCCGCCTCGGTGACGTAGTTGGCTAATGCGCTAGTCGTGTTGAGCTCGACTGCTGAGGACGGGGAGATCGAGGTTCGAATCTCGGTCGGGTGAACTGGGGGTGGTTTTTCCTAAATGGTTTTCCACTCTCCCTTCACGCAAATGTAGGTTCACTTCCTCTAATTCAACCTTCCCAATTCCTAATCCATTAGCGTAATTAGTACTTAAAGCGTATAACCCGAACGGTTTGTAAGACACGGTGCTAAATATTATTATATTATTACTTAACATCCTCAAACCATACTGGATGAGCTTGACGTTTAAACTGCATACCTAACAACGCGATTAGTAGAGTTGACCAGAAACATGATATCTTGATACAATTTCTTGCTTATTCTTTGAATATCGATCATTTTCTTTCAAGGCCACATTCATCCCTAGTTGTAGCTCCCACTACACTGAATATTGTCTATGGAGAGAGATTCATTTTTACTAATGGGAAACAGCGTTTTCATTATCTTGGTTTCAAGTGTTCAATATTCACCAAAATAGAAGACAAATTTTGCAACGCTGGGTCATCGATGTAGTTACTAGCTTCTTCTTACCTAAGCACCGTCATACAGGTTTTTTTGAACAACTTATCCTACTAACCATTCGGGCTATACACTTAGTTACTAATTACGACGATGGTTTTTAGGAATTAGAAAGGTTATATTTAGAGGAAGTGTACTTGAATTTGCGTGAAAGGTGAGTGTAAAAACGTTTAGGAAAATCCACCTTCAGTACACCCGACCAAGATTCGATCCTGGATCTACCCAAGATCGGCAGTCTAATCTACTGTGAAAGTAGCGCGTTGGACCATGCGGCAACCGAAGTAGATGTCATAAAGATAAATGGTTTAGTTTTCTATTAACTATTCTAAAAATATTCGATGAATGATGGTATTTGTTTTAATGGTGTTAATGTTAATCAGAAACATGTTATTATTGATTAAGTAAATACAAAGTTTGTATGCATGTTTTTTCACGTAGGTAGATGTGTAGTTAATGCATTTTGTGTAAAAAAATTTAAATATAATTTTGCTAACAGTCAACATTTAGCATTAGGTTTAAATATGTGTTGTATTATTGAACATAATGTATGTTTATTAATTGTGAATAAAGTAAAGTCTTGTATACTAAATATTAATAGCATAATTATGAAGGAACGTTAGTATAAACTTTCATCCCAAAAATAAATTTAATAAATAGGAGAAAAAAAACTCGATGTTTCTAGGATGGATTGTACATTAAGACCGAATAAAATTATATTTGACTGTCGTTTACTAGTCATATTCATGAATTATGGCAAACTAATGGAGGAATTTCAATCAAATACACCCAACCCCCCCCCCCCTTTAGTTTTTAGCAGAAATTTTAAAAGTTTGACAACGGTTAACCGAGAAAGAGTGAAGATAAAGTTTTGTTTTTTTCCTTAAGAGCTGCCATTCCCTCAGCGGTGATATTCAGTTTAGCTCTTCTTTTTTTTTTATTGTGCCCACTCTTAATAATATTAGGTAGGTATTCAGAAGAAAGAAAGAGACAGAGTGATTATGTGAAGATGTTTCAGACAGGAATCCTACCTATCCTGTCTATCAAACACATCCTCTTCAAGGACTCAGGAGGGAGCACACTTGCTTTCATGTATTCAAGCTCACGATTCATTAACGTCCATTAACTTCCATTGATAAGCTCATTTGCTTTGATCGGGGAGGATTAAAGGTGATAGAAGTGCAAAAAGGTCTTATCTCTCATACAATTTTTCTTTCTGCTTGAAAGAGGTTTTTAATGTTGTTTTTTTAGTTTCTATCACGTCTTACCACCCGGTACAAGTTACACTGATTAAATAGTGATAAAAAGTTTATTTTCATGTCCTAATGTGATAAAGGGATGATGATAGTGAATATTACGAGGGGTGGGAATGAATATCTGAGCCTAGCCTAAGCCTAATTAACCAAACACTGGTGAACATGGGGATTATTCCTCTTTCGAGAAAAAACCCCAGTTACCAGCTTAGCATTTAACCCAGGATCTCTAGGTCAGGATCCAGGAGCTCTAACCCCTATACCACGAGGCCAGGATGATTAGATCGTAGAACATTAGCGTGCAAACTCATAGGTCCCAGGTTTGGTTCCTGTCTCAAGGTTGTCATTTTTCTCTTAATTTAATTTTAACACTACCTGCATCGGTGGCCGCATAGTCCAAGGTGCTACTATAGCAATAGACTGGAATGCTGATGACGGGGTGATAAAGGTTCGAATTTCAGTTGAGTGTACTGAGAATGTTTTTTTTAAAATGGTTTTCCTCTCTTCGTCCACCCAAATGTAGGTACACTTCCTATCAATTCAACCTTCCTCATCCCTAAAGCCATCAACGTAATTAGTACATAGGCGTATAACCCAAACGGATAGTAGTACTTGGTACCTAAAAACACCTCTTTTTAATGTAAACTAAGGTTTTTATAAAAGTGTTAAGTTAATACTGTACTGCATTTTCTTCACTAGTCATCTGGTTAAGTTTACTAAATATTCAGTACAATAGGCCTAGTGTAAACAATTAATTTGTTATTATTGTTTTGAGTACCATACAAGTTTGGCAGTAAGCTATGTGCAGTATATATATTCATTCGTTAGGCATGGTTTTACTGCCTATTATAATATACAGTTCTGTCAAGCTCAAATTTGAGAGAGGATGACATGTCATAAAGCTCAGGCCTCCACGAACTGTTGCAATAAAAAAAATTGTTCTCTGGATTGCAGTCATGGTAGGATATCTACAAATAAAAATTATAACGTACTATATATTATTTTATTAATTTCTAGAAAACTATTACTTAATAATGGCATTTGAGGCAAAAAAAAATATATATTTCAGACTCTGATTTTCGAAACATAAACAACTCTCTTAGATGACAGCAAATCTAGTGACTAAATATGGAATTAAAAATCTAGTTTATTTTGATAGTAAAGTTTTCATGTTTAGAAACAATCTTTGACATTGAGTTTTTAAAAGAGTTATGTTTTAAAACAAAATATGATAATGTTGAAACGTTGAAAATAAAAATAATATGTGTTCAGTGTTGGAGACTTTATTTTTGTACAGCCTCACCTACCCCATCTCTCCCTCTCTACCCCCCCCCCCCCCAAAAAAAAGCTCTATATCTTCCACCGAGTATGGAAAGTAAATTGTTATAATGATAATAATAATAATATACGTATGCACAATACATTATACAAGTTCAAAGATAATAACAAACAACATGAGTTACAGTATTTATATTTCAAATTAATGCACATTATTAATAACGGACATTTTTTTAATCTAAGAAGGTGTCCACTGTTGACATATTTTACTGTACTTGTTAAAATATATCTGGAATTTAATGCAAGGATGTTGTGACTACATGGCAATAGAAATACCGTCGTTATTTAAATCAGTAAGGTATTTAGAAACTAGAATTTATAGAAATGAGACTGTGGGCAGTTATATTCTTTCTCTAACAAATACTTCTTCTTAAGAGCCCACATAACCTCAAGGACAATGCCTAACTTAGGCAAGCAATACATATTTAAGGTGGGATGGAAGGGGATGTGAGAAATGGCCAGTGTTTTTGCAATTTTTATGATAAAAAGTTTAATTTTCTTCACATGATGACACTAACATTTCTTGAATATCTGTCAAGGGTGTCCTGGAATGTAATGACAACTTTTTTCTTTCTTCATTTAAAAAGTTTCTCATCTAATGCCGCTATGCTCACGACAGATATTCAACAAATGTTGATATCACCATGTCGAGAAAACTAAACTCCATGTTTTTACTAGATACATTTTTATATATATTTATATTAAGACCCACCTCGGTGGCGTAGTTGGTTAACGCGTAAGTCGTGTTGAGCTCGACTGCTGAGGACGGGGAGATCGAAGTTAGAATCTCGGTCGGGTGAACTGGGGTGGTTTTTCTTAAATGGTTTTCCACTCTCCCTCCACGCAAATGTGGGTTCACTTCCTCTAATTAAACCTTCCCAATTCCTAATCAATTAGCGTAATTAGTAATTAAAGCGTATAACCCGAACGGGTAGTAAGACGCGGTGCTAAATTATTATTATTTTTTAAGCCAAAAACATGTTTTGCCATAAAAACTGCAAAAACACTGGCCTTTGTTCGCGTCCCCCCCCTCCCCTCCATAGCCCCTTAACAAGGCTGTGGTTCGGTAATCTGGAGTATTTATTAGAAAATAATGTAATTGAGAACAATGCAATTTGTCTTACTGTATTAAAAAAAAATACAACTTTGAAAATTAATTATTTTAAAAAGGAAAAGACTATTATACTGATCCCAATTATGCTGTTGTCTAAAGAAGAATGCAGAGATTCGCGTCTCGAACCGTTTTCTGTTTCAAACGTAATCTTGAATCTAAATCCCCGGTTAATCGGACGTTAGATGAACTCTTAAAAGTTGCCGCGTGTAAACATCACTTCGTATCAACGTTCTGATCCATAACTACGCTTTCTCTTTTAATACGTGTAAAAAAAAAATCTAACAAAACCCGTTGAACAAAAAAAAAAAAACTAATGGCCAAGAAGTCTACCTGCAACACACGAATGTGATAAAAGGCTTCCAAAAAGTACTTAGAAATAAAATATGTCCCTTGAGACTGATTTTTTTTTTCTTTTCTCTCACACACTCAGTCCTCACTTCAAGCCAATCACGTCCATTCTTCTTCTGTAGCAGTTCACGTCGTCAGATGTTGATTGGGTGGGATTATTACCCGGCCTTGGGACTGTGAGGTAACCAAAAGGACTAGCCAGAGATGAGGTGTAATAGCCTCGTCTATATACTCCGTAAGTTCCATATCCTTATAGTCCTTAAGAATGAGGTTTACTTGCAAATAACTTTGAAATGACCTACAAATTTAAAGGCAACTCGTAACTGGTGGTTAGGTAGTTTCTGCCTTGAAAGG
The DNA here is from genome assembly GCA_039000515.1 of Timema cristinae. Lineage (NCBI taxonomy): Eukaryota > Metazoa > Arthropoda > Insecta > Phasmatodea > Timematidae > Timema > Timema cristinae. The sequence goes on from JBCFYV010002255.1 coordinate 26,584,806, forward strand.
TCTCAGCCCCCCCCCCCCCCCCCCTCCAGCCCTAGGGTTGTGTACAACTGAGAAGAGAGAGTGAAAGAGAATGAGTTGGTTGGGGGATGTGTAATTTTGGAAAATGAGTTACAGCCTATTAGTTTCTCGGAAATACCTGAAATCTCTTTCCTTTTTCGTGAGAATAGTAATTCAACCTACTTGTTAACTTCACGTAAAAGAAAAGAGTAATATTAATTTTTGAAATTCATTCGTATCGATTTCTCCTAAATAATCCATACTGAAAATAATGTGATGACTAATGACAATAGGTAGGTATCAAAAAGATAGAAACAATTTTTGCGTGATTCATTAAAGTATTGAATTTAATATAACAAACATGAATAATACATTTTTATTTTATAAATTTTGCTATACATTTAAATTGCTCAACCATAATTATAAACTAGCCACAAACAAACACTTTTGTTTAGAAAGTATAAATAATTCTAAATACACTATTAACGTAGCTTATTAATTATAATTAATTATAAATATTGCTTTTTTTTTATATTTCAAATGATGACCGGTTCATTTGACATGTCTACCATCCAGTTTGATACTTTACCAAAAGTAAAATCTCTCTATAATTGAATGAACAACGATATTTGTATGTTTTTTCTTCCAAATTTGTACTCACAATTTTAAACTTTTTGAACTCTTAAAGTCCATAAAATCTAGCGGTTATATTTTAATATTCATTGTTCACAAAATATATTTAACAAATAGTTTGGTCCTATAAACTATTAGTTTTTTTTTTCTATGAACGTTTAAACTTACCAAAAATATCCGTTAACACTCAAAATGTAACAACCATGGATGAAAAGAATTTAGTTTAATCAAGATATACCTTTTATTTGATCAAAATAATTGGTCATAATGAACCAAAAACATCCCGATTGGTCGAGTCACTTTAAATTTACCGTATGCATATAATTTATACTCGGACCAATAGGCATGTGGACATTGGGTTTTGGTTTTCTGGTGACAGTGAGGTCAAGGTTAAAATTCCAGATAGGTTCAATGAGAGTGTGTTTCCTAAATTGTTTCCCACTTATCCTCCACGCAAATGTGGGTACATTTGATTTAAATTTCAGCTCTATCTCCAGCCTCAATAAGCGTTATTAAATGCGGATAACCCAAGGGGTTGGAAAAATTGTTCAAAGGACTTTTAATTATGAAGGCTTATATTGATGCGCAAAGCTAAACGCTTATGAAACAAAGTTTTGTGTCGGCCACATTAAATATGTAAGAAAATGTTAGAGTTGTTGAGATTATTTATTCAGTTAATAAGAGCCACAAATAAAATTCAATCATTTTATGACTATAACTTATAAGGTTAACTGTGAGTATTCTGAATTTCCTTTGGATATGACAATACATTTGATCGTACTTGGGTTTTGTGGACCTGTTTCATCGAACTAAAATAGACCGCAAGAAATGGATTCAAACAAATAACTCTTTGTGTGTGTGTGTGTGTGTGTGTGTTAGAACACATGATTCGTAGATTTTTCTGGCCTAAAACAGCTTCATATTTTTAATTTAGAGTCCTTTAAATGATATAATTTGCAAAACTTTCTTTGAAAATATTACAAAATATTCGTTCTTATTCTTTTTTCGCCATTAAAAAAAAAGATCGCCACAAATTATAATACTACTGTAAAACACCCGTGCCAACCAATACAGCCCTAGTACTTGAATTTTGTGTCCATGCTGGTTTGTTAGAAACTTTTCAGGTCTTATAAGATCATTTAAAGATAACCGAGCCCTCCCCCTTCACCCCTTCTGCATCCAAACTGGAGTACTTAATGGTGGTTTGACAAGAGAATGGAGGCAAAGTGACCTATCTCCATTGGAATATTAAATAGAAAATGCATGGAATTTTTGTTTGTTTATTCAGTTTTTCATATATATATATATATATATATATATATATAAATATATATATAAACACCCGATTATAATAATACTGTTGCAAGCGTAAACGATTATAATAATACTGTTGCAAGCGTAAACTATTTGCTATTATTAATGCCAAGCTAAAAAAAAAAATAGATCTCCTTCTCAATTAATAGTTTGAAATTCAAATACATTTATTAATTTCTATCTAACTTTTTATCTAATTATTCCATGGTTTTATTTAATTTTGGGTCTGGCGTAATCATTTGGCATATTGATACCTTAAATTTGGCATAGTAAATGTTTTACTATAATTTATGATAGTTGAGATATAATCAAAATAAGAATAACCTTTGGGCAAATGGGTGAAATGCAGGTTGCGGGTTGCCCCTTCAACTGTAAAGCTCGTTCTTAAGTATGTATGAAGCCTCGGGTACATACTCTGTAATCTCTGTATCCTTAATTACTTACTATATGGCATTATGAACTCGAAAGTTCATTACCGCACTTAAAATATTTAAAAAAATAGATTAACCCACAAAATTCAACCACAAATACGCAATGTCCCAATAAACCTGGCGCTGTCACTGCGGCTATAGCCGCAAATACTGCTCGCTCCGGTAGTGCTGCGACACGTGACACAGAACAGACTCCAACTACGCATGCGCGAAGACTGCGATTCCAGCCGCAGATAACTGTAGCGGCTTGGACAATGAAGTTTTACATGAACATAACATCTCGGCCTTGCTTCCTCTACTCTCTCATGTACTCCCTGTAACACCACTCTTTTCACGAAGCGCTTTATTTTTAATTCCGTTTCTCCTAACAGACTTCATTACCAAATGTTACTAAAATGACTTTCAAATTTAATGTGAAGAAATATGTTAACAAAAAATATTTTAACAGTTTAATAATCACATCTTTATTAATTGTCTGGGTAAGCGTTTGTAATTTACAGGGTGACCTGGTGGTCTAGGGGTAAGGTGTCAGACTTCTGTGCTGGCGGCCGGGGTTCAATCCTCGGTCCCGGCACAGATTGATCTGATTTCCAAACCCTTCCTTCACCTCTGACAAGACATCTTGTGAATGTGGGGAATGCCAGGCCTCCACCGTGGTTCGGATTCCACGTTAAACTGTAGGTCCTTCATTTCATCTCATAATCACCCTACCATTACACATTAGCGTAAGTGCGTATAACCGAACGGGTAGTAAGACGCGGTGCTAATAATAATAATAATAATAATAATAATAATAATAATATGTAATTTACAAAACAAAAATAATAATAACATTGTAAACTATTAAAACGATCTTGGTGACCTTCCAGAAGTGGTGGCTACTGCCTGTCTTTTGAAAAGCTAAAAGTTATTACTACTGCATCATAAATGTAGGCTGTCGTTGATAGAAGGTGATGGATACAGTATTTCATTGAGAGACCTTGCGTGGAATACACGCATAACTCGCGCGTGCGTACGTAGTATGTCATTGAAACATAAAATACCCTTCTTCCGTGGCAAGATGTTTAATGAGCAGCCGTCTCGGTCAGAGATAACTCAGTGGCGGATTCTATATTTTCGTGCCCCTAGGCATCATTATAATATGCGCCCCATTTCCAATTTTTTTTTTTTTCAGTGGCTTTAGGAAGTTTCGAGGGGAAGGAAGCGGAAGGGGGAGAGGGGGCGGAAGTTAGTATTCGAGAAAAGATTTCTACGAAAGATAATCAGGCATGTACAGTATATGCTCTACAGTAGCTTTAGTTAAAATATGAAAAAGGGGAGACTGACGTCAGTTACAAAGCAATTGCAAAGTACATTTATTTAAAAATAAATATTGTCTTTCTGACTTTAACTTTAACTATTTCGATAATGTTAGTCAATAATTTTTAAACGTAATTATTAAAAACCATATATTATAATAAAAATAATTTTATCCAAAATGTGCCGCCTCCTAAAGCCGCCGCCCCTAGGCCCGGGCCTAGTGGGCCTATAGTGTAAATCCTCTTCTGGCGATAAAGTATCCGTAGCTGTCAGGCCCCATGGCTTAAATAACAATTATCTGTGTCGTTTTCTTGAACTACTTACTGAATTGTAAACTTATACTACCTTTAACCCTTCTCTTACAACCACCCTTTGACATGTTAATAAGAAAGAGGGGAAGAAAACTATCAAGGTAAAAAGAAGAACTTATTTGCCAGTTGTCAAATATCTTAAAAATCTTCTGTTGTGAAGCTAGTGGAAAATTATTGTATTAGTTAGAGGAAGGGCTAAATCTAGAGCCCTTTTTCATCAAGCCTAGTCTAGTAGCTCAACAAATATTATTGAAAAGTCGTTGAAAACGAGCTAATGTCACATTTTCACATATTTATTTTTATTAATAAAACTAATGCTACAGGGTTGTTAAGGTAACGTAACCCTGTTGACATCTTCTGACTCTATTTTGGCGTGAGCCATATTTTGAAATAACGTATCTTAGAGTTATTAAATATTGCGTAAACTGCTGAATGTCCGCACGGCAATGTTTTGCTTACCGAGGAAGTCCCTATAACCTTAGCAGGCCTATGAAGTGAAAAGGGGGGGGGGGGGGACTGTTCTTCAAGCCCACACATCAATCTATATTAATATTAACCAACTTATTTGAATATTAATGAACTGAATATCCATATCTTAAGTTAAATTCTATACAATAATTATTAATTAAATATGTTTAAAAAAATAGAAAAAATCAAAACTAAGTTTAAATAAATAGGGCTGAATATATTAAATAAAAAGCGGGACTTCTCCTTTGTAAGGCCTGTGACAAAATATAACATTGGTTTGTTAGTGTTGGAACTAATTGGCATCAAACTTTAGCGTGCGACTCAGAAGGTTATCGCAGTGGGAAGAACATTTCCAGAAACGTAATCAACTGGTTCATCAGAAACTTTCTCTAAATAAATTATTGTATGAACTTCCAACTTGTACAAAATTAAACAGAAATAATTCTTTTAATTATCTGAAGATTGAATGAGTAATTTATGGCCATTGTTAGAACTGTAACTTTAGGATTAATACAACTAATAGAAGAGTTAACTTATAGAATATATTGATAAAGTTGCCACTGAATCGTAAAGTCAGGGTTCACGTGCAATCTAAATCTAACAGTTTTATTATATTATTATTATTATTATTATATTATTACCTGCGTCTTACTACCCGTTCGGGTTATACGCACTTACGCTAATATGTAATGGGTAGGGTGATTGTGAGATGAAATGGAGGACCTACAGTTTAACGTGGAATCCGAACCACGGTGGTGGCCTGGCATTCCCCACATTCACAAGATGTCTTGTCAGAGGTGAAGGAAGGGTTTGGTAATCAGAACAGTTTATTATTATTATTATTATTATTATTATTATTATTATTATTATTATTATTATTATTACCAGCGTCTTACTACCCGTTCGGGTTATACGCACTTACGCTAATATGTAATGGTAGGGTGATTGTGAGAGAAATGGAGGACCTACAGTTTAACGTGGAATCCGAACCACGGTGGTGGCCTGGCATTCCCCACATATCAAAGAGTTTGTCAGAGTGAAGGAAGGTTTGGTAGTATAACCGTTTTATTAATATTATTATCTATTATTTTATTAATATTATTTACCGGTCTTACTACCCATTCGGGTTGTACGCACTTACGCTAATGTGTAATGGTAGGGTGATTGTGAGAGGAAATGGAGGACCTACAGTTTAACGTGGGATCCGAACCACGGTGGAGGCCTGGCACATAATAGATAGAATACTGAACTTTTTACACCTATTATTATGTGGTTCATGTATTACTACCCGTCTGGGCTAAACACATACAGTGGAGCCTCGTCCATCCGGACCTCATTTATACGGCTTTCCTGTTTATCCGACTGAAATTGTTTATCCGGACTGAAATCTGCTAAACGCCAGTCGGAAACCACGCCGGCCGAACTTATGAATCGTGTGATTTACCGTGCACCTCTTAAGACGCCATTCAAAATTGGCACAACAAAACTTACTCGTTATTTTATGATTGAATAATGGCTGTAACATGTTTCAAGTGTTTTATTATTTGTTATTGTGAAAAAAATGGTGAGTTTTTTTTATATATATATTAGATTTTTTAAATGCATTTTTTCTATAATTTCTGGAATATCCATATTTTCGTTCATCCGGATGACACCCTGTCCCAGTTAGGCCGGATAGACGAGGTTGTACTGTACTTAACGCTCATGGGTTAAGGGCAGGGAAAGCATATTTTAGAATAAATGTGCCCGTATTTTAGTGGAGGGAAATTGAATGTATCGGCAAAGGATTCAAACCCCAACTTTCCCACTACCAGAAAATCAGAATTTTTCACCAAGTGCCCCACCACCACCCTCCCCCGTGGAATAAAACCAGAGTCCTCAATACCCGTATCCTATTTCTCTTTCCCTCTCCACCCCCAGAACCCCAATACTGATGTCCTATTTCTCTTGTCTCCCCGCTCTCCCATTTTTTTACCTCCAGCCAAGTCTAAACACCCGTGTCCTATTTCTCTTTCGCTCTCACCTCCAAATCCTCAAACACCCGTGTCCTATTTCTCTTTTCGCTTCTATTCTCTTCACCTCCACAACCTAAACACCCGTGTCTATTTCTCTTTCGCTCTCACCCCAGAGTCCAAACACCCGTGTCCTATTTCTCTTTCGCTCTCCACCCCCAGAGTCCTAAACACCCGTGTCCTATTTCTCTTTCGTCTCACCAATCCAACCCCAACTAAGTCAAGAGAAAGAGTCCTCCTACAGCTTGGTGCCCTTGGGTTAAGTTTGTTGAAAGTGTCTTCTGTCGAGCGTAATGTAATAGAAGCTCTACCATTCATCATAATACCGAGATGATTAGTTTCGTGCGTGACACGCCATTGAGACCCGCCTCAAGTACAAGCTAATTCAAGATGAGACTGTTTGTAAACAAACTACACCTCGTATACTCTGGATTCAGTTTAAGTGTGTCTTTACGTACTCCGTGTCTTACCACCAGTCCACTCAATAAGTTGTTTACCTTTTTTTTTTTAGCACTGCATTCTAATACCCTTTTCGTGTTATCTTCTGTTATACTAATGGGTGAAACTGTACTCGTTCCCTGTTATTGTTCTGCGGAAGAAAGTAAAAACATCAACTTGTTGACCCAAATTTGGATTGCTAGGTGCAAAAGTTTAATAAGTATTTAATGTATACCGTAAACCCCCCCTTGCCCCCGCAACTCAAAATCAATTGGTGAAATTTCACAACACTTGTATCACAGTTGGTCGTCAAAATATTAAATATTACATTAGGTTAGTTCATATGCATTAGATTAAAATCAAGTAGTTAGGTTAGTTTAGGTTAGGTTAGTTATAGTCATAATTACTTATTACGCTTTTACACTGAACAATCCAAGTTTGGGGGGACGAGTTGATGTGTCGGAAGGGTAGACCAGTTGATATGTTTACTTTCTTCGGCAGAACAACAACAATGGACTAATCGAGTTACAGCCCTACTAATTACGCTAAAGGGTTTAGTGATTAGGAATGTTACATTTAGAGAAAGCGTACCCACATTTTGCGTGGAAAGCCATTTTGGAAAAACCATTCTCCGTACAACCGACCAAGATTTGAATCTCAATCTCTCCTTCATTGCCAGTCTAATCTACTGAGAGATTAGCGCGTTAGACTACGCGGCCACCGAAGCGGGTTGTTTAGCTATTGATTTTAATATATCTTTTATACGAATTATATATAAGTGGAAGGGCCCGTATTTTGTTGATGCATCTTTACTTTTTATTACATCACAAGCAAAGCTATTGTGTACTGTACATAAATTCTGTTCATGTTTTTCTTATCAAGGAAGCTTTATTTTTATAGATTTTTGTCATATTTTTATATTTTTTTATTTCTAATTCATATTTTCATAGATTCCGTCATTTTTGAAGCATTTATTATGAATAAGTATATTTTTAAATACTATCAATATTTTATAAATACATAAACACTCAAACATATATCTTTTCAACATACAGTAATGTTGGAATGAAAAGATAATTTAGGAAATGAACTTTGTATCCTCTTTGTTTGTATGTTTGTAGAATACACATTCCTAGTGAGACACTGCAACTAGGCTGAAGAGGGTTGCGTTGGGAGGGGGTACCTATTACTTCTAAAGCAGGTTTATTATTATTATTATTATTATTATTATTATTATTATTATTATTATTATTATTAGCACCGCGTCTTACTACCCGTTAGGGCTATACGCACTTACGCTAATGTGTAATGGTAGGGTGATTGTGAGATGAAATGGAGGACCTACAGTTTAAAGTGGAATCCGAACCACGGTGGAAGCCTGGCATTCCCCACATTCACAAACTGTGATTAATACACGTCTTGTAAGAGGTGAATGAAGGGTTTGGTAATCAGATAAATCTTTGCCGGGACCGAGGATTGAGCCCCGGACCCCAGCATATAAGTTCAACACCTTACCCCTAGACCACTAGGTCACCTCTAAAGCAGGTATTTGTAAAACAATGTTTTATGTAGAAGAATGAAAGAGTTTAGTTGTTAAGGAATTTTCATGAGGCGTGAATTTTTTGAATTCCTAACTTCCAGAAAATGACTCTAACGACTTTGTTCAAAGTATATCTGACGATTTGTTTGGTATGACAAATAAGAATACATAGTTTTTTTTGGGGTAAGAACTTATTTATGGGTTGTTAAATGATGAATGATTTGTCAAAAACTTGAAATTTTTTATAATGGGCCAAACGATGTTGTTTCAAACGGGTATCTTGGGAGTGTTTGACATGACGAATAGCACTGTATACTTGTTTTGGGTTAGTAGTTTACTGAAGACTGATTTTTATAAATTTTGAATATTTTTGAAAATATATTTTCCAATTTTGTTAAAAACAGATATCAGTGGACTATTTTATATGAAAATAAATAATGTGTATTTATTTTTCAAAAGTACATTAATTTGATGGTAGTTTACTTACGACTTATTACATAAAATATTAAATTTTTCGAAATTGGTCTTAAAGATTGAGTTCAAAATGAGTATCCTGGAATAATTTTTCGTGATAAGTAAGGATACTTATTTATTTTTACAAATTATTTCTGAATTTAAAATTTTGTAAAAGTATGTTAACAGTTTGTAAATAAGGAGTGTTATTGTGATTAATTGGCTGATGTGTTGTTTTCATGAATCATACTTATTTAAGGGTAGTTCAATGAAATTTATTTTTGAAAACTTTATTTGTAGCTATAACATATAATATGAAGAAAGTTAGTGCAATTGTGTCGTACCTTTTTTTAAATACATTTTATCTTTGTTACTTAATTTTAATATTTCCTCAAATAATTATATCCACACCTTTCTAGGAAAAAAAAACCTGAATAAATAAAATGTTTAGTATCATAATACACTATTTTAATTTCTTATAAAATTGCCAATTATGACCGATCAAGAATATTTTGAACACACAAATATATTATTTGAAATTATTTGACATATTTGCAGTTTATAAGACTCAAGGTGACCTGGTGGTCTAGGGGTAAGGTGTCAGACTTCTGTGCTGGCGGCCGGGGTTCAATCCTCGGTCCCGGCACATATTTATCTGATTACCAAACCCTTCCTTCACCTCTGACAAGACATCTTGTGAATATGTGGAATGCCAGGCCTCCACCGTGGTTCGGATTCCACGTTAAACTGTAGGTCCTTTATTTCATCTCACAATCACCCTACCATTACACATTAGCGTAAGTGCGGAAAACCCAAACGGGTAGTGAGACGCGGTACTAATAATAATAATAATAATAATAATAATAAAAGACTCAAAGATTGACTTTTGAAGTCGATGTAGTTTCCTTACGCGATCGACCGACAATTTATGCTGGATCGACAGGTTGTCGACCCTTGGTTTAAGACGTCATTCTCTCAATACATTGGATTGCCGATGATGAAGAGAATGGAGTTCGAATTCCAGTCGGGTGTATTGAGGATGGTTTTTCCTAAATAATTTTCCACTCTCCCTCCAAGCCGAATTCGGGTACACTTCCTCCAAATTCAATAGTCCTCATGTTTTCCTCAGTGGTCTTATGGTAATGTGCTCACCTTAAGACCCGATGTTAGTGGGTTCAAACCCAACTGGAGTAGACGGATTTTTATTGAACGGTAAGAAAATCAGTAGCACAACTTTCTTCGGAGGGGAAGTTTTTTATTTATTTTTTATTTAGCACCACGTCTTACTACCCGTTTGGGATATACGCTTAAGTACTAATTAAACTAATGGATTAGGAATTGGGAAGGTTGAATTAGAGGAAGTGAACCTGCATTCGCGTAGAGGGAGAGTGGAAAACAATTTAGGAAAAACCACCCCCCAGTTCACCCGACCGAGATTCGATCCTCGATCTCCCAGTCCTTGGTGGTCTAGTTCAACACGACTGGTGCGTTAGCTAACGACGCCACCGAGGCGGGTCGGAGGGGAAGTAAAGCCGTTAGTCCCATGTAGGTTGTGGCAATTAAAATAACCCTGTAAGGTATGTGAAAATACCTTTGTCGGCAAAATTGGTAAGCTCTTTTGTTCTCGCTCATAGAAATTCTGGGTGCTGATATAAAAATTAGGTTCAGAAAGTGCTCGTTAAATACCTCAAATAAATAAAATAAATAATAGTCACTATCCCCTACACATCGGCGTAATTAGTTGAAATGCGTGTAACCTGATGGGGCTGTAAGACGTGACGACTACTACTAGGGTGACCTGGCGGTCTAGGGGTAAGGTGTCAGACTTCTGTGCTGGCGGCCGTGGTTCAATCCTCGATCCCGACACAGATTTATCTGATTACCAAACCCTTCCTTCCCCTCTGACAAGACATCTTGTGAATGTGGGGAATGCCAGGCCTCCACCGTGGTTCGGATTCCACGTTAAACTGTAGGTCCTTCATTTCATCTGACAATCACCCTACCATTACATATTTGCGTAAGTGCGTATAACCCGAACGGGTATAAGACGCGGTGCTAATAATAATAATAATAATAATTTGTTTACTATATTATATCATAGGGTGGTTGTAGGGGAAGGTCCATATGTTTGTGCCGTGAGTGTACGGCGAGGCGGCGGTGGCCGAGCCTTGCAGAGCACATGTAATCCCCGTGGAATGTCGGTGAATGGTACTCATCCTTGCTGGACGACCTCAGTTTGAAAGAGAAAGTGATCAAAAGCTGGCAAGACTTGGCGGCTCCCTCTTCACACAAGTCACTCACTGGGTGTCAGTTTACTCACCCGTCAGGCGTATACCGGGGCGTATCGCAACCACTCGTATCACTCCGCAACGGTTCGGATAATATTCCATATTTGTATTCTCTCCATTCCCTCGTAGTCTATCTACCCCTTCAGTGCATGCACAATGATGCACAGTTTAATAATAGTAATAATAATAATAATATTTAGCACCGCGTCTTACTACCCGTTCGGGTTATACGCTTTAAGTACTGATTGCGCTAATGGAGTAGGAATTGGGAAGGTTTAATTAGAGGAAGTGAACCCGCATTTGCGTGGAGGTAGAGTGGAAAACCATTTAGGAAAAATCACCCCCAGTTCACCCTACCGAGATTTGAACCTCAATCTCCTCGTCCTCAGCAGTCGAGCTAAACACGACAAGCGCGTTAGCCAACTACGCTACCGAGGCGGGTGATGCAGAGCTTAGTTTTAAGAACGTGCTTCGGTGGTCACATGGTGTAACGCGCTACTATCGTAGTAGACTAGACTGCTGACGACGGGAGGGAGATCGAGGTTCGAATCTCTGTCGGGTGTACTAAGGGTGGTTTTCCCGAAATGGTTTTTCACTTTCCTTCCGCGCTAATGCGAGTACACTTTTTCTAACTATAAACTTCCTAATACCTAAAACCATTAGCGTAATTAGTATGGGTAGTAAGACTTGCTGCTAAAAAAAATTTATATCCACGTTCGTGGAAGCTATTATTAGGTTAAGCTTAAAAGTCGAATTTTCATATTAAGGGGGCTATCTGACCGCTAGAAAAGCTACTAGGTCTAATTTTACGCATCTATACATCCAGTCGTGTAATATACAGCTGTCAATTTTGATAGATACTATAAATACCTATAAAATAATTCAAATATTATTGTTAAATGTTGTCAATATTGGGTGCAGAAAAAATACGTATGTATTTTTTATTTAAAAAAAACGCTTCAGTGGCCGTTTGGTTTATGGCGTCATTATCGTGTTAAACTAGCCCTCTAATGATGTGTAGATCGGGTTCGAATCCCGTTCGGGTTGACAAGGGGTGGCTTTTCCAAAATAGTTTGCCGCCCTCTTTCCACGTAAATGCGGGTATATTACCTCTTAAAGTTGTTCCTTTCTCATCCCTACTTCATTAGAGTAGTTGGTGACCTGGTGGTCTAGGGGTAAGTTGTCAGACTTCTGTGCTGGCGGCCGGGGTTCAATCCTCGGTCCCGGCAAAGATTTATCTGATATCCAAACCCTTCCTTCACCTCTGACAATACATCTTGTGAATGTGGGGAATGCCAGGCCTCAACCGTGGTTCGGATTCCACGTTAAACTGTAGTCCTTCATTTCATTTCACAATCACCCTACCATTACACATTAGCGTAAGTGCGTATAAACCGAACGGGTAGTAAGACGCGGTGCTAATAATAATAATAATAATTAGAGTAGTTATCATATTATATTCGTATAGCCTGAATAAGTAGTAAGAAGTGGTGATTATGATATTTTCGACCCTTCACGTGAAAATTAGACTGTATTTTTGATTGATGTAGTATTACATAAACACGGCGACGCTGTCAGTCCTTGTCCAACTGTAAGAAATGCTATGATAAACACGACCGAACGTGTGAGGTCCCGCTTAGCGTTCAACCAATTAGTCAAGGACTTTTAGTAGCCTTTGTTGTGTAAGTAAGCAGAGGGAGTTTATTAGAACATTCACACTACACTGATTATCATCTCTGAAAGAACTGCACAGCAACTATTGGGAAACAGCTTTGCCACTTTCTTGTTTTCATTGAGTCAATCTTCACTCAAATATTATAACACTAGTTTCACAATACTGCGCTGGTTCATCGATGTAACCAGTAGTTCCTTTCTACCTCAGTCCACCATCTTTCAATATCTGAAAGATAGAAGGATCTAGGGGATTCACGGAACAAGAGGAAAAGGGGAAGAATGTATGCAATTATTTTATAACTAAACTTTTGTTGGCCAAAATAAATCAAATATTGCTCCATTAGAAACATAAAAGTTTAATTTTCTTCACACGGTGATAAACATTTGTTGATTATTTGTCATAAGCATAGCAACATTAGATGAGAAACTTTTTTTTTTAACTAAGAGAAAAAGTTGTTATTAAATTTCACGACACCTTTGGACAGATATTTGAGAACTGTTGATATCATCACGTGAATAAAATTAAACTCTTTTGTTTCTACTGGAGAAATAGTTTATTTATTTATTTTGACTTAGAAATGTTGTATTGGTTAGAGTATCTGACAACGAACCTAGGAGTACCGGGTTTGATTCCCGGCTGTACCTTGGATACTTTCCTCTTAACATGAATTATCCCAAACGATCCCAAGGGGTTGGTAAATTATGCTTGAGTTATGTTTAAGACTCCAACTGTCTCCACAACTCATATTCACTATCATCACATCTTCTCATTGCTGGTACGTGCAGACAACCTCCATAGATGTACCTTGGGCGACGCTCTGTACCCTCAGAGCAGCGAATAGTTTATATTCACTATCATTACATCATCTCATTTCTGGTACATGTGGACAAACTACATAGATTTACCTTGGGCGACGCTCTGTGCCATCAGAGCAGCTAATAGTTTATATTCACTATCATTACATCATCTCATTGCTGGTACATGTGGACAAACTACATAGATGTACCTTGGGCGACGCTCTGTCCATCAGAGCAGCAATAGTTTATATTCACTATCATTACATCATCTCATTGCTGGTACATGTGGAAATACTGATGTACTTGTGCGACGCTCTGTACCCTCAGAGCAGCGAATAGTTATATTCACTCTCATTACATATCTCATTGCTGGTACATGTGTGACAAACTACATAGATGTACCTTGGGCGACGCTCTGTGCCATCAGAGCAGCGAATAGTTTATATTCACTATCATTACATCATCTCATTGCTGGTACATGTGGACAACTACATAGATTTACCTTGGGCGACGCTCTGTGCCATCAGAGCAGCTAATAGTTTATATTCACTATCATTACATCATCTCATTGCTGGTACATGTGGACAAACTACATAGATGTACCTTGGGCGACGCTCTGTGCCATCAGAGCAGCTAATAGTTTATATTCACTATCATTACATCATCTCATTGCTGGTACATGTGGACAAACTACATAGATGTACCTTGGGCGACGCTCTGTACCTCAGAGCAGCGAATAGTTTATATTCACTATCATTACATCATCTCATTTCTGGTACATGTGGACAAACTACATAGATGTACCTTGGCGACGCTCTGTACCTCAGAGCAGCGAATAGTTTATATTCACTATCATTACATCATCTCATTTCTGGTACATGTGGACAAACTACATAGATTTACCTTGGGCGACGCTCTGTGCCATCAGAGCAGCTAATAGTTTATATTCACTATCATTACATCATCTCATTGCTGGTACATGTGGACAAACTAATGTGGACAAACTACATAGATGTACCTTGGCGACGCTCTGTACCTCAGAGCAGCGAATAGTTTATATTCACTATCATTACATCATCTCATTTCTGGTACATGTGGACAAACTACATAGATGTACCTTGGGCGACGCTCTGTGCCATCAGAGCAGCTAATAGTTTATATTCACTATCATTACATCATCTCATTGCTGGTACATGTGGACAAACTACATAGATGTACCTTGGGCGACGCTCTGTGCCATCAGAGCAGCTAATAGTTTATATTCACTATCATTACATCATCTCATTGCTGGTACATGTGGACAAACTACATAGATGTACCTTGGCGACGCTCTGTACCATCAGAGCAGCAATAGTTTATATTCACTATCATTACATCATCTCATTCTGGTACATGTGGACAAACTACATAGATTTACCTTGGCGACGCTCTGTGCAATCAGAGCAGCTAATTAGCTACATACAGGCGCCCGAACTGGAGATGTCATTTTCCTCTTGACAAGTAATTCATTCGCTAAAAAACAAACAAAATTTCTGTACTTGGCAACTGTGAGCTATTATCTAAATTTATACGTATAAAGTCAATACACTGTGTGTGTCCTGAGCTTTGGTTGATTTTTTTTATAATTACTTATTTTAAGGGATGCTTTAACTAGCCATCTTTTGAAACTTAATATTAAATAAATATTGATGATATATTAAGTTAAAAAATCAACTATTTTTGTTTGGCAGACAATTTATTAATGGAACGTTTCTTTTTGAAAGAGTATAGATACCTATTTACAAATAATAGGATAAATAATTGTCATTTCTACATATTTTATAATTTGAAAGAACGTATTATAACCTAAATGGGTAGTAAGATACGGGGATAAATATTTTTATATATTCTTCTAAAGTCAACAACCTGGAGGTTGGTTTGATGTGAATGCTATCCATCCTGAGCTGGGCATGCACTCAGCCCTTCAGCTGGCTAGTGTTGCCTACACCATCTGGTGTATGGTAATACCATGTACTTGGAGGGTTTACACAGTGTGGTGGTTCCACGTTGCCTGCCACACTGAATTTCTTTGAGTTGGTGTGAAAGGTTCTGCCAATTTTGACAAGAAAGGTATTTTAAATACCTTTCAGGGTTCTTTTATATGCCACACCCGCCTAGGTAGCGTAGTTGGCTAACGCGCTTGTCGTGTTGAGCTCTACTACTGAGGATGGGGAGATCGAGGTTCGAATCTCAGTCGGGTAAATTGAGGTTGGCTTTTCCTAAATTGTTTTCCACTCTTCCTCCACACAAATGCGGGTTCACTTCCTCTAATTCAACCTTCCAAATTCCTAAATCCATTAACGTAATTAGTACTTAAAGCGTATAACCCGAATGGGTAGTAAGACGTGGTGCTAAATATTATTATTATTTTATATGCCGCAATCAAAATAGGACCAATGGCTGTACTTTCCCTCCAAAGGAAGTTGTGCTACGGATTTTAATAGCTCAAGAAAAGTTTATTAATCTCGTTTGGGTTTGAACCTACTAATATTGGGTTCTGAGATGAGCACTTTACTCCAAGACCACCGAGGTATATATATTGTAAATCATATGCTCATTGCTGATGTTTATATATATAAATATATGTATATATAGCTATATAGATAAATAAATATATATCAACAGTCACCACATGATTTACAAACAAGCTTAGTTTTAGAATAGACACTGCATTCAATCACTTGGCAGTCAATTCATCGCTGTAAAAAGGGAAGCCCAAATTTGACAGGAATCGAACATGGAATTATTATCTCAGTGAACCAAGGTGTAAGTCTATAGGTGCTATTATAGCCAAAACTACCACCCATCCACATTAATAAATATCACAAATAAACTAAACAAATTTGGAATATCGTTATATCCTTAAACATGACTCTTAAGGGGGAAAGAAGAAGGAGAAAAGAGTTTTGAAAAGGGGAAGTAGAAAAATGAGAAGGGGCTGGGGGGGAAGAGATAGGTAAACCTGTGTTGAGAGTCATTTAAATAGCTTTTAACTAAGAAATTTTATACACATGTCAAAAGAAAAATAAAGTCGATAATAAACACCAGTCTTATTTTTTTTTAACACAAAAAGAAACCAATAAAAGTCTAAAAACAACGGACTCCTTAAGGGGAAGGGAATAGAGACACACTTCCAACATGAGTTGGAATGGAAATTAGTCGTGAATCAAGGTCAGCCTGAAGCCCTATCCTAGGGCTGTACAGAATATCAGAGACTACCGGACTAATGTTGTCACTTGCAGACCACGCGCGTTTAAAGGTGGGAGTGAAGAAGGCCCGATCTAAGGCCAGTTTTTATTTTATTTTTCTGTTTTTATAACAACACTTTTCTCCAGTGCAAATATAAAGTTTAATTTTCTTCACATGATAACTTCAACAGTTGTTTAATACCTGTCATTATCATAGCGGCATTAGATTAAAAACTTTTAAAACGAAGAGAAAAAAATTGTCATTAAATTATAGGACTACCTTGACAATTATTCAGAAAATAAAAATATGTTTGTACTGAAGCAATATTTGATTTATTTTGACAAAAAAGTTTTGTTGTAAAAACTGCAAAAACGTTAGGTTTTTCTCACGCTCCCTGCATCCCTACCTTAAACAATTATTGCGAATAACCGTGCATATCAAGGCCATAGTCAGCCAAAATTTTCAGGGGGGTGTTGGTGGCCAAATACCCCAATTACTGGAGACTAGAAAAAAAATCCTATTAATATTAAACACCTCTAGAAGCTCTTTGAAATACTTTTTATGGTAACACAGCCCCCTAATTTGTACGTGTGCCTTAATTTTGATATTGTTTGAACCATAAATAAAGCCACTTATATTTTTTTCATACAATTTTAGAGGGGTTTGAAATCCCCCAAACACACCCTTGCAGCTACGGCCCTGGGTGCGTATGGGATTAATACTGGAGTAGCTCAGTGGTAAAGCAATGACGCACTAATTCAATAATTTTTTTTTCATATTTAAAAATAAATTATATTTGAGGCAGTTGTATCAGTAACCTTAATATAAGATCACTCCGATATCCCAAGTTTCGCAAGTTATGAACCATAGCTGTAAAAGTGTATTCTTTCTACATACCTGATAATATATTACGTTCACAAAACAAAATCCTTTGATATTTCAATAGTTAGGACGTTATTTTCATGACATTTCTGGGCCGGTTAAGTTGTCAACTTGTCTCGCTAAAGCTCCCGGTTTGTGGACAGAACAAAGCTTGATATAAAATGAGAGAGGACTAAAAGAAGATTAATGACACTGTTGCAAACTTCACAAGGAGAGACAACACTGTTTTTAATGTTTATTTCCGTACATGAGCTTCCTGTTCATATTAAATTCGGTTTAAAAATGTATTCGGGAAAAGTTAAAAAAAAAAAAAAACTTACCATGAACGTCCTTATAATATAATTTTGTGTATTACTTACGTGAGGTTGAAATATAATATATGTAATATAAGTTTTTTAATATAATAAAAAATTGTATAAACTAAAATATACGTTCTCGGTATTTTCTTCAAATTGAACCATTTGGTATTTTTATAGTAGATTAATTTCCAACCGAGTGGAGCCAGGTACTGTTTTAACTCGAACATTTGGCATTTGTCTGTCTGTCTACCTGTCCCCCCTCCCCGATTATTGTCAAATGTTTAAGTTAATGTTGAGGACTGAAGGCTTATAGCTATCGGCAGTACATCTGTACCGTGGTATGGTTATGAATGTGGCATAAATAAAATATCGATACTTTAATTATTTATAGCAAGCGAAAAAATTATCAATACCAAATTTATATTGGCAGAAAAATATCGATGACAGTCGAAAGTAAGGGGAATACGGGGGGAAGTCACATTACACACTTTTCCAGGATAGTAACATTTATATCTCAAACCTCATAAGGACTCCTATGCCAATACATTAGAGACTTTTTATCCATAATCTAAATATGATAGAGACCTCTTTGTCCATAATCTAAATATGATAGAGACCTCTTTTGTCCATAATCAAATATGATAGAGACCTCTTTTATCCATAATCTAAATATGATAGAGACCTCTTTGTCCATAATCTAAATATGATAGAGACCTCTTTTATCCATAACTAAATATGATAGAGACCATCTTTTATTCAATCAATATCTAATAATATGATAGAGACTCTATTCATTTTATGAATCCATAATCTAAATATGATATAGATCTTTTTGTCCATAATATAAATATGATAGAGACCTCTTTACCCATAATCTAAATATGATAGAGACCCTCTTTTATCCATAATCTAAATATGATAGAGACCTCTTTTATCCATAATCTAAATATGATAGGGACCTCTTTTATCCATAATCTAAAGTGCATTAGAAAAGTCTCATGATTGTCTAACAGATGGCAGCACTAACTCAATTATAATATTACCCCTTTTTCCCTTGTATCCTTTAAATGGTATCGGTATAGAAATTGTTGATTAAATTTTTTCTCTATTTATATATTTATTTTATATGTTTATAATCTTTGAACTTATCTAGACAAATAAAACTTTTACATTATAATTTAAAAAATTACAACGTAGTCTATATTATATCACTAAAAAAAAAATGATACAATCAGCATATTGTAAATTTAACACATCTTCGAACGATTTGAAAGCCTCTTTTAATCAGCCAATAGAAGTGTGGATTTAATTTATTAACTATTAAAACAAATACATTAACTTTCAACAAATGATCGTTTATTTTGATACCGATTCAATATTGATGTTTAAGTAGACCGACTAGTATGAGTAAATATATCGAGTAAAAAAGTGTTGGTATCGAAATAAAATATAACGATATTAGTAAAGTATTGTAGTCCTCATAGTAAACAGGGGAAATTAAATGAGGGAAATTCATTTCATCATGTTTATTTTTTTAAACAAGAAATATAGAATAATTATTTTAAAATAAAAATAAAAACTACTCCACTTGTTGTTCTATTATATGAAGAATGCAGTTAACCTCACTTCATTGAGATTTGTGGTTTGAGAGTAATTGCGTTTCCTAAATCCTGGTTATTCAGCTGTGAGATAGAGTTGAGACTGTTGAAAACATTTTAGACACACAAAAAAAAAATTAGAAAATAACTGTTTTCGAATAAAATAACAGGTAGCTACAAAATAAATTTAGTAAAATTCTCTGACTTTACAGATAACATTTTTTTTTTTAATTTTAAATTTTCTTTATTTAGTTTTTCCTATTGGTAAAATATATTTTCCCTGACCTTTTTTTTAAAGTTTTACCTCTTTTTGATACCTTGTGACTTGTAATAAAAGAAATTAAATTGGTTCCAGTTTATCTGTTGTCAATTGAAATAAGAATGCATAAAACCCAACTTGGATACTTTCACTGCTTCGGTCATAGTCATGTATCTAATATCACGGTTAATTGGATATAAGACGAGCTTTTAAAGTTCAAAGACGAAAATGAATTTAGTTACATTCATAGTGATTTAGTAAGGAGAATTATAATAATACTAATTAATTATTCAAGGAACACCCAACAAACAATAACAAAAGGATCTAATTCTAAATGAAAATTGATATGAAATATAAGGAAAAATTAAAGACAGAAAAAAAATTTAGTTAGCAAAAGATATACTGAGATTATAAGAGTTTGAATAGTTATATATAATAAGTCTGAATAAATATATATTACATTATATAGAAGAAAAGATACTGAATAGAATAATGGCAAACCTTTAGCAAAAAACCATTAACTTGTAATTCTTATTAAGGTATGTGAAATCAAGTAGGATAAGAACAAGTTAAATACGGTAGGTTAAAATACAAAAACATACTAAAATTATACAAAAATAAAATAAAAATCACATATGCCAAGGTTACATGTTAATGAGTAAAACATTACTAAGTAAGATATATTAATTATAGTAAAACAATTGAATAAAATTAAAGGTAATATTATGATAGATTCAGAGTTGTCAAAAGGAAAAGTTAAAATTTAACCTAGGGTAGTAAACAGGAAATTAGCAAAGAATTGTTTAATAGAGGTTTGAGACTATAATTATAGGTGAAGACTTAAACATAGCCTAAATTATATAGAATTTGAAAATTGATACAGAAAAGTTGTTGAATATATAAGTGTTCCTTAGCTGGTTTTAATTCCTCTCCTTAAACCTTGGATGCCAGAAGACCGGTTGACTGACAACATGTTTCGACGTACAAACGCCATCATCAGGTCTCTAAATTAGGGTTAGATGTTGTCCCTGTTACTCCACAAGTGCAGTATGTCTTTTGCTAATTAATTTTTTTTTTCTAGCTTTAATTTTTCCATTTATTTCATATCAATTATATCTTTTCATTTAGAATTAGATCCTTTTGTTATTGTTTATTGGGTGTTCCTTGAATAATTAATTAGTATTAAAAATGAATTTGCCGAATTGTATGAAGAATGTATTTCTGAACTTTGTCCACCCGTGTTGACCAAACAAAACCTGACGGCGTGTAAGGCATTCAACCTACCTTCTCAGGACTACCAACAGATATCTACGCCCAAAAGGAACTGAGTGGAAAATAATGAGCACGTAGAAAACATTTTTGTTTGTTGTCGTTGTTGTATGGCTTTTTTTTAATGGGTAACTTATGTATATTAATATGTAAGCATATAATTGCCATATTATGCCAAAATCTATACTGTATGCCGCTTTTATCTAAAAATTGACATTTACTAAAAACTGTTAAGATTTGTGAAACAAAATAATAGTTTTATACATTGTTGTAGAAATAGTACACCAAAGATCATAAATGAAATAATGCACACTGCTACTTTAATCCATGGTATTAGTAACTGAGAACACTGTTACAGAAAAAAATTGAGAAAAGTGAAATATCTTTCTCCCTCAAAGAGCATAAGAATCAAATTCATACTCAAAGACCGAATATAAAAAAGAGAATATATATTTGCTTTAGCTTAGACATTATTGGTTTTATAAAAATATATTTTAAATAAAAGACTTTTATCTTTAATAGTACTACAACTTTACAATGATTAGTTATTTCGTATCTCAAATTGTTGAAGAGAAATTATAACAATTGCAAAATTGCCCTTATCTAATGCCAGGCTTCCATCATGGTTCGGATTCCACGTTAAACTGTAGGTCCTTCATTACATCTCACAATCACCCTTCCATTACACATTAACGTAAGGGCGTATATCTCGAATGGGTAGTAAGACGTGGTGCTAATATAATAATATATAATAATATAACGATGATGATGAACTATCAAAGTCATGTTCATGGAAAAATGAGTATTGCCATCTTGTTTATAGTGAGAAATAATGAATAGATATAAAGTTTAATCGAAATCGTTGGAGCGAATTTCGAGGGAATTGGTTTTTCTTCTTTTTATCGTTCAGTAAAATACCCTTAAATTTAGGGTTAGTTATCTAATTCCAAAAACACCTCGAGGGGAACTTAAAAACACCAGATACCAAGTTTTGGCCCAATCGGCAAAATAGTTTCGGCTCTAGTCCGAGGTACAGACAGACAGACGACATGGAGAAAACAACTTTTTTGGTTTCAGGAGGTCATAAAACATCGACGTTTATCAAAATCTCAGTTCAATTTTTTGACGATCACATTATTTTCTCTCCGAAGTGCCTAGAGAAAGTAAAAACTACACTATTTTTATTTTAAGATGAAATATCTGATTTTATCCGTGCTTTGTCATTTTTATCACTAGTTGTTGCTTTAATTTATCTCGACAGTTCTTAGAGAGAGTATTGTGATAGTAAAAAAAATCTAACTCGAGATTTTTATAAATGTCAACGTTTCATAATCCTCCCTGAAACAAAAAATATGGTTTTCGCCATGCCTTCGGTCTAGAGCCGGAAATATTTACCGATTGTGCTCAAACTTGATATCTTTGCTTTTCATAAGGTCCCCCTAAGGTGTTTTGTAATTATATATCCAACCCTAAATTAAAGGGTACGTGTTGGGAGGGGCAAGAAGAGAAAAACTCAATTTCATCCAAATTCGCTCGAACAATTTTGATTAAATTTTAACTTTTATTTAGACTTGTTTATTATTATAAACAAGATGGCAATTCTCATTTTCTCATGAAAATGAATTTGAGGGTACTTTACATAAGGGAAATTTTCCAATTTTTTTCATTTCTCCGCTACTATATTTGAGATACGAAATAACTTATCATTGTAAAGTTGTATTATTATTATTATTATTATTATTATTATTATTATTATTATATTATTTATATTATTATTATTATTATTATTATTATTATTATTGCGTCTTATTACCCGTTTGGGTTATACGCACTTACGATAATGTGTAA
Source organism: Timema cristinae (assembly GCA_039000515.1). Classification (NCBI taxonomy): domain Eukaryota; kingdom Metazoa; phylum Arthropoda; class Insecta; order Phasmatodea; family Timematidae; genus Timema; species Timema cristinae. The sequence continues at coordinate 26,607,845 of JBCFYV010002255.1, forward strand.
TGGTAGGGTGATTGTGAGATGAAATGAAGGACCTACAGTTTAACGTGGAATCCGAACCACGGTGGAGGCCTGGCATTCCCCACATTCACAAGATGTCTTGTTATTGGTGAAGGAAGGGTTTGGTAATCAGATAAATTTGTGCCGGAACCGAGAAGCGAACCCCGGACCCCAGCACAGAAGTCCGACACCTTACCCCTAGACGCCAGGTCACCACCGTGTATTAGTATTAAAGATCAAAATATTCCTTAATCTCGTCTCACTTTCAGTTCAGGCTGTACGTATCTATAAAATTTAGTCCACACTAGTGTGTTGGGTATGAGTTTACCCGAATTTGCATGAAGGTAGAATGGAAAACCATTTAAGAAAAATCGATATTTTGCCGGCGTACCATCCCAATTTCCCTGGTGAGAGTATGGAAGATTTGGAAACTCTCATATTCCAGTATTTTCCGCCGGAATTTGGGCTCGAATTAAAAAAACATTTAAGGCGGGAGTGTAGGAGATGCGAGAAAGGGTCAGTGTTTTCGCATTTCTTATAGCAAAACTATTTTGGTCAAAATAAGTCAAATAATAACTCTCCAATAGAAACATAGAGTTTAATTTTCTTCACATGGTGATCTCAACGGTTCTTGAAGATCTGTCGGGTCTGTCATTTTAAGTTTGTTTCCAAATCGTATCATACTAATTAATTTGTCATACTTTAAAATAAAAGGTAAAGATATTAAAGAACATTTTCTCCAAATATATATATATAAGGCAATCTAGAATAGGCCTATATAGTGTAATAAGATCCTTCAAGGGATGTATGCCATATAAACGGTTAAAAAATCTATAGCTATAGCTATCTATATCTAAACAAGCCATTAAGCTAACCACCCAATTTTTTTTTAAAGTTGTTGGTAAATAAATAAACATCACAATTTTTTCATTTTAAGAGTAAACCTATTAAACAACACATTATTGAAGATTATTGTAAGTCACCTTGTAAAATTTTTTAGGTTATGGTAGTCATCCCACTCCCTTAAACGCAACATCCCCTTCCTATCCCATTATGTGTCGGTTGCGGACGTGTTGGGAAGGGACAGCCCTATTTCGTGTTCGTAGCGGACAAGAGATGTTCAGAGCAGACGAAGCTGAGCTACTGGTTGTTAGTGACCTCTCTTCATTTGACCAGAGCAGTTAGACGGTGAAATAGTGATCAATATGAATGCTGGTGAAGCTACAGTGGTTACGACAAAGAAGGACAAACCTAGTCTAATCGCCGACGGTTACCAGTATCGTCAACATAGGCCTAACAGCTGGGTGTGTGTATATAGGATCAGGAGAAGTGCCATGGATCAGTGAAAACTACTACTGATATCATTAATAATAAAATAATTATTTCGAAATCAGTACACCACACTTGTGTACAAGATGTGGCAGAGATTAAGGTTAAGAAGAGACTAAGAAAATTGTCGAAAACTGAAGTGTTGTTTCCTGTGAACGAAATTTTCAGAGATGAAATGAAGGAGCTCTACACACAGGGCTACGACTTTGTTAGTACAAGGACAAAATACAACAACGTCAAAGGTAAACTGTGTGATCTACGAAGGACAGCACTGGGAACCAAGAGGAATCCCACATGAAGAGAGAGAAATCCACTTTCCAGAAGATATACAGGCACTACCAGACACTTCAAGTTTCTTGAAATATGATCAAACAGTGGATAGGAAAAGACTGTCCATTTTTGCAAGTGAAGAAGCAAAAAATCTTCTAGAAGAGGGAAAACCTTTTTCGTTGGTGAGGCATTTAGCAGCAGTCCACATATATTTAAATAGTTTTACACCTTTCACGTTGATCTCGGCAGCACAGCAGAAGAAACTAGGGTGCTTCCCGTAGTATATGTATTGCTTCCGGATAAGGAAAGGAGCACTTACAGTGGACTCATTCGATCAGTTAAGAATTGTAATCCACAGTGGAATTCAGAATTGATTAGGATGGAATTTGAGGTTGTGCCTATGCAATCTGTTAATGAGAATTTACCAAACGTTCAAATATCTGGCTGTAATTTTAATTTTAGTCATTGCCTATGGCAAAATATACAAGCTTATGGATTGACATTGGACTTCAAAAACAATGAATCTGTTCGAAAAACGCTTAAGATGTGTGCAACATTATCTCTGATACCTCAAGACTACGTGGATGAAGGATGGATGATTATCATGGCTGATGCTCCTTAAAATGACAGATTAGCAACGTTCTTGGGACTATTTCACTGACAAATGGCTCCAGAATCACAACATCCCTATTAAAATTTGTAACGTCGCAGGTATGAGGCATCTAACGAACAATTCCGTGAAAGGATGGAACCACAAGCTCAACTCACGCATGGGGAAGAAACAGCCAAATATTTTCAAGCTTGTGCAGACATTGAAAGAAGACGCCTATAAAGCTGCTTTCCAAAAACGGCAATATGAAAGTGGTGAACCAGGCTCAAAGCGAAGAAAAACAGAAACTACAAGAGACCAGAAGATTGACAATATTTTGAAAACTTTCAGAAACGGCAAGGACTTAAAGAAATGTCTCCAAGCACTCAGCTGCACCACACAATTTAACTGAGTTGAAAAAAAATACATGGCAATGGAAAACCAACAAATAGAAGTACAATGAAATCTGTACTGTTCTGCATTAACTTTTAACACACCTGGGTTGTAACATAAAACAAGCAATAAATAAAAAAAAAAATAAATAAATAAACAGTACCTAGACAAAGAACGAAATGTTCTGTATGAACTTTCAAATATGCCTAACTATTCGTTAAATTATTCAATATACAATACAAAATAATTTATATGCTGTTTGATCCCATGCAACCGCCCCATGATATAAAATACATACATACTTGATGATAACTTTCGACCCCCTCCCCCCCTCCCTCTCTAACCACAAATGCTGTCCACTACCAACACGCAAACACCTGACCACGCTCGTCCGCTGTGGTGACAGCCAGTTATTTATTGTGTCCGCTACCAACACGTAACGTACTATATTCCACAACCCTTTTAATTTCACAAATTATTACAAATTTGACTTTTATTTTGATTTAGACCCCGTCGGTGGGCAGGTAGTATAAGTATCAGGTTCACCTAGTCTGGTTTAATGGTGATGGCGAGATTTGGTTTGGAATTTCGGCTAGGTGTATTGAGGGTGGTTTTTACTAAAAGGTTTTCCACTCTCCTTCCACACAAATACGGGTACCTTTACTCTAAATTCAACCTCATTCACATTTACCCTTTAAGAGAAATTAATAAATGTTCTTACAACTCACACGTTTAATAAAATGCTGTGAAAAATAATATTTACAAATAAATAAACATAAAAACTATATCGCTGTATATGAACTTATCTATATATTTAAATAAATGTAAATGTATATAAATAAATATTTGTAAATATACATAAATACATATTTATGGGCAGTGGCGGCTCGTAGCTAAACATAGTGGGGGTACTGATTCAGAAAATTTTTAGCCTTTGTTTTAAAATTGTGTAAAAGAAAAAAAAAATTATAAAAAGAAAATGTATTCAGGAACTCGTAAAATCTTAACAAAAACAAACCAAACTCTTTTACTTACTTTAACTTAAATTGTTACAGTTAAAGCTTGATTTATTCATTTAAAAATGGAATCTATTCTTCTTGTTTTAATTTGCGCAAAAAGTTCAATAATATACTCCTATATCTCTGGATGACAACTGAGGAAATTTTTCTCCATTGAAAGTATTGCAAGCGCATTTAGTCTTTCTGTTAATAAAATAACAGAAAAAATTAATCAAATAGAATAGCTGGAAGCAGAATAATAATTAAATTCTACTCTATTCTACAATTTATCACATTAAAGAATATGGTACACGGTTTTTAAGCACAACAGACGCTGAGTAAAAAAAAAAACTTCCTTCCACCATCACGCCAGAACAGAAACTGCGAGAGAAACAGTGCTCTCTCTACCTGGCAGTCCCGCCTTTCCCCCCACCCACATCCTATGTGCGCATGTGCACAACAGTCATACAAGTCACTGGCACTGTGAAGCGCACAGTTCCATAAAAAATTTTGTATATTTTTCATAAACTTGGGGATGGCTACTGTAGTACTGACATTAAGCTTAAGGAATATATATATATTGTACTAAAAAAATAAAGAAAGAATTAAAGAAAAAAGGACCTATCATATTAAATATTATCGCCTCGACCCTCGACCAATATCAACTGCCCATTATGGGCATAGGTCAAGTCTGTTAGTTAAACAATTTAAAATTGGTTTGGTGACCTGGTGGTCCAAGGGTAACGTGTCAGACTTATATGCTGGCGGCCGGGGTTCAATCCTCGGTCCCGGCACATATTTATTTGATTTCCAAACCCTTCCTTCACCTCTGACAAGAAGTGTATTAATCACAACTTGTGAATGTGTGGAATGCCAGGCCTCCACCGAAGTTCGGATTCCACGTTAAACTGTAGGTCCTTAATTTCATCTCACAATCACCCTACCACTACACATTAGCGTAAGTGCGTATAACCCGAACGGGTAGTAAGACTCGGTGCTAATAATAATAATAAAATGGGTTTATAAATATGTTTTGAATACAATTGGAAAATAGTATGAGGGTGTGGAAGAGAGTCCCAGCACCCCTCCCAAAAATAAAAACCACAGGATTGAAGTACCCGCAGCCCCCTCTCCGTCCCCCAGGTCCCAGAGAACCTGATTAAAGGTTACTATAGTTATCTTAAAGCCGTCAACATTGACACAATCTTTCAAAAGAGACAATGGCTTAATACATTATTTGGCGTATGAATGGATCAAAATAGATTTAGTAAATTTTTAAACTGTTAGGAAGGTTCTGAGTATAGCGATACAACTACAGTAGCCCCATGACTTCTTTGGTGCTAACTGACAGCTCACAGTCAAAATTTAGGTATATACCTAAATTTTGACGGTCAGAAGTGACAGTTGATAAACACATGTTTTTGCAGATCATATGGTTCTGCGTAGGGATACAAAATTTGGTCTGGTAACTTTTCAAAGCCGTCAGCTGTCAGTCAGCACCAAAGAAGCCATGGGGCTATGTATGTGTTGATGAAAGCAGGGTCCTTCACCAATGTCAGCAAAATAAAAACGAACTTGACCTTGACTTGTATGCTAATTTTGTAACCAATAAATAAGTACAGAGTACGAAATGATTTGAATGACTGTTTGTTAATGCTTTTATTTTATTCTGTTTTTACTAATAAATCATCGTACAAATTTAGAAATCTTACTTATCATTATAATTGCATTTTATCAAAACTTCCAAGTACAATTTTTTTTAATAAAAAACTAGAATAAAGACGCCCTACCATCACACAAGGGCAGATCTAGAATTTATTTGGCCTTGAAGAATCAGAAGTTTAGTTTAAAATAATTATTAGGCTTAAATATAAATTCTAAAGTATTTTATATATATATTTATTATATATATACTACATTAGAATTTAGATATAAATTTATTATATATTTGGGATGTATAAAATATACACTATATATATTGTTTATATTTTATACATCCCAAATATATAGTAAATATATATTTACATCAATTACTGATTGCAGCATATGGTTTGGGTCAGTTTATATTCAAGTATATATTTTCCACTAGCAGCTTGCTAAGCCTGTCGTAGCTTCATATGGCTTGTAATCAATCTTAAACCCAGGACCTGCACGACATCCAGTCCGGTGCTGTCAATTTATCAATGTGAAAGAGTAAACTCATATTTTCCTAAATTATAAATTTTCGGCCATGCCAGGAATCGAACCTGGGACTCCTAACTCAGTGGACAGACATGCTACCGACTGAGTTAGGGTGTCAGATGAAGTAAAATGTTTATTACATATAGCTATATATATAGCTATATTAATATATATATATATGTATATATATATATATATATATATATATTAGTGTGTGTGTGTGTATGAAGGCAATGTACACAAATAAATATTGAGCCTGCTGGAAAAGGATAGAGATATTTAAAATGGCTAGGGCCTTGTAAAATTCTCCTCTCATAATGTTAGTAAGTTGGAGAAATGGGGGACGCAAGTAAAGGTTAATATTTTTTCAATTTTTCTATCAAAAAATTTTTTGGTCAGAATAAATCAAATTTATTATTATTATTATTATTATTATTATTATTATTAGCACCGCGTCTTACTACCCGTTCGGGTTTGCGCACTTATGCTAATGTGTAATGGTAGGGTGATTGTGAGATGAAATGAGGACTACAGTTTAACGTGGAATCCGAACCACGGTGGCAGCCTGGCATTCCCCACATTCACAAGATGTCTTGTCAGAGGTGAAGGAAGGGTTTGAAATCAGATAAATCTGTGCGGGACCGAGGATTGAACCCCAGGCCCTCAGCACAGAAGTCTGACACCTTACCCCTAGACCACCAGGTCACCCAATCAAATATAGCTTCAAGGAAAAACATACAATTTAATCTTTTTTTTATATAGTGACCTTAAAATTTCATGAATATCTGTCAAGGGTGATTTGGAATTTAATGACAACTTTTTCTTTTCGTCTAAAAAGATTGTCATATAATTCCACTATGCTCATGACAGTTATTCAACAACTGTTGATATCACCATGTGAAGAAAATTAAAATCTATCTTCCTACTGAAGCAATATTTTATTTATTTTAGTAAAAAAAAATATTTGTTGTAAAAATTTCAAAAACACTGTCCATTTATAGCGTTCCCTACATCACCACCCTAAGCTGGATGCCTCAAGAAGCTATTTCCTTACTTACTCTATGGCATAAGGAACTTGCACTTACTTACAAGAGTACGCCACCAATCCCTATTTTGAGATAGTTCTATCCAATCCAGCTCAATACACCCATTCCCTATATTGAGATAGTTCTATCCAATCCACCTCAATACACCCAATCCCTATATTGAGATAGTTCTATCCAGTCCACCTCATTACACCCAATCCCTATATTGAGATAGTTCTATCCAGTCCACCTCATTACACCCAATCCCTATATTGAGATAGTTCTATCCAGTTCACCTCATTACACCCAATCCCTATATTGAGATAGTTCTATCCAGTCCACCTCATTACTCCCAATCCCTATATTGAGATAGTTCTATCCAGTCCACCTCAATACACCCAATCCCTATATTGAGATAGTTCTATCCAGTTCACCTCATTACACCCAATCCCTATATTGAAATAGTTCTATCCAGTTCACCTCATTACACCCAATCCCTATATTGAGATAGTTCTATCCAATCCACCTCAATACACCCAATCCTATATTGAGATAGTTCTATCCAGTCCACCTCAATACACCCAATCCCTATATTGAGATAGTTCTATCCAATCCACCTCAATACACCCAATCCCTATATTGAGATAGTTCTATCCAGTCCACCTCAATATACCCTATCCCTATATTGAAATAGTTCTATCCAGTCCACCTCAATACACCCAATCCCTATATTGAGATAGTTCTATCCAGTCCACCTCATTACACCCAATCCCTATATTGAGATAGTTCTATCCAGTCCACCTCAATACACCCAATCCCTATATTGAGATAGTTCTATCCAGTTCACCTCATTACACCCAATCCCTATATTGAAATAGTTCTATCCAGTTCACCTCATTACACCCAATCCCTATATTGAGATATTTCTATCCAATCCACCTCAATACACCCAATCCCTATATTGAGATAGTTCTATCCAGTCCACCTCAATACACCCAATCCCTATATTGAGATAGTTCTATCCAATCCACCTCAATACACCCAATCCCTATATTGAGATAGTTCTATCCAGTCCACCTCAATATACCCTATCCCTATATTGAAATAGTTCTATCCAGTCCACCTCAATACACCCAATCCCTATATTGAGATAGTTCTATCCAGTCCACCTCAATACACCCTATCCCTATATTGAGATAGTTCTATCCAGTCCACCTCAATACACCCTATCCCTATATTGAGATAGTTCTATCCAGTCCACCTCAATACACCCAATCCCTATATTGAGATAGTTCTATCCAATCCACCTCAATACACCCAATCCATCCCTATATTGAGATAGTTCTATCCAATCCACCTCAATACACCCAATCCCTATATTGAGATAGTTCTATCCAGTCCACCTCAATATACCCTATCCCTATATTGAAATAGTTCTATCCAGTCCACCTCAATACACCCAATCCCTATATTGAGATAGTTCTATCCAGTCCACCTCAATACACCCAATCCCTATATTGAGATAGTTCTATCCAGTCCACCTCAATACACCCAATCCCTATATTGAGATAGTTCTATCCAGTCCACCTCAATACACCCAATCCCTATATTGAGATAGTTCTATCCAGTCCACCTCAATACACCCAATCCCTATATTGAGATAGTTCTATCCAGTCCACCTCAATACACCCTATCCCTATATTGAGATAGTTCTATCCAGTCCACCTCAATACACCCAATCCCTATATTGAGATAGTTCTATCCAGTTCACCTCATTACACCCTATCCCTTATGTTCAATATCTAAAAGCACGTGTTTTATATGTATATACTGTCCGGACGATATATGTGTGTCGTGTAGGTATTGTAGCGTGTTGTGGTTGTATTTTTGACCGGTCGTAAGGATTTTGAGATAATATGACACAGGAAAGATGGGTTCATTGTTTCCGGGATGCGGTAGATATGGTGTTGACAGCACGAACCTGCCCAGCCATTGTTTACCAGCTCGGGTATAGATGTGGACAAATCTTGTCCACGGTGATAGATGGGAGGTGAGTTTTTATCCTTGGGGTCCTACAAACCTCTTAAACATTATCTCGGCACGGGACCTACAAACTAGCTTAATTCTGAGGACCAACAAGACAACAAGTCCCCCGGCTTGACCTAAACTGTTGGACTAGCTTGTATGACTAATTTTCCTGACTAAACTGACAAATCTGCCTGACTAGCTTGTTTACTAGTCTGATTAGTCTGTCTGACTAGTATGCCTGATTAGTCTGTCTGACTAACATGTCTGATTAGCCTGTCCGACTAGTCTGCCTGACATGGCTTAAGTCGACTAACTAACTTGCCTGAGCAACGTGATTGAAAAATCAAATTTTGAGTACCGGCCTCTTTTTGAGCCCGATTATGGTTTTTGAAATCTGTTCATGATTTGAACCTCAGCCTGATGACATTAGTAGCTTATTATGTATTTACCTAGCTACTCACTTACTCTATGGGATTAAAAACTTGCAAGGTCATTGCCGCACTTACAAAAGTACATCATCTGTCCCTATCTTGAGCTGGTTCTATCCAGTCCACCTCATTACACACTATCCCTATCTTGAGCTGGTTCTATCCAGTCCACCTCATTACATCCTATCCCTATCTTGGGCTAATTATATCCAGTACCTCATAACACACTATCCCTATCTTGAGCTGGTTCTATCCAGTCCACCTTATTACACACTATCCCTATCTTGATCTGGTTCTATCCAGTCCACCTCATTACATCCTATCCCTATCTTGGGCTAATTATATCCAGTACCTCATAACACACTATCCCTATCTTGAGCTGGTTCTATCCAGTCCACCTCATTACACACTATCCCTATCTTGAGCTGGTTCTATCCAGTCCACCTCATTACATCCTATCCCTATCTTGGGCTAATTATATCCAGTCCGCCTCATTACACCCTATCTCTTTCTTGAGCTAGTTCTATCCAGTCCACCTCATTACATCCTATCCCTATCTTGGGCTAATTATATCCAGTCCACCTCATTACACACTATCCCTATCTTGAGCTGGTTCTATCCAGTCCACCTCATTACACACTATCTCTATCTTGAGCTAGTTCTATCCAGTCCACCTCATTACACACTATCTCTATCTTGAGCTAGCTATATCCAGTCCACTTCATTAGAAACTATCCCTATATTGAGATAGTTCTATCCAGTCCACTTCATTACATCCCATCTCTTTCAGGTCCATTTTAAAGTTATCCTCCCATTTGAGTCTAGATCTTACCAAAGGTTTCTTCTCGTTTGGTTTTACATTCAATACCCTGAACACGGTTCCAATTATTAAATGCCAAAAACACTTCTGTGTAAAGCAAAATTGATGTGATTGGAATGAAATGTATTTTATACTTTTAATTTTACTTATTGTTAATAAAAGGGGCTTATTATTTAAAATAAATGGTACATTCTAGGATGCACATAGTTTTTCTCTCTCTCTCTCTTCTCTCTTAATATAGATAAACTTACTAACAATTCGTAAGAACAGTTGTGAAACGAATCGATATACTTCGTTGCAAAAATATTCCACCAAATAGCACAAATTAAATAATATACACTGTCACAGAAACATTTAGAAACATGGAACAATATGTCCACTAAAGAGCTCAACAACCAATTTCAGTCATACAACCCAAACGGGTAAGTAGTAAGTCATAAACTATAGATTTTATAAACATATATTTAAAATAATTTTTATTTTATTTTTAATAGTACTACAACTTTACAATGATAAGCTATTTGCAGATATATTATATTTGGATATTTACGCTTATCTAAATTCCCCTTAAAGTCATGAGAAAAGGAGTTGCCATTTTGTTTTTAATATTGAACTGTGCCTATATACCAAATGTGGCCTACTCAAAATCGTTAGAGCTGATTTCGTGTAAATCTATTCCCCACCCACCACCCCTCTTTTTGATCTTCAATCCTTTAATTTTAGGGTTGGATATCTATTTCTAAAAATTCCCCGGGGAATATAATGGGCATCCTAGATACCAAGTCTTAGCTTGATTGGTAGATTGGCTTGGTCTTTAGGTTGTGATATAGACTTACAGCATCGCGAAAACCAATTTTTCAATTTAAAGGGGGTATTTATTAAACGTGGACATTCATCAAACACTCGAGTTAGATTTTTTGGACGATTACGATCTCATATTAAGAATAAATACTATAATAATCGTGAATATTATTGATCTTAAAATTATGATGAGGCTCTACGATTTATGTCCCCCGAACACATATTGAGGATTTTACAATTATGTCTGTCTGTCCATGATTTGAAATGTTTTGATGGATTTTGTTTGAACGTGATGTTAAGATGATAAGCTGTACTTCAGAACTTAAAAAAAAAATGACTCTAATACTTAAATTAAGGGTAGTTTAATGATGAGTGATTTTATTTAAATTCAAAATATTTCGAAAATGGCTCTACAGATTTTGTTTAAAATGGATATCTGAGAAGTGTTAGACCTAAAAATGAACACGGTTTACCAGTTTTCTGGTAGAAAATTGGTTTAGGGGTAGTTTACTGATAAGTTATTATTTAAAAGTAAAATTATTTTTAAAATGTACCTACTATTTGTTTGAAATGTATGTTTGGTGTTTTACATGACAAATAAAAATTAATACTGGTTTTCTGGAGAAACATTCCTTTCCGAAAAGTTTACTTTTGATAGATTTTTTTAATCCTAAAATATGAATTTGATTAAAATTGTTTTCTGATGTGTATATATAATATATATATATATAAATATAAATAAATACCAATGTTAAAATATTATATATATATAATATTTTAACATTGGTATTTCATATAAAAAAATTGGTATCTGGGAACTATTTTACATTATAAAAAACGAAATTTATTTTTATAAAATAAATTAATAAATGTGTTGTCACAAATTTTAGAAAATTTGATTTTTTTTTCTAAAATTGCCTTTAATATATACGAGTAGATCAAAATGGATACCTGGGAGTTGTTTTTCAAACTAATAGAATATAACTTGAAGTTTACAAACATAAATAATTTTAGAATAGTTAATAAATAAATGATTTAAAAAAAGTTATATATGTTTTAAAATGGCTTCAACAATTTTGTGTAAAATTATTATTATTAGCACCGCGTCTTACTACCCATTCGGGTTATACGCATTGTGTAAAATTGGCACAAGAATAATTTATAATGTGGTTAAGGACGTTTTTTTTTTACCGTGACAGTAGGTCAAAAGAGGATTGTCCATGTTGATGAATTTAAATTTTTATTTAGTATTTTTTAAAGATATAAAGTTAAAACAAAAACCACAAATTAATAAATAATTCTAAAAATATTCCTAAATTATTATTTTTATCTTGAAGTAGTTTTTTTGCTAACGTATTTTATTTTATAACTCATCTACAACTTAGGCGATTTGTCTTGAACATGAAAATGACCTGTAGGAGTCTTCCTATCAGGATGTAGATTAAAAAGCAAATCAATGTTTTCAATGCGCAATTAGTATAATAGCTGTGTAAACTCGTCAGAGGAAGAGGGGAAGTGTTATCAGTAGATAAACAAAAAGGCATCACAGGATGAACTGCACAGTTTCTTCCATCTCTTTCTATTTCGTACATTGGTGTCCTAAGTGTGATAGATTGACTACTAAGCAGTCCAGGCATTAAGATTTAATTCACCTCAAAATGGGGGGAGGGGGGTACCAAATCTACAAGTAAGGCTGTTAACAAAAAAAAACTACCAAAAACTAGCCATACGTTGGAGGGGGCCAACTACCCTCTCTTACCAATCATTCAAGAGAGATTGCTTTGAAAGTTAACCACTATTTGACAAAGGGTTAAGTACACACTGTTTCATAAAAAAATATCACCTTATATGGCAATACTATAGATACTTTTACTTAGTATAAAATAAAACAAAATAAAATTGGTGTGGTAGTATTACACTAAAATATATGAAAATTGGGCAGGAAGACTTGTTAAAGTGATAGGTGACTATCATTTATTATGCTGATTAGTTAAGTGTGTTGACGGTTGTGTTTAGCTTCAATGGCCAGGTTTTCATTTAAAATATAATTTTCTGAGTCAACTAATGGATAAACTTAGTGGGTACGAATTTGAAGTAGAGGGGAGAAGATTGGTGAAAAACCATTATATCATACAGATGGGGGTACAAGACTTGGGTAGTTTTTAGCGAAATGTTCAAGAAACAATCTTTCAGTTCCAGAACCTATAGTTTGGAATAAAATCTATTTGGGGTTAATACCCTGGCCATATGTCAATACTGGATATCAAAAGATTGTTTTTCCATTAGTATTCTGAGATAGTACACATGTTATTTTAAGTACTTTTTACACTGATAATTTCCGCCAATAGCTTGCCCCAAAATCTTCCACCGTTTGCGAATGTACACGTGTTCATCTCCAGTTGCATCCAGCGTTGCTTGCTTGATGAATGGAGGGCACATTTACGTCACACATACCAGAATATTGTAAAATATATTATAAACCATTAACCATTTGAACGCTCTGTATTTCAATGGATCACACATAAGGCTTTTGATTCTTGAGGAGAGGAGTATAAAGGAATATTTTGGAAAATCATTTCGCCAATAACTAATAATTCAAGTCCCTGTTTGTGCACAAGTTTCAAATATATCATTTAGAGTCTAACAGAAGTTTTTAAATGAACTCTTTTTGTATAAATTATTCTAATTGCATTATTTTATAAGCTACATCATACTTACTCTGGCATTAGTAGCTTGAAATTTTATTGCTGCACTTAAAGTACACCACCTATTCTTATCTTGAGCTAATTCTATCCAGTCCACCTCATTACACCCTAAATCTTTCAAACCCATCCTGTTATCTTTCCATTTGCGTATAGGTTTTCCCAATAGTCTTTATATTGGGTTTAGCAATCAACAAAAAGGTTCTAGATTAGGTGGTCTCAATTTTAGGTTCACAGGCCACAATATATTTTACACATTTTCACAGGCCAAAGTAAAATGTCTGCAAAAAAAATACCACTTTCCAAATCCAGTCACTGTTTGAAAAAAGTGATGAGGTTGATTATATGAATATCTGAGAAAATAATCAATTTGTATGAAATTTATATTTATAATATTTTTAAAATTATGTAGCAGTTTTAATGATTTCCTTTTATAGCCCTCTTCCGGGAGACAAAGCTCTCTAAAAATAGTCCCAAGCCGTTCCGTTTAAGGTAAGGGAGCGGAACCAGCTGTCTATTACACCTTGGTTTAATGTCTAACTATATGGCGCCTGCAACTGAAAATGAGGGTTTGCAATTCCGAAAGCGCATTGGCTGTCATGGGAGGGGAAGCACGCGTGTAGATGGGAACTGTACATGTCAAATATAATTCGTAGCTAAGAAATAAGGGAAGACTGGTCGGATGTAATTTTGTGGTGGGCTGGATGTGGACTGCAGGTTGTAGTTTGGAGAACTTTGCCTTAAACCATTCAGCCAATGAAATGGGTTGCACATATAATTATTGTATGAAAGAGAATCTCCAAATCTTTTCAAGAGATCCATCAAAGATTTTGGAGATTTCCAGATAAATTTTTACAGGAATTAAAGCTAGTGTTGTTCAAGGAAATGGTCAATGGTGAAGATAAAAATACTTTTTTGGAGACGAATATTTAATTAAATTGTTTTATTTATGTTTTCACATATTGACAAAATACACGTTCATAAAGATTCATTTAAAGGGTTTCATTCTTCAAAAATCGATATATTCATGTAATTTTAGTTCTCACAATTTCCAAACTTTCTTTCAAGTTTTTTTTGCAATTTATACATCAAATAGCTTGCAGCCTGAAGTTATACCAAATACTTTTTTTAATTTCAAAATTGTTTACATCTTACATAACACATGTATTATACATTTCACAACTTTCAGAAATTTGTATATTCTTTAAAAAAATACTTAACATAACATCCAAACTATTGAGCCACACACATTATATGTGCTTCATTAGATGGGAATATTTTTATAGAACTTAATTTAAATATATTTTGATTCTAGTTCAAAAGTGACACTATATTTTAAAGCTAATTGATTATAAGCAATAAATTCTAACCTTTAACAATTTTATCCATTTGAAAATGCAGTAGCTCTACTACATGTTCAAGGATTAGGCTACATAAAATAGTGATTTATAGAAATTAATGGAATCAAATGTACTAAAAAGTGGACACACACACACACTGCAAAAAATATAGCGACTGTAAAACCTCATTTTGATAAAAAAAACTTGGCAATAAACAAAGTGGTCACCCTTTGAATGTATTCTTTTCTTTAGGAAAAGGGGTTCTTGAGAAGATTTAAAAAAATACTTTGAGCTCAAAATATGTCATCAATTCTTTGTTATTCAAATTCTCTGAGATTTAAAAACTGGAATTCCTAAAATACCTATACACCCCAGTCAAATGAATTTGTTATTAGCATTTGGCAAGAGCTTCCTAAAAACTGTGCCCATTTCTTGAGGGAAGGTAAAGATGTAATATATATATATAGTTTCCCTTCACCCCTATAATTTCATATATAACAGTAGTTCTTTCCAAATTAGCCACACTATTTAAGACATCAAAATATTTTAATCAAATGTTGCACATCTTATATATCAAATACAAACATACTTAGAAGAAAAAAGCAATCATAATTGTATAGTACAAACTATTTCCAAAAGCTTTCATCTTAAGTTTTTCAAATCAAGCAAATGATTTGGTAAACTCATAGCTTGCCATATTTTAAAATGGTGATTCATTATTATAAACACTAGGGCTGACTATATTTAGATAATGTTTTGAATAATTTTTTTAGGAAAAATATATTATCAAAATAGTATTTTTTATAAAGTGATCAGGCCTATGAAAAATTGGTGACAAAGTTACAAGGTTTTTTGCCATTTAGTTGTGGCATAAAGCCACAGTTACACATTTAGAAACTATATTTCAAATGAATAAATTGTATTGTTTATTTAACCTCCAGGCTATATTTCAAGCACAATTTTTCAACTAGTGTAAAAATTTTGAGCTTACAGGTCAATATTTTATTTCCTTAGTCCAATAGAAGGAACACTTCATAACCATCTAAACTGGAAGTTAACATAAAAACTTGCAAAATCATTAAAATATTAAATCTTTTTTAAAATAAAAAAAATACAAGAAATTCCAAAATTCTATTTTAAAATATAATTTGGCCTAGGTTGTAATAATGGTTATTCTGATAATTTGTTAAAATTACTAATACATTACACATTTCAATGGCTAAATTTATAAAGTTTTTTTCCTTCACAGATGCACTGTAAAAATTCATTTTACTGATGTTTGCAAACGCAATTTCAAAGTAAAGTATTCATTTAAGATATAAAAAAAACTTTATAAAATTCTTAGGGTCCTTAGTGCTAAGATGTCATAATTAAATAAGGTGATTAAGCTTAGAAGAGTTTATTTTTACTCTTTCTTGAAAAAAAATGTCCAACATTCTTTCAAAAGCAACAGAAAATGCTCTTCAGACAACCTGACTAAAGTGAACATTGAAATTTTATCAAAAGCTATATATTATATAAATGCAGAATTCAAAGTTCAAGTTAGCTCTAAACTCAACCCGCTGCCCAATATGCATGCCCCTTTCATTGGCAAGATTTCATAAATATCTCAAGATTGTTAAAAATTCATCATTGGGAGCCAATTTAAGCGTTATGAATAACTTATCTGAATACATATGAACATGTCCCCAAAATACCACTAAAGTAATATATAGAAATATTAATATAAACTTCATTAAGTATGTTATTAAAACTAAAATATTACTTCAAACCAGTTGGTTAAGCCAGTTAAATCATATTCAAAGCTACAATGAAAGTTTCAATCAGTTCAAAATTTATGGCACTAAAATATATTTTAAGCACCTACAGAAGCCCCGTTGCTTCTTTGGTGCTGATTGACAGCTCACAGCTGACTTCTGACAGTCAACATTTAGGTATATATCTAAATTATGACCGTCAGAAGTAACAGCTGCTAAACACATGTTTTAGCAGATCATATGGCAAGGATACATAACTTGGTCTAGTAACTTTTCAGAGCTGTCAGCACCAAAGAAGCCATGGGGATACTGTAGTTAGTCACAATGTCAGTCTTTATCAACTGCATAACCGAAGATGTGCTTGCAACAACATGTAAATTATTTTTGGGTTTATTATATTCACCTTGTTTCTAAAAATTACAATTCAATGTTCAGCAATGTAAATATAATTCAATTCATGCCTAATTAAGTATTCAGAAATTTTATCAAAGATGGCAATGATTACTAAAACAACTGTCATAAATAATAATAAATAAAATTTGAGTTTTAACAGTTTGCTTCAATTGAAAGGTTAAATATTAATTTTGATCCTATACGTTTGCAAAGAAAAAATTATTGGTCCGGTTTGAATTCAAATTTTCCTTAAGAAAAAGTATCACACCCCTCACACAATACTCAAAATAACAATCTCACTTTATCAACAAACAAAATTTATGTTATTTTTTTAATACTGTGGGATAACAGTTATACCAATTAAGGTTTTCATGTTTTATTAGAGAGGTCAGGTTAGTTTAGTCATCAATATTTTATATATAATCATTGCAAATACTATCTTACAATTATTTGATTATAAAAGCCACTGTTTTCCTTGGGTAAAATCAATAAATTGGTAAGCTCAAAACTAACGTAAAAAGTTGCTGAACCATAAAATATATTTCAAATAAAAAAACCTCACCACTCAAATTCTCATTCTAAAACTTGTGTTATTTCAGGCTGTCACATTTGACAGATGTGCTTGAGTTTTGGCAACAAGATTATTCTATTTAATATAATCACACATTTAAGAAGTTTGTTACCAAACAAAAACTTTTCCCTGAAAAAAGCATGGCCATAAAGTCTACCCTTGTTCCCAAAAAAATTAAAACCCAATATAATTTTCAACTAATAAATTCAATCAAACTTAAGTTTTCAAAACTAAGCTGAAGTATTTGTCATATTTTATGACCACGAAGATGGTCTGCTAATTCAATAAAACTAAATCAACTTATAATTATCTCTATAATCAACAGTTATATTATCTAAGATAAATTCCCCCTCCCCTTTCCAAACTATATTTTAATAATATACAAAATATCAGAGTTAGGCCTTCCAGAGTGATTATTTCGAATTAGGTATAAAAATCTGTTTTGATGATTTACTCTAGTTAGAATTAAACGTTTATTTGTGATCATTACTTTTGTTGAATAAATTTTAAAATAAAATCAATATTTACCATTAGAAAATATTAATAATGCATCAAACATTTGGGGATTGATTTACCTGCACCTCATTAATTGTATTTTCATTAAAAAGAACACAAATATAGTTTGAATACTTTTATGTATTGAAAAATATTTGGTTTCCTTTAAAAGTATCGCCATTCTTCTCCAATTTCACCTTTTAACTCAAGTTTCCTTCCACAACACCCCAAATCATCCAAGTCAATTCGGTAGACTGTGGCTATGTAACAAATAGTACCACCTAAAATATTTTCAGTCTTTTTTAAACTACAAAAAGCCAAAATGTTTGGTTCCATTTAGCTAATTACTTACCCTATTCTTACCCTATTCAACAACAAAAACAGTTTTTATTAAAAAAAAAGTAATATTTCTATTAACTTACTATAGTAAAGTGTTGAAAATACGTCTGTTAGTCTAGCTAACTTCAGGCTGCAGCCTAATAGTGTTAATATTTTGATAATGTAAGGTACACAACCAGAATGTTTAATATTCTAAAATGTGTTCTCACAGCCACACATTCATTAACCAGCAAATTAATGTACTAATTTTTTCAAGAGTCTGAATGGTTTGGTGTAATTTTCTTTATTTTTCTATTTTTTTGCTATTTTTTGTATATTTACTCTTTTTTTTTCAATCAAATTTAATCACTTATGTGTAAACTTAGATATTCATTCAGTCTAAAATACACTGCAGAATGAGTTGACAAATTAACTATAAAGTAGCATTGTAATTAACACACTGGTAGCACATTTCAGTTATATTATGCCCTTGTCAAGTTGCCATCACCAAAAAAATACTTTTTTTTACCCATGTATGTTACAAACATATCAAGCTTGCTTGAACAAATCAATATTATTCCACTTTTCATTAAACTTCACAGGTACAAAAATACTTCACTAGAGGGTTCGAAATTCACAAGTTTAAAATTTAATAATTTCCTTTACATATATATTTTTTTTTTACTTGTTTTACATAATTTTATATCTTCATCAATCTTGCGAAATCACTTTTCTACAGCAGATAATTCATCTCTAGTTCTTGTAGCACAGTAAAATTTCGTTACAACGTATCTAAACTTCCAGACACACGCACACAAAGAAAAAAATATTCCCTTGGTAAATAATTCCCTGTCAAGTTTATAGGTATGCAGTAAAGTCGTTTAGTTTTATTTAATCTGCCTCCCGTCTGCAGCCCTATTCACCTGCAGTAGCTAGCGTCCCTCTTAGAACAGATAGTCTCTGAGAAACAGCTAGAAAGGTTTATGGAAACATGCCCATCCTGGACGGTCGCCGATGGTAGAACTGATCGTCGCAATCACGATGAACATGCCATCCACGTGGTCGTCGTAGCCCCAGCGGAACATGTGCAAGGGAAGCATGCGATGGGGGCTAGCGGTGCGGTTGTTGTGGGGATGATGGGGGCGTAGTAGACGCCGTTCGCGTATAGCAGCGTGGTTGGTCCAGGTTGAGGGTGTTGGCGATGGTGTTTGGCCAACAGTCGCTGCTGTTCTTGACAAAGCACGTGGTAGGCGAGCTCCTCGATGAGAGAGAGGGTTTGACGCCTCTCATGTCCCATCAGACATACTGTCGACTCCTCGACGACCTCATGAAGAAGCATGAGGTACTGGTACTTCAAGGACTCGTCTTCTTCCGGTTGGCAGAAATGGTTCCACAGGTAGTTCTCAAGTTTCGCCCTTTGCTGGCCAATGTCAGAGAAGTCTATGAAGAACCGCGAACACATGTAACGTTCCAGGTTCTTGATGTAGTCCGGCTTGGCGGGCCGGTAGCATTTGACGAGAAGGTAGCAGTATTTGAGGAGCCCGCCACCACGGATCTCCTCGGGGTGTCTCGTGGCTATCAGCTTCTTGTGGAGATGATACAGAGCCTCCTGGAAGTCTCCATAAACAGACTCACCCACAACGGTAGGATAGAAGTTCTCGCCGATGGGAAGCTTGCTGCAGTCGTAAAACAGGAGGAGGGAATCAAGGACAATTTGGAAGGAGTCTACTGAAAACTCGAACTGACGCCTCATAGTGTCAACGAACTTAAGCTCCACATTTCTGTGACCACGCGAGTTCCCAAGGGAGATAAGGGACCATCGATCACCATCATGATTCACCTTCACCATCTTACCGAACATAAGCTTCCTTCATGCTGCAAGAAGTTATCCGCTTTTTGCTCACACCTTCAGGCAAGAGATCGAAGAGGGAGGCGAGAACAGCGTTTTTGATCCGATCAAAATTCCTAGGTGTCGACAGCTCGATACCGAAGATTAAGTCCAGGTCGTTGTAGTTCTGCGGGGAGGCAGACGAGGTAAGGACGTGGGAGGCTGCACCACCATTGAGGCGGATGTCCCTTACTTGCATCCCACCGCCCCCGGCGGAGGTCTCTGCCTCTAACTTGGCCCGGACCAAGGTCACCAGGTCACGGAGGCGAACTTCCAAAGTGGGGAAGTTGCCCCGGCCATGGATGCTCACCACTTCGTCCATAACGTCGTTGAGACGTCGCACCTGCTCATAGCTGAGTACGGCAAGGCGCTGGTGCTGCTGCGAGCTAGCGTCAGTCTTGACGTCCCTCATCGTCTCCATCATGGTCACGCGTCGGCGCCGCTCCTCTGTCACCTCCAAGGAACCACACTGTGAACAAGCAAACTCAGTTACAGTTCCAGCCCAAGAGAGCATCGCCTCAGCTATCTAAATGAAATTTTTTGTAACAAGGTCTGCAGTCATTTATGATCCAGACATATTAGGTATTTGCTCCATGTGAAAGACTGGCAAGGTAAAGAGATTGAGGGACAACTCAAAGCATGTCTAGAATGACAAATTTTGAATCCAAACTATTTTACTATGATCAATATAAGGATATGTTTTTATAAATCTTTATTTCAAAATTAGCATCTGAATAGTTTATGATGATTAAGATTTGTTTAATATATTTGAACAATTTGGTTTTAAATGAATGTGTATATGTTGTATATATAATATGTATATGTATATGTATATGTATATGTATATGTAATATTATATATATATATATATATACATACACAGAGTGATTATTGTGATTAACAGGATGTGTTTTTATGAGAAAGATATACTTAAGGGTAGTATACCCAATTATCTTTGAAGCTATAACACAATATGAGAAAGTGTGTGAATGTGTCATACCATTTATTTAACCTTACTTTAACTTTAGAATGACCCGCCTCTGTGGCGTAGTTGGCTAACGCGCTTGTCGTGTTGAGCCCGACTGCTGAGGACGGGGAGACCGAGGTTCAAATCTCGGTCGGGTGAACTGGGGGTGGTTTTTCCTAAATGGTTTTCCACTCTTCCTCCACGCAAATGCGGGTTCACTTCCTCTAATTCAACCTTCCCAATTCCTAATCCATTAGAGTAATTAGTACTTAAAAGCGTATAACCCGAACGGGTAGTAAGACGCGGTGTTAAGTATTATTATTAACTTTAGAATGGTGGCAGCAAGCAAAACACTTTTCTCTCTGTTTTGTTTTTAGAATGATACAATATTAAAATGTTTTGCCCAATTATATATTAGAAAAAGGGGTAGAGGGGCTGAGTGAGTTTGTACACCTAACACCTCTCCCTCTAGGCTATTTGCCTTGTGCCAAACGACCCTGCATTTCAGCTCCCAGATGGCCCCAGTCCTACCCTCTTTCCCCTACTAAAGCTCGTTATGGCGCATGCGCTCTCGCCTGATCTGTATTTTATCAGAACGAATTGAGTGCTCACAATTCATTAGATAAGAGAAAATTGGTCAACTTTCACCAAACGCTGACTTTCCGCCTCCAAACATTTCCCAATCTAGTCAGAGTGGCTATCGGTTTGGACCTTTAAGTTGTATTCACGATGAGAAGGATCAAATCATTATATTATCGAATACAATTATAAATTTTTCTTTTGAATCTCGAATTTAAATTCAAATTTTTAAAAATTGTAAACCATTTTTATTGCATGGAAAATATTTAAAATTAAACTTAATTTAAGTTGTTTAAAGACTTGGTGCCACTGAAAAATTGCCAATTTGTTGGTCGTGTATATTCATCATAAACAACAAAGAGAAAACTTGTTTTTCATACAATTTAATCCTTGTTTGTGATTTCGTTACTTTTTAAACTACACATGTCTATATAATATTAATTTTACCAATCGCTTTAAAATTTGTTTTATCAAGTCAAGGTGATCTTGATAGTATTAGACATGACATGATATTTTTACAAATATCGAATATCATAAGACTCGAGGGATGAGAGTAATCAAGCGTCCCATCTAATTAATTTGTTGCAAAAGTAACCAATTTTATAATTATAATAGTCCAAGGCGCTGATAACCCTTAGCTTGTATCAAAAGCACTTAAACCATAATAAGCTAACAAAAGACGAGTCAAAATATTCAGAGTAAAAGGATATTTTAAGTGTAACAAAATGTAACTAACTTTCCCTACTTAACTCGGTCGCTGTGCAAGACGCTAATTCGAACCCTGAAATGAACTTAAATATTTAATTGGGAAAATAAGTGTGTGCTGGTTTCAAAAAGTGGTAAATTTTAAAACAGATGTATGGTTGTGCGTTTCATAATTTATAACTGAGGTGTGAGCCCAAACGTGAGCTAGACCGACCAAGTGGCCGCTACCACTGTTAGTGATGATAGTGCCAACATTTGTGGATAGAGGGTGTCATGTGGTCAGCACAAGCCGTTAGTTTGTTATCTAAAACCGAAGTTATTACTTATTTATTCAAGTGACTCCTTAATTGTCCGCGCGAGGCTGAGCTCGACCATGTTCCAGACCCACTGCTTCACAGTTAGATTTTGGATGCACCGGGATCGAACAGGGGACCACTGGTTCACAGAGGCGGTCACATAATTTGAAAGTATACATTATTGATATATAGTCCACACAGTGGCCACAAGGGTTGACCACATGTCCAGAGGACCCAGGATCGATTCTGGATAGTACCGAGAAATATACTATTAATTTTTAGGGAATCCATCGTGATAGTTAACATCTAGATGGTAGGGTCGAGTGTGATGTATTTAGCGTATTGTGTTAGCCCAAGCTTAGTTTGTAAGTCATGTAAATAATTTTAATGATTAGAAGGTAAATAGAGATATCCCCATTAAAATATTTTATATCACTCTTTACTACCCGGCTGGAATATCCATATTTAATCACAATGATGAGAGATCGGATGAGCTGTGTTAATTCTAGAGGAAATTTACAGACACGTGCATGGAAAGAGCACGGGGAAGGTTATTTAAAGGAAAAAACATCCTCATTAGGGGCCTTACACCCAGGATTCAAAACCTGACCTAAAATTCAACCAACAAAATAAACAACATTTATTTCACCGAAACTACGAAAATGGGCTAAAATAAATTACATAATTAACAGCACTCTATAAAGAGTAATTAGTGTAGATTGCCATTTTTGTTGGTCAAATGGTCTAAGAAGTTCCTCTCACAAAAGACAAGACTGCTGGTGTCTGGGAAATCGAGGTTCGAATCCCAAATGTAAGTAGTGAAGTTAGTTTTTCCTAAATGATTATCCTTCACGCAAATTCGGGTGCACTTAGCTGTGCAAGTATGTCTTAACAAACATAACTATCTAAAGTTCTGTCGGTCGGTACAGAAACCTGGTCTTTTTAGGCTCAGAATCAAGTGTATCGGGCGCACCCACGATATATGCTGTGTCAGTCCTTTATTTGATATTCTGTAAACGCTTGTATTCTTTCCTGCCTTGTCATGGGACTGAAAACGTTCAAACGCGAAGTTTCGTCACGCCAGGTAAGAGCGTTACGTAACAGAGATCCGAACGAACTGGCTGAAACAAGCATTTACTGTAGTTACTGGTCTTAAGGGGTCAATCGACACCACTAGTACGTGGACTACAGCTGTCTTCAGGCGAGTGGGATATAATAAGCCTGCCTTGATTTTAGTGGCAGTGGATCTTGCGGAGAAGTGTGGGGGGGGGGGGGGCGAAAGGGGGGGGGTGTGAATTTGCACCCATACCCCATATTAGGTTTGTCGAATAAGTATATGAAAGATGGCTTTGCATCATCAAAATAAATTAAGCTTCTGTAGACAGACAATTTTCGAAAAATTTCCTGAAAGAGGATAATTTCAAACATCACCTTGAAAATTAAAAAAAATTACAGGTGACGACCACTTCCTAGGGCAGGGATAGCAAATAAGTGGCAGAGAAACAAGATTTAGATGGCACTCAAACATTGGGAAAAAAACAAGAGCTTTTCCCAGCGTGATATTTTTTAAAGTCTTTTCATATTTCGATAGCCTTGTTATTCCCGTATCACAATGAACTTTAGTGAAGTTGTAAATCGTCTTGTGTACTATTTAAGACAAGTTTTGAACCGAATAAATATATCTTGATCAGCAAATAACACGTTTCAAACTACTTATTTTAACATTATATATATTTATATATATATATAATATATATATATATATTATTATATAGTAAACCCACATCCCCACCCTCGAAGGTGTTACTTTGATTTTAAAAATGTAAATAAGAGTTTACACATGGATCTAGATCAAAATTCTTAGTCCTTGAAAAGCACACTGGTTGGAAAACTCTCGCTATCCCTGTTCTAGGGGCATCAACATTTCAAAGATTTGGCTAAGACCCCTATAAATATATTCTAGGTGAACATTTTAAACCATTTGCTAGGTGAGGGTTCACAGACTTTGACCTTTGACTTGGGAGTCAAAGACTCAAAAACTCCTTTTGTCGGATCCCCCCCCCCCCCCCACTCCTTCACATAAGGTTCCGCTGCCACTTTAGCCCTAAAGAGACTTTTTTAGTATCAATGTGTTTTATTAACAGTTCGGGTTTCTTATGTTGTGTTA
This sequence comes from Timema cristinae, assembly GCA_039000515.1. Taxonomy (NCBI): domain Eukaryota; kingdom Metazoa; phylum Arthropoda; class Insecta; order Phasmatodea; family Timematidae; genus Timema; species Timema cristinae. The sequence continues at coordinate 26,632,882 of JBCFYV010002255.1, forward strand.
AAAATAAGGATTAAATTAAGTGTAGCCGCATTTGTGTGGAAGGAGAGTGTAAAATCATCTAGGATAAAATATCAATACACTCGACCGGAACTCATTCCAATCTCCACTTAATCAGAGTCCAGTCTGATAAGAGCGACGCCGCCTTAAGACCATGCGACCACCGAAGCGGGTGTGATACATTTCCATCATTTTAGCAGATGAGTGATTAGTTGCGAGACAATACACAGTTCACTACTTATCACACATCTCATGCACTCACGTGCTCCAATCTAGCACTTGAACTTTTTTGGTAGTTTTAAAAACCTTATAAAAGATACGTGTATTCATACTTTAGTGTGGCTGAATTAAAAGAGTGACCGATAGGAGGCGCCGGGGCGGTAGAGTCGCACCGATAGGAGGGGCCGGGTGGTAGAGTCGCACCGATAGAGGGGCCGGGGCGGTAGAGTCGCACCGATAGGAGGGGCGGGCGGTAGAGTCGCACGATAGGAGGGCCGGGGTGGTAGAGTCGCCCGATAGGAGGGGCCGGGCGGTAGAGTCGCACCGATAGGAGGGGCCGGGGCGGTAGAGTCGCACCGATAGGAGGGCGGGCGGTAGAGTCGCACCCATAGGAGGGGCCGGGGCGGTAGAGTCGCACCGATAGGAGGGACCGGGTGGTAGAGTCGCACCGATAGGGGGTCGGGTGGTAGAGTTAGCCTAATCTGAGTGTATAGTCGTTAAACCTATTATTCACAACCTAGCTTGGTGTTACTTCTAATTAAAATTAATTTGATATGAAAATGTGATGCAGTTGGTAGTCTCAATTTACTTTGACATAAGTGCACAGTATGCTGTTTACTTAATATTAGAGACTAGATAGCTGTTGCCCGCGGCTTTGCTCGCGTGGAAGTTGATTATATACAAATACGAAAATATACATAATGTATTTACAGATTAATTTAAAATATTACGTTACGTTGATGACCATAACTTGACCTCAAATCAAAAATAATGCAAGTCCGATACAAACTTTCACCCCCTTTTTCATCCCTTATTAAATAAAATTTCCAAAATTCCTGAAACACGTATTTATTTGTTTTACTTCAATAACCGAAATACAAAATTTTGTTTATGTAACTTCAAATGACGGATTTTCATACATATTATCATCCCCTATTTTGACCCCTTTGGGGTGGGATTTCCTAAAATCTTTTCTTAGTGGGTGCCTACATAACAAAATGAATATACAGTCCGAATTTCATGCTTGTAGCCTTGATAGTTTGCGCTCGGCGATGATTGAATCAGTCAGTCAATCAGTCAGGACATGTTATTTTATAAGTATAGATATATCCCCTGCCTAACCAGTAGCTAAATGCATTCTTCTACTTTGAAACAAAATTTATATACAAACTTTTCAATCGATACTACCTACTAAGCTCAGTTCGGAACAAACATTTGCAGTCGAGGTCAAATTGAAATTAACAGCGTAATACATCATCTCAGCTGACTGACTCGGGAGAAACCAGACATTATCTTATTTAGGTTGTAAGCGCCCAGCCCCTCCACTATTCAAAAATTATTGTTTCGGATGTTCCACCTTTAAAATATAATGTACAGCCGTCAGTTTTTCATTGTTAGCACAGTTGACACCAACCAAATAATTTCGATAATTTCATTTAGTAAAGTCAATTTTATATACACACTATCCGGATGTTCCAAACGTTAAAAGGATCAACTTTAATGTATACATAAGCCAAAAGATGTGTTCAAACGCTTTCTCGTTACATTTTGATTAGTAAATATATGTTTTTGAATTTTTTCTAGGGGTATCAATATAGTCTCTTTAGTATAACTTTTACAGCTGTCACGAAAAAGAAAAGACGCAACTGTTTTTTTTTAGCTCCCATGGCGTCCCCATGGCCAGTTCGTTACGACGGATCGGAGACAAGGTCGTTAAATGTAATCACGTCACCGTTTTACAAGTTCCCAGTGAAGCTAGCAAAATGATATAGTGCTCGAACGCCAGCAACACTTTGTAGAGCGCCAGTATTATAATATCGTGCTTAACTCTTCGTGGAGCAAGAAAGGTTTAAGACTCCATTTAGTCGTATCGTGTCAACTCTGGAGGATGTAAGGAACGCAAGTTAAGGAGAATGTTTTTTTTAATTTTTCTAGTAAAACATTTTTTTTGTTCAAAATAATTAATAAAATATTGCTCAGATAGTAATAAAAGTAATTTTATTCACAGTGATATCAACAGTTGCTGAATATCCGTCATGAGCAGAGCAGCATTGGATGACAAACTTTTTAAATGAAGAGAAAAAGCTATCAATAAATTCCAGGACATCCTTGACAGATATTCAAGAACTGTTGATACCACCACCACTGTTTCTACTGTGGAAATATTTTATTTATTTAGGCCAAATAATGTTTTGCTATAGAAACTGCAAATATACTTTCTCACAATCCTTTAGTGTTTAGTATGTAATATTGTTGAAAACATCACAACTACTCTCGAGTAAAGCTAAACAAGCTGTTCTATTTTTTCATCTCTAGTAGCCTTAGAGACTGCTTTTACTTGCCTGTTGAATTTCCTGGCTTTTCTTATGTTTTGAGGTAGTGAAGCTCTTTTTACAGTACCGGGAAGAACTTAGGTTTCCGACCACGTTGAGAACTCTGAGGAATGCAACTTTTATAATTCTTCCAGGAGACGGTTCTTTTCTAACTACTTCTCTGCGAAGAGACATAAGAAAAGCCAGGAAATTCAACAGGCAAGTAAAAGCAGTCCCTTGTGTCTCTCTAAGGCTACTAGAGCTGAAAAGAAGAACAGTGCTTGTTCAGCTTTACTCGAAAGTAGTAGTTGTGATGTTTTCAACAATATTACAATTAGTAAGTTCTCATACTGTGAGTTTTTCTCGTCAGTTTGAAAGTCATGGCCATGGTGTACGTTGTGGAATTAAATCCATCTTTAATCATGACAATATGATAAAATGGCTGAAAATATGTATGTTTAACACAATACAGGTAATGTAAAAAAAACCTTGAGGAAACTGAAGTTTAACGTCATTTATCCGGCACCCATTGTTGCGTATGTAATGTCCATTCGAACTGAAATTTACTAATTCCTTTAATGAGTAGTGGTTTCAAGTGTTTTATAAACAGTAATTGTGAAAATAAATGGTGGGTTATATATATATGGTTTAGAAGCAGTTTTTCTATAAAAATTTTTGCCATGAATTTGCATTAGCCCGAACGGGTAGTAAGACGCGGTGCTAATAATAATAATAATAATAATAATAATAATTATTATTATTATTATTATTATTATTATTATTATTACAAACATGTTTTATGGTCAACATTGTTAACATTTTATTAGTATTTATTTATATCCATCTACGTGACAGATGTAGTTAACACGATCTAAAGTACAATATGTGAACATAAATCTAATAACTTTCTAGATGTCGGATTAGTAAATTAGTAAGAAAATTTGACGATACATATATGTCCACCCCAAAAGTTAGAAGAGAATGATATAAGTCCCTATACATAAAAACTATTCAAATGTTATTTTAAAAATATACCATTTCAAACCTTACAATAAAAAATATCAACTAATATGGTTTCTTGAATAATTATTTAAAGATAAACTTTGTGACCCATCTGGCGATAAAACACGTAAACAAAGATCTGCATTTAATTTAATCAAGTCAATTATTACATTTTGCAAACTTTCACAATTGGAATTACGTATGGTTGACCACTTAGGTCTTTAGTTTGCAGAGCGCCCTAAAAATACTGTACTTCTATAAGGTTAAAAACACTCAAAATTACCGGCCTTGTAACGATTAGATGGAAATAGAAAGATTTTGGGCTATTTAAAGAAAACTTAGATTAGTGGATAGATTTTTAAGCAAACTTCTAATAAATAAAAAAGTTAATCTTAATACTTTAGTTATATATTTAAATTATGCTCCTATACCTAATCTCTCATTCAAGATTAAATAACCGATCAAACCACCTTTAAAGTTAAACTATTAGGTTCAAAGAAATTATTGTGTAATGGAGCTATTTCTAGTGCTGTGCCTAATCTGAAAGATGTGTTTCATGAAGTGTGCAGTTAAAGTTTGATTAAAAAATTAGAATACAGTAGTTAGTGGGATAAAATTAACATTAATTCGCAAAACTAGCAAGATTAAAGATCAAACTTAAAAAAAAAAAAAGAATCTCTCCATATTTGTGATTGATTTATTTATTTAGCGTGATGTGGGCAGTATTTCAAACCATCAATAAAAGGTTATCAACAAAAATGTTTTGTCAGAAAACAGAAGGCATTAATGAAGTTGTTAAGATTCGTTTATGTTAGCCAGTGACCTTTAGATTAAATGTGGCCCAAGTTCATTCTTCACACTTGCAGAAATATAATTAGGACAAAGCGGTTTTGTTGGGAGAGTGAAGAAATTTAATTAAACGTTTATACATACAAACAGTCAGGATTTGATAGATTGTATAATTAATTCTGTCATTCAGAGTAGAGAAGGGGGAGATTAGTGGTGCATTGCATTTAACTTATCATACTTAAAAACAGAAAGTTAGTGGCCTGCAATGTTAATGTTCAGCTACTTCAAAATCTCATGTTTACACGATAGTTAAGTTAGGATATCATGTGTTAAGCTGCCTACAAAAACTACACAAGTGCCACTAGTTGCTACAAAGCTGCGTAAGGGCACCAATTTATTATAAAATAGTAGCTTAAAATATTTTTTTTAAAAAAGAACTTTTGCACAAACATTTGTCTTTGCCTACCTGTGACATCACACCAGGTCAAGATGGGACCAATGTTAATGAATTTAAGATTCATTCAGTGATTTTAAAAGAAAACTTTTAAACAAAAACCATAAATTCTTCAATAATTCTAAAGAATAGTCTCAAAATCTCACAAAATTACTATTTTTATAATTACAGTTTTAGGTAGGCTAAATATTTTTTATATATCCTCTACAAATTTAGACTATTTGGCTTGGTTACAAAAATGTCCTGTTGGAGTCTTCCTGCCATGATTTAAACTAAAAAATATATATTCCATGGTAAATTAATTTAGGTCTGAATTGGGAAACAAGAAAAAGGAGACTTTAAAAAGCAAGTCAATGTTTTCAAGATGTATATAGTAAAGTGGATAAACTCGTCAGAAGAAGAGGGGAAGTGCTAGTATACAAACAAAGAGGCCGCCTCGCATGGTTGACTGTTCATAAATGTTATTGGATATCTTAAAAAGCGATGTAAAAACTATTTTATTAATTAACTAATGTCAAGATAAATTTAATTGGGAGTAATAGGAAGGCAAACATTTGTTCTGTTCCATATGTAAATTGTTAACTTAATTAGAGTGAACATTTTAATAATTGTGCTTTAAAAATAATTTTTAGCTGTTTTAATCAACAACATCCTTTCATACTAGCGGCATAAATTCTAAATGAAACTGTAGTATGTAGGGTAGGGTAGCCGTAAAAAGCAACTTTGTATTAACATAACAAATTTCATCGAAAACTTGCCTTTCCCACCCCCTTCCTCTACTGATGATCACGCAGTCTAAGGAGATAATATCACAATATGAGTTGTTGGGTACACAGACGATTTTACCCGGCCCCTTAAAACTATCTTCTCAAAAACACTAAGCGCATTAATTTAAAAACGTTAAATAAGTAATAAATAACCCTTGAGTTGAGACTTCAATCGTTTAAAGATCCGCATCGATGGCCGCATGGTCTAAGGCGCTACGCTTGCAATAGACTAAACTGCCTATGGCTGTGAGATGGTGGTTCGAATCCCAGTTGGGTGTACTGAGTGAGAGTGGTGTTTTCTAAATGGTTTGACACTCCACATAAATACAGGTACACTTCCTATAAATTTAAGCTTCCTCATCCTTAACTTTTTTTTAAATTAGTTAGCACCGCGTCCTACTACCAGTTCGGGTTATACGCTGTCCGTAACCTAATGGACTAATTTGTACATAAGTTTATAACCCAAATGGCTAGAAAGACACGGAGCTAAATATTACATGAATGTGTGTTTACATACTCGCTTTGCTTGTTGGGGGATCCGCCCCCAAGCCCCCAGTGAGTTTTCTCTCCAAGTGAATGATACAGTAGCCCATGGCTTCTTTGGTGCTGACTGACAGCTCCCAGCTGACTTCTGACGGTCAACATTTAGATATATACCTAAATTTTGACTGTCAGAAGTGACAGCTGCTAAACATATGTTTTTGCAGATCATATGGTTCGGCGTAGGGATACATAATTTGGTCTGGTAGCTTTTCAAAGCCATCAGCTTTCAGCTGTGAGCTGTCAGTCAGCACCAAAGAAGTCATGGGGCTACTGTAGCTAATGTAATTCCAAAGCAGTTTTTTGATAGGTCTTACCGAAAAAAGGTCTGCAGCGATTTTAAAGTTGCTCCGCCATTTTGAATTTTCTCTCGGGTTTTTTTTTTTTTTTTTTTTTTACTTTTTGGAATTTTGCAGTCGGTTACAGGCTAGAAGCTATAAGTTTGCCAAATTTCAAGTTTTTAGCTCATCTGGGAGTGGGTAAACAATGTCAGTGAGTGGGCCATGTGGCTTTATAGTAGTAGTATAATAGTATATAGTCATATAAATAAAGCCCTACCATAGTCATTCCCTCTATCCCCCCCCACCCCCCCAAGACTCCAGCCAAAAGTGCTGACCGGTGTGTATCGATTATACAACATAATATAAGACGTCACTAGTCGAGAATAACAGTGACCTACTAATAACACTTTTCATTTCAATAGAAAAAGCCTCACCACCTGTTGCATCAAGACGAACGGACAACCATAGACTACTACGCTAGACCTAGACGAGATAAAAAATATTCAGATCTCAATCTTTTTACACCTCCTGGCATCTCACGTTATGTAAATAATCTTTAAATAAACAAATGTTGAATTGAAAAAAGGGGAGGGGGGGGAGATAATAAAGGGGTTTCTTTTAAACCACTTCTGGTAATATCAACAAAAATTAAGTTGGATTAAATAAAAAAAATTAACAATTGATATCCTTGGTCTATTACATTATATAAACTTTGATTATAATTTGATTAATTTGTGTTTTATAAATACATTTATTTTAAAGTAAAGAATATTTAGTAATAGAATTTAATATTTGGTAAAAAAAAATTCAACGTCAATTTAGCATGAAAAAACATGGATATATATGATGCAAAATAACAATAATGTAGACATTATAAATTGAATTAATGAAAAAGTTTGGTAATAATAATTACAAGGTGGAATGACTTATGATGACATATAAAAAATAATTTATGTTTTAACAAACTAAAAGGTTTTAAACATTAAAACTTATTAAAATTGTGAACTTGAGTAGGTAGTAGTGTGTCAAATTTACTTCCAAACAGTGATTGACAAGATCCAAACGTGTATTAATTGTCTTGTGTTAAATGGGATAACACAAAATTGTTTATAATAAAAGGTTTTTATAAAGACATGAAAAAAGTTGGATTAAAAATTTAATTCATTTCATAACTGTAGTTCCTTGTTCCTTTGATTGCTCCATTCCCTGCTCAATATGTTGCATACATTGTTTTTTTTAATATTTTTTACAAATTAAATGGCATATGGATATTTAGTTTTAATTTCTTGAATGTGTGTTTTGGAGACCATGGAATTTAAACATGGATTTTTTTTCTTTTTATTTGAAAAGTTAGTGTTAAAAAAACAATATTCAAAAACAGATTTCTACGTGTAGAAAATTTAAACTTTTTTAAGCATTATTTTATTGATCATAAAAATTGCCAAAATTCTAACACGTCATTTTTCATCCCATCGATAAAAAAAGGCAGTGTTTTTGTAGTACTTTTTTTTTGCCAAAATAAATAATATTGCTCCAGTATATACATAAGAGTTTAATTTTCTTCACATGACCTAAACAGCTGTTGCTGAATATCTGTCAAGTGTGTCCTGGAATTTAATGACAACTTTTTGTCATCAAAAAAGTTTCTCAACTAACGCCATTATGTTTATGATATTCAACAAATGTTGATATCACTATGTGAAGAAAATTATACCCTGTTTGAAGGACCTAATGGAACAATATTTTATTTATTTTTATCAAAATGGTTTTGGCATATAAATTGCAATAACATTGGTCTTTACTCGCGGCATTTCCATCCTACCTTTAAACTGATTCCGAAAACTATTTATAGTTTTCCACTTCGGTGGCCATATGGTCTGAGGCGCTACTCTCGCAGTAGACTAGACTTACGAGGGGTAGATCAAGGTTAGAATCTCAGTCGGGTGTACTGAGGGTGGCTTTTCTAAAATGGTTTTCCACTCTCCTTCGACGCGAATGCGTGTAAACTTCCTCTACATATAACCTTTCTAATCCCTAAAACCACTAGGGTTATTAGTGGAAAGGCGTGTAACACGAACGGTTTGAAGCTGTGATAAAAGAAAAACACTAGTTTACATAGTCTGTTCTCTCTGCTAGCCCATAGTTATCTTAGGCTTCGAAAAACAACATTAAAATAAACTATTTGTTTATCACACTTTAAAATATCATTAAATTAGGAGTGAATTCTTTCAAATCTTAATAAAATACGTTTGCCAAGGGCGCGGCCAAAACATATGTTTTACATTTAATACTTTTATTCTAGTAAAATTTAACTGTTTTTTAAACGTTTATTAGTGTAAACAAATCTTTAAGGGCTCCAGGAAGTACCTATTTGTTTCCGGGGCAAAGGCTCCTTTGGTCTGAAAAGTTTGATCAAAACTTTTCGCTCTTTGTGGCGTGTAGCGATTTCTTAAACAGTATTGAACTTCGTATAATCCACGTAAACATCTGAATCATTGTTAACCTCACGATAACTATTCCTATTTGACAACTCTAGACTCAGACACTCTCCAAACATTATATTTATAAAAAAAACAACAGTTTATCTAAAACAAATTCGAACTGTGCACTTAGGACACACATGCCACACCTACTCAAGTTCATCGGCCACAAAAATACCATCTAATTGAAAACAAGGAGTTTAAAATTAAGGACAATAAATTTAATCTAAAAAGTACAGCTGTTTAAAAAAATTATTAAGTTAAAATGTTATGTAAATTTAGCTTAATCGTGGAGCCATGTCTCAGATTTAAGTCAAAAGTTAGTATAGAGGTTGTCAACTTTAGGTTAAAATAGGCCTATGTTGAATTCATATGAAATTATAACATACAAAAAAGAATTAACCTAATAATTTTGCATTTTGACTTTTAGAGCAATTCCACTTTGGGTGTCCGAGTGTGTGGATATAATATACCAGTTATAAAAGAGTTAAATAACGCTTCCCATATAAATTAAGGAACTCACATTAATTCAATAACCTTTCCCATTCCCTATGTTACATTAATCTTTCATTTTATTACCATAAAGCGTAGCACAAAAGATAACGCAACTATTGTTCTAAGTGCGTTTCGTATTACAAATGTTACTTTTTATGAAAGGAAATCCATTTCAATTTACGTAGAGGACAAGACTGGATCGGTAGTGAGTTGTTTTTCCGAATATGACGTCAATATTAAAAGAGTAAAAAAAAAACAACATAAGGTCAATGTGTTAGTAGGCTTGCGGTGAATCGCCACTTTATTATTATTACGTCAAGCAAAAGGGATTGTATAGAGATCAAACATTTGACTAAGAGAAATAAATTAGTGGATAACAGATAGCCGTGAAGCGATTACTGTAAATTTGCTCTAACAGCAATAAAACACCAACCCATTTAATAAAAAAAGTTTATTTTTGACATATTTATGATAAAACCAATTTACCCACACCTCGTTGCAACCAAAACTTATTTTTTTTTCCCGACAAATCCAACACATGTAAAAAAAAGTAAATAAAATGGTGCCAACTTTTACATATAAATACAATTCTGAAGCCAAAAGCAATAATAAACGTCAAATAATATACAAAACAGAGACATTTATCGGCTAACAATAAAAATTAAATAATTAAATATACCTTGCAAGAAGGTCTAAAGGGACGGTAGTGTTTTTTTTACATCGTAGGAGCACAACTTGTTAGAATTTCCTTACTGAATCAACAAGTGAAAGCGAGGTAGATTGAGTTTTTAAAAAAAAAATTGAACACTTCGAATTGTGGGGGACAGAGAAATCAATATATATAAAATACTAACCTCTTATTGCAAACTGTCAATATAAAGTGACAGCAGCAAGAGAATCCTTTAGACAGATTTCCAGATTCCCTCACAAACTACCCCCCTATTAAAAAAAAAAATCCTCCGTTAGGAACGAACAACACAACACAAACGCCAACCAACACAGACGAACCGAGACTGACAGGCCGAGCGCTGCCGGCCGAGTATTGTTGCTAGGCAACGATTCAACTTCGGGTGAAAGGGAGAACACGCTGTGACGTCACGGCCAATCGGAGCGCTAGGTACTCCAACGTCCGCCGATATGGTGGCGCCAACTACCGGCGGAGAAGCGAAATCGCGGCGAGACAGAGATAGAACCACCTGTGACGTCATGAGGCCCCTCGCGTGGGGTTTTTTTTTTTCGCCAAGAGTGAAGACGTGGGCGTTCTTTTAAGCAAAGGAAAAGCGGGGAGGTTTTTGAGGGATTATTTGCTAGGGGGGGGAGGGAGGTAGACGGGGTAGGAGACCCGGGATCCAGCGCCCTTCTATTTTTAGCCACCCACATGCTCCTGAAACGGACAAACGTATTATCGAGCGAAACATCGACATGAATGAAGTAAACTACACGCTGTGCCACCAGGAGGTGAAATATCTTGATTATTTTCCGATGACGTGGATCGGAAAAAGAAAGAAAAGACGAGAATGACGATAAAACAAGCAAATAAAAATATAGCCTAAACATTATAACACTCCTTACAAAGGTCAGTGTTTTCGTAGTCCTACTTATTTAGTCTATATTGACAAAACCCGCTCCGGGGGCCACATAGACTCAGACGTCACTACCGCTATAAAATAGATTACAGGGAGATCGGGGTTCGAATACCGGTCGGAAGTATTGAGAGGTGGTTTTACACTCTCCCTCCATTCAAATGAGGCACACTTCCTCTAGATTCAACTTTCCTCGTCCCTAACTCATATAATTATTAGTACATATCATGTTTATAGTCAGTAAAGGTATTTAAGACGCCATACTAAAAAAAAATTGATAAAAAGTTTGCTATCAGGTATAAATCTCGGCTTTCAAAATTGACACAATCTTCTTAAAATAACATCTGCAAAACACCATTAGTTGCGTATGGATACATTAAAGTATGCCATAAATGTGTCAATAAATGGTAGACCGACTATACAGTGCCTTTTTAAAGCTTAGGATTTCATCATGGACCACATAGACATTTAGTGTTATTTTTTATTTAACTAATAAGTTGAACAAAAGTTCAATTAACGATGTGACTTAAAGGATAAGTATGTAAAGAAAAGTAATTAAAAGTAAATGAACAAACAAGCGAGAGTAAGGGAAAACAGTAGTGAAAATCGTGAGGAAAATCCGCCCTTGGTGAACCAAGATGATACGCAAGTCACGACCACGCTGTGCGCGTCTAACGCCTCAGACATCCCATTCACCGTTGAGGCTCGTAAGATAATAATTGTTCTCATTTACGTTTACGTCTACTTCGCATCTTAATAGCCATGCGGGTAGTTGGAGTAGGAAGGATATCAAATATAATGTACCCGCATTTGCGTGAAGAGCGGGTGGTAAATCGTTTAGGGAAAACTAATTCAGTAAACCCGGTTGGTATTCAAACCATGAGATCCCAGTCACCGACAAAACAGAGGTGTGCCACTCACTACCCATGTGCCTATAATGCTGTTAACCACTAAATTATACCTTAAATTATTATTAGCACCGCGTCTTACTACCCGTTCGGGTTATACGCACTATACCTTAAACACACGAGCAAATGAATTAAATACGATCCAAAAACTACCACGTGAACGACCAACATGAATAGCACAACTAGCTATCAGTAAAACTTGTGCGCAATTTACAGTTTTTATATAAACACATTTTTTGGTCAAAATAAATAAAAAGATATTTCTCTAGTAGATACTTAAGAGTCTAGTTTTCTTCACAAGGTGACATCAAAAGTTGTTGAATATCTGTCGAGGGTGTCCCAGAATTAAATAACTTTTTCCCTTCATGTAAAAAGTGTATCATCTAATGCCGCTATGCAGTTATTCAACAACTGTTTATATCATCATGTGAAGAAAATTAAACTATGTTTCTACATATTTTATTTGTTTTGACAAAAAAAAATTGTTTCTATAAAAAACTGCCCCTAACTCGCCTTCCTTGAACCTCCACCTTAATTACAGCACGTTGCGCATTGAGGATTAGGGTAGGTCAGGGAAGAATTTCATCAAAACATGCACAGGTTTATTTTCTAAGGTAAGAAAGAAATAGGTTTTTCCCTGACAGAATGTAAAACTGGTGAAATTGCGACTTGATAAGACATAAACATAGATAAATTAAATTTTGTTTTCGAGTAATCAAGAGTTTATGATAGTATATATAATATAAATCACTTGGGTACACAATTGCAAGAGTATCCCCCCAATCACCCGTGTCGTGCGCCAGGGGAATACAGAAACCTATCCACCCATCCACCAATGCCTTGCGCCAGGAGAAAACAAAGGCCTATCCACCCATCCACCACTGCCTTGCACTAGGGGAAGACAGGCTATCCACCCATCCCCCACTGCCTTGCGCCAGGGAAAACAAAGGTATATCCACCCATCCACCACTGCCTTGCGCCAGGGAAAACAAAGGACTATCCACCCATCCACCACTGCCTTGCGCCAGGGGAAAACAAAGGCCTATCCACCCATCCACCCCTGCCTTGCCCAGGAGAAAACAAAGGCTATCCAACCATCCGCCACTGCCTTGCGCCAGGGGGAAACAGAAGCCTACCACCCATCCACCCTGCCTTGCGCCAGGGGAAAACAAAGGCCTAATCCACCCTTGCGCCAGAGGAAACATGAAAGCCTATCCCCTATCCGCCACCGCCTGCGTCAGAATAGTCTTATACAGCGCCGCTATCCACCCTTGCGCCAGAGGAATACAATTGAAAGCCTATCTCCCTATTCGCCACCGGCCTGCGTCAGATTAGTCTTCTCATACAGCGTCGGGCTATGGGGGGAAAAAGATGGCCAGAGAGCTCCACCCCCCTCCTAACTACCTCCATCATAGCTATATTCCCCATTAATTGTGCCTGAACTTGACCTTTGAACTTTAACATCTCGCAGACCAATTGTCAGTATTACACTGTCAAATTTATTTGATAAAATACAATTTCATTTAGCTTTGACATTCCATCAAATATTTACTAAAAATAATAAAAAGTCCATATTTTATAGATGTTTTATAAAACATTTACACTATAGAAAATGCACTTGAGTTTTCTCGAAGAAAATTGGGAAATTTAAAGGTTTAAATGTATTTATTTTTATATGACAAAAACTTCACAATTTGAAAATAAAAGTGTGATTTTCTTCTTTTATTTCTCAGCAGGTCTTAATACACGTTTGAAGTTGGAGGGATGAATAAGGTTGAAATCAGAGTATTTGTACCCGATTTTGCGCGATAGGAGTGGAAAACCATCTAAAAAAAAAACACCCGATGGGATTCGAAACCCAACATCCCATTCATTAACAGTCTAGTTTATTGAGAGGGTGAGACCTTAGACCAGGGTTTCTCAAAACATAAGGTACCAAGGGGGTAGGGGGTGTCAATGAGGCGAGGCATGCTCACATCTTTGAAAGATATGGTTCAGTTCCCTTATCGTGGTGATTACCTTGCTTTGGTAAAGAATCAATAAAAACGATTACTACATCTACATAATCAGTTTGAAAGTGTTTTCTAGGCAGCAACTGCAATAAAAAACCTAAGCACGGAAACCAAGAGGCTAGTTAAAAAAAATGACTACTTTGTGTCACAAAAAAGAAGTGGGACAAAATAAGAATCCATCCTCAAACAAATGATTTAATAAATTAATAAGTTTACATCGTTTAATATTATATTATGTGTATTTTGTAAGACTTATATTAATTTTAGCACATCAAAAAATTCTACAGAATTCTCAGAAAATGTAATAAAGCAAAAATTGCTCTCTCACTTTTTTTTGTCATCGCGTCATATTATCCGTCCGGGTTATACGCTTATTTAGTTGCTAAGCTAATGTGATAGGGATGAAGCAGGTTGAGATGTACAAGTGTAACCGCATTTGCGTTGAGGAAGTGGGGAAAAAAACCACATAGGAAAAATTACCCACAGTACACCTGACCAGGCAGGTTTCGAGGTCCGACCTCTCCATCATCAACTGTACAGGTTTAATATAATTTTTTGTCAACTTTATACCCCCAAATTTGGTGGGGCATAAAGTAAGTTATACATATTCTATAATCTTCATCTTGGAGAGGGGGGGGGGGGGAATAATTAAATAATGGCACTCTCATATTGCATGTCATTGCGTCCGGGTACTATGTGGCTAAACCTGAATCTGACCCTTATTATTCAGTGTTTATCATTAAATTATAATATATATGTTAAACACCAATAGTAGAACTGCCCATTTCACTAAGTGGACAAGAATTGCACTAGCTTTTGTCCATTTCATGAAATGTCCAATTTCATTTTTAGGGTGATTTATACAACACACACACACACAACATTATATATATAATTACTTTCTGTCCTGAGGCCTAGAATGTAACTCAGGACCTATGTTACATTGTTTTCTACATCCACTAATTACTAGTTTATCCAATTTACAATCATTACTTAATTTGATGTTGATTATAGCTCCTAATCAAAGTAGGATAAAATTAGATGGGGAAATAGGGACACGCACATTATAAATAAATTTAAACTTTACATACCCCATGTATAATGCCACCCACCTAATTATACCATGCAGCCATCGAAGTGGGTTTGAAAGAAAGGTGACATAGGCCCTTTTGTTCCTGTGTGCTATGAGTTAGTAATAGATTAATAATGTAAATTCTACCTTGACTTGTTGCTTCTTTGAAGGCAACAGCTTTAATCCATTTTATCGTGCCATTCAATAACACATAAATCAAAATGACACGATATGCATGCACTTCCGATCTGACTTAATGCGTCCACTGTTAAGACCCATTCATAATAAAATGTAAGCTCATGTGGCATAATGGATAGACATTATATAAAGCTAAGTTATATGATTCTTATAATAATAATAATTATTATTATTATTACTAGCACCGCGTCTTACTACCCATTCGGGTTATACGCACTTACGCTAATGTGTAATGGTAGGGTTATTGTGAGATGAAACGGAGGACCTACAGTTTAACGTGGAATCCGAACCACGGTGGAGGCCTGGCATTCCACACATTCACAAGATGTCTTGTCAGAGGTGAAGGAAGGGTGATTCTTATAATGCTGTCCTCAGCGGTAGGTGTAGTTTTTAAAACATTGTGCTTCAGACTATGTCAAGCTATCTCTCTCTCTCTCTCTCTCCAACTCACAATGGTGGACATGCGGGGAGGCGCGCGTCAGTCTCACCTTGTCAGGTAATGATGGAGTCGAAATTTTGTCAGGTGTATTAATCTTAGATATAAATGTTTCCTCACTCTCACTCCACACAAATGAGGGTTTTTTAATCTCTAAATTCTACCTTCCTCATCACTATGCCATTAATGTAAATAGGCGATTAGTTCAGACGGGTAGTAAGTAATAAGCAGTAAAAAAAATGATAGTATGAATAAACTGGGCCCAAGTTTAGTTAAAGAAAATCTGCAGCAGTGGTTGCATGGTCTAAGACAGTGTTCCGAGAAGGGTGTGCAGCGGAACTTGACGTGCCGCGGTGGCGAATAAAAGGTCCTCGCACACTAGCGAACCAAGCTCGTGAAAAATAAGGATGTGTATTGTAGTTCTGTTAAAAGAATGAGTTATAACTTTTCTTCTTCATCTGATGAGAACATTGTGGTAGTGACTATGATGATGGAATCAAAGAAAAAGGAAGGGGATGCATGTTATCGATGAAAATAAAAAGTTTGGGGAGTTATTTTTTTAAAACTGTTTGAGGATTTGATCCACGACGATATAAAGTTTAACGTATACTTTAGAATGAGCTGTGCTTAGAATATAATGTTTTAATGGTTTGTTCAAGAATAGAAGCATGTTGATTAAGTTATACTTTTTATATACACACCTCCTATATACTTTTAACAGTTATCAAATATTGATAAAATTTATATTTTTCAATAAAAACTGTCGGCTTCATAACAAACAATAAGAAAATGTAACAATTAGTAAACATCGATACATTATACTAGAAGGGATGTTGAATATATTAACATAACAGTGTCACTTGTTCTCGAGAAAACTGGTATTTCCAAACGTATGATTTTTCCGCAAGACCTGTCCAGTAGCTAGCGCCATCTACGGTTTACATGATCCATCTGTTCTTGTTGGAGCGGAAGGATACTTTGGTTGATTATGAAGTCACGCCACACCTTTCACCCTCCCACAAAATAGTTTCTAGGAATTGCACTTGACAGTGCCAAGGGCTTTAACAATTTAGTAATAAACCTAAATATGTTCATTGCATACGCTTGCTAATTTTTACCCATTCATTGTCTTTGTACTTAGTGTCATAATAAAATGGATCCCCAATATAATATAGAGCTTTGTACTCTTGTAAAGCCCATTTAATAATTAGAATACATTACAATAACAATACCACCTCACTAAGACACTTTAAAGTAGACCAGAGTGGACGAGAGGGGTGGTTGAAAGGGTGTAGTGGGTGCAGGCAACGGCTGCCATGACAGAATGTGTATTTTCGCTTTTAAACCGGAATGGAGATCCACGCATGTACATATACGATTGAATGTCACTACTATGGTGCTATGACAGGTGTCGGCATGCGCATATACATAACAAAATATAGCAAGAGACAAAAAGCATGTGTTACTTGCACAATTCACATGCACATACAATACAGGCCAGTGTGCGGAAGACCTTTTAGGTGCGCCACACATCATTGTTCAATTATAACACGAACAAAGTTGGTACAAGAGGCAGCCGTGCGTCGTCGTCCGCATTTACTACTCACTCTCGTATGTACTGATATTTTTAATACATCCGACAAAATCGAAAGCTTTCCCTCAAATTTATTGTTATGGTTCAAACAAATTACTAATGTTTCTAAATGTTAACGCAGCAGATACAAAAATAATCTTGGAACATTTTAAAACCAACCTTATGAAAATGTATGCAAAAAAACTACTGAAATTTCAGTGGGTAAATTAGGACAAACTACAAGCTGATACTAACAAACAAAACTATAAAAATTTACTATTAAAAACTAGCCTATTGGAAAATACTAAACAAAATGACTAATAAAAATACTATAAAAATAAACTACAGAAAAATACTGTACAAAATATACTACTGAAAAATACTCCCAAAAAAATACTGGAAATGCTACAGTAATTGACTATTGAAAAATACTACAAAAATAAACTATTGAAAAATACTACAGAAATAAACTACTGAAAAATAGTACAAAAATAAACTATTGAAAAATACTGAAAAAAAAATATGAAAAATATTTATACAAATAAACTACTTGAAAAATATTACAAATAAAATACTGAAAAATACTATAAAAATAAACTATTGAAAAATACTACAAAATAAACTATTGAAAAATACTACAGAAATAAACTAAGAAAAATACTACAAAATAAACTATTGAAAAAATACTACAGAAATAAACTACTGAAAAATAGTACAAAAATAAACTATTGAAAAATACTACAAAAATAAACTATTGAAAAATACTACAGAAATAAACTACTGAAAAATATTACAAAAATAAACTATTGAAAAATACTACAGAAATAAACTACTAAAAAATACTACATAAATAAACTAGAGAAAAATACTACAGAAATAAACTAGAGAAAAATACTACAGAAATAAACTAGTGAAAAATACTACACAAATAAACTACTGAAAAATATTACAAAAATAAACTATTGAAAAATACTACAGAAATAAACTACTGAAAAATACTACAGAAATAACTAGAGAAATATACTACAGAAATAAACTAGAGAAAAATACTACAGAAATAAACTAATGAAAAATACTACACAAATAAACTATTAAAAATTACTACACAAGTAAGCAGACCAAAATAATGCATAGAAATGCACCTGCATTAGCGTGCAGTGAATTCGATAACCAGCTTAATTAACAGAAAATGTCAATGCAAATCTAACAATGAAAGACCATTGTAATTGATGTGGGTCAAAACTTAGTTGATACTTCCTCTAAATATACAGTGTATTTCGTAATACATTTGTGAAACACAAGAGTTAGTAGAGGGATACAGAAGGAGGATCTATGTAAGTATCAAGGTAGTAGAAATCATGTTAGGCATCCACAGCTTGCTGCCGGCACACATTTTTTTTTTAGCACCACGTCTTATTAGCTGTTCAAGTTATACACCTATGTACTAATTAAGCTATTAATAATTATTATAAATATTTATTTGGGAAGCTTTTGACTAATTTCATTAGTTATTACTTTAATTATTGGAACCTCAATATTAACCAGCAAACCTTAGTATTAATGTAATTTGTAAATAATTTAAATTTGGTGTTCTACTCTTAACAAAATAAAGTATATATTTTATTAATGTTAACCTTGAATATCATTCTAGCCTTAATTAAAATTTTAAAATTGTTTTGCTAATGACAAACCAGGGTAGTTCTTAATTTTATAATTAATAACTTTAAAAAAATACTCATGCCTGTAGTAATCTACAAAAATTGATTTACTAATTAATATAAAAGAGTTTTCTTTTCAGTACAGACAATAAAATAGTATTTCTAAAATAATACTAAAATTCAGTAGTTATTCTAAAATACTATTGAATGTCAACAGTTATTCTAAAATACTACTAAAATTCATGAGTAATTATGAAATACTACTAAAATTTAATAGTAATTATAAAATATTATTGAATGTCAATAGTTATTCTAAAATATTACTAAAATTCAATAGTAATTATCAAATACTACCAAAATTCAGTAGTAATTCTAAAATACTACCAAAATGTAATATAAGTTATAAAATACTACTAAAATTCCATGGTCATCCTAAAATACTAGCTACTAAAATTCAATGATAATTATAACACACTACTAAAATTCAGTAATAATTCTAATATACTACCAAAATGGAATGTTAATTATAAAATACTACTAAAATTTAAAATTAATTATAAAATACTACTAAAATGCATTATTAATTATAAATTACTACTAAAATTTAATATTAATTATAGAATAGGCTATTACTAAATTGTATTAGTAATTCTAAATTACTATTAAAATTTAGTAGTAGTTCTAAAATACTACTAAAACTAAGTAGTATTCCAAAAATACTATAGGTTTTCTGTATTTTATTTACATAAGGGCACTTTCAGATTAAATTAGTCTATACTTTTCTTAATTCTAATTTACCGTACAACCGTTTAACTGGTGGCGTAATTCATTTTTAGCTGCAGCAGTTCTTACCCAATACAATTCCGGCGATGATGAATATCCGGTTTCTAATATAACCGAAAATACTAAGGGTGTTTTAACGTGTTTTTTTTTTTTAATTTCTAAGTAGTTTTGATTCTTCCCTTTAGAAAATGAGAGTTTATTTCCTTTAAATTCAATCCTTTGTTTTAACTATCCCATTAGTGTAAAATCCAAATAGTCCTTACGCGCAGTAAAATGCGGTACATTTTTTAAATTGCTTTAATTACAACAAATGTAACTGCGCACGACAATACACGCGTGATAGTCCCATAGCCCCGTCACGGTATGTACGTCACAGATCACTGACGTCACTAGAGTAATAATTTCTTATCACACTGAACATTATACCTATTTTGTTACACGTCTTAACAAGTAACGTGTCGTACCCAGGCGAAAAACCGTCTAAGTCCATTTTCCTGCAGGTTTTGTAGTTAAGGCTCAAAAAACTTTTTTTTTATAAATAACTTAATAATTGACTTATAACATGGGCAAACCCTGTTGTAATAGTGTATATCCTTCCACCGACTAAAGTATTTTTGTATAGAATATAGGCTCGCTATTGAAAATTTGTAAACTTAGATTTGATTCTTGAAATGAGATGCTTTTATTTTTAAAGTGGAAAATTAAAATAGGTTTTATGAACGTGGAGAAGAGCAAGATAATGAAGGTGGCTAGAAACACCAATCGAGCATAGAAATTAATAATTGATGGATAGGAAGTCTAAAATGTGGAAGATTTCTGCTATCTATGAAGTATGATTACCTCAAACGGTAAGATCCGGGAGGAAACAGGACAAAGGATATGGAAGAGTGGACAATTCTACCATGTGGCTAAGGATATAAACTGTTGATAAAATATGGGTAAAGAGGCTAAAACTTTGTTATGTAAGGCAAATTATCATCCAATATTGACACAGGGCTCTGAAACCTGGACATGGACGAAGTTAGATCTAAGTAGACTGCAGGAAGCAGAGATGAGGTTCCTAAGAGGCATTAAGAATATAACAAGAAGAGATAGGATAAGGAACGAAATAATTATTTAGGGATGGTTTAAAAGTTATATCATTAGAAGAGACACTGAAGAGAAAATGGTTGCTGTGGTTAGGTCATGATGTGATGAGAATGGAGGAAGACAGGATGTCTAAGAGAACAAAGAGAAGGGTAGAAGACCTAAAGAGCTGTTTGAAGACCATGGACAAGATGGACAGAACAAGCGCAGAAGGACATGGGGGCTAAAGGAGTGTACTGGACACGCATAGCCGAGGGAGAAGTTTGGAGAGATCGACAGGAATGGAAGAGGATGTGCAAGACGACCCGCAGAGGTGGAAACGTCTAATGATGATGATGATGAAAAATGGCTATCGAAATCAATTTTCCCTCTTCTAAAAGTGCGGCTTCATCTTGGACTATTTTTGAAAATGTAAAGTTTTTTTTTTTTTTTTGCAAATCCTCGTTGTATAAGTTTTAATTTTTGAAAAAACATTAATGAAAATTGGTTTGGTATAACTCCGGTGAATCAATGTTGAAATAAATCATTTCACATTTCAAATATATAGAGAATCTTTTTTTGTCTCAAATAGTTATTTGGATATCTATTTTTAAATGGTTTTGGTGACAGCTTTGTCTCTTGAAATGTCTAGCCTGGCGTTACGACAGTGATCGATAGACCAAGGAGATTCACCTTCTGGTTCTGACGTGAATAGTTTTAAAAAAATAGTAATGTCGTTTAGTGTTTATAGTGAATCTATTAAAATTACGGATTTGGTAGGGTAGTTTAAATAACTAAAGTAACCTTAAAATTAGATAATTAAGTAGAGATAGTACAGATACTATATTTCTTGAATACAAATCTTAAATTTCCTTTCAAATTTCGAATCCAGATTAGAATCCTCGCATTTAAAAAAAATTACAATACACTGACAAATGCTATTTTGGCCGTTCCCCTTTTTTATTAGTAAATTATTAATATTAATGGAACTTTGTACCTTTTTGTGATTCTGTTATTCTTTCAAATACATAAGTATACAATATCCATTTTACCAATTACTAAAAAAATGTATTTGAATTCAAGTTATTTATAAATTATTGTATTCGATATACTTTTTTTGAAATATTTAACGAACCTCGATTCTCTTAGTTTAATTAAACTCTATAGACTGAAATGTCATTGTAGCTTAAATCCTATCCAGACAGATATATTGAGAGTTATTTTACATTTTCCCTCCACGTGAATTCGGGTATATTTTATCAATTCTAACTCCATTAGTACGTGGATATCCCGAACGGGTAGTTAAGGTACATTCACACTGGAGCGAGTGGTAGAGAATACAAGCG
Source organism: Timema cristinae (assembly GCA_039000515.1). Lineage (NCBI taxonomy): Eukaryota > Metazoa > Arthropoda > Insecta > Phasmatodea > Timematidae > Timema > Timema cristinae. The sequence continues at coordinate 26,654,852 of JBCFYV010002255.1, forward strand.
AACGAGCATTCAGAGAACATTCACTCCTGCTCTATTTGAAACTGTTCAGAAATTTTACGATGGGTGTTTAAACAGGGGAGAATAACTTGAAAACCAGCGTTAACAGTGATGTTTGCAAAAGATCCACCCATTCGCAGGTATCTGGGAGTGTTCTGTAGGCCTTACTTGTATTTTTAATAACATGATATAAATATAGTTTAAATAGTGTAGTAAGTAGTGTTGATGAAGACCAGCTTGCATTAGCTTGTATAGCACTGGTAGTCATGCGAGAAATATTGTGCAGAATAAAAGGAAAAAAAGATAAAAATTTGGTTGTCAGAATTTTTACAGAGACTTAAAACCAACGCTTCTAAAATATTTGCAGTTCGAACCTTCCTCGGTGTTTGTTCCACAACTTTACTCGCATGTCACCAGAGGAGAAATGATGCAAACATGTCCAAACGAACAGATAACAGGGGAGAGTACGAATTTCATTGGATGATTGCTCTGAAAAGACCGACAGTGGGCGAATCATCAGCGAACGCGAACCGAAGCTGAGCGAACACAGCCGAATGATGAACTGTTTACACCCAATTGAAAATGCTTATTCGCTCGTATTCTCCAACGTTGCTCCGGTGTGAATGTAGTTTAAGACGTGGTGCAGGAATATAAATTTATAGAATACATATTTTATGAAGTCATTTGATAACAACTGTTTTTATACTAAGCATTTATCGAAAAATAAATCTATAAAGGAGGTGTAAGATGGAGAGATGGAAGGATAAAATGAGGTCAAGATTATTTCAACACAAATTTTATAGACTATTGAAACTATTACCAACCTATGATGATGGGCAAACAAACAAAGACGCTAGTTTCATTTAGTTTGATCTTTCGGTGATTGGAAGGTCAAGGTTGGAATTATTTGTTTTTGCTAAACAGTCCAAAAGAATCCTTTTGATGTGAGGCCACCCAAAGATTATGTTGACAATACAATGATAGTTTTTATATATATACATATATAACAACTAGGCCTAAATGACCGGAATGTCAGTAAATAATTTAAATAGGATTCTATAATGATAATAAATGAAGCGAATACAACCATATTGGTGTCAATTAATTGCGATTTGCGACCTGTAGATTGTTTAAAAAAAAATATTCATGAAAGTTCATTGCCGCACTTACAGAAGTACGCCACACATCCCTATCTTGATATAGTTCTAACCAGTCTTATAATGACATAGTTCTATCAAGTCTACTTCATTAAACCGTATCCCTATTTTGAACTAGTTCTATCTGATCCACCTCATTTCGTCCTCTCCCTATCTTGAGCTAGTTCTATCCAGTCCACTTCATTACATCATATCTCTTTCAGGTCCATTCTAATGTTATACTCCCATCTGCGTCTAGGTCTTCCCAATGGTATCTTAAAATTGGGTTTGCCAGTAAGTAACATAAACACGGTTTTAGATTCTCTCATTCGCGCTACATGATCTGCCCACCGTAATCTGCGAGACGTGATTATTCCAACAATGTCTTTTGATGAGTACAGGATACGTAGCTCATCAGTATATAACCTCCTATACTCACCAGTAGCCCTATACCTTTTTGGACTAACAATATTCCTAAGCATCTTGTTTTTGAATACTCTGATTTTATATTTTTTTTTCATTAACCACGTTTCGCGCCCATAGAGAACAACTGGTAAAACTATTGTTTTTTCATATGCTGAGTTCGACATTCCTGGAAAGCAGGCGTACTCTCAACAACTTATTGACCGAGTAATAGCATGCATTTCCCGACTGGATTATTTTCCTAGTGTCCTAATAAACTTGCATATGGGTTGTAAGATAAACTTAAGCATTTGACCTCGAGCAGGCATTGTTAAACTTGTGGACCACGGTTCTATCCAATATTTTATATGGCCCGCGGATCTTATGATGAACCATCATGCAACCCGATTATTCTTTTGTATAAATATCGAGGAAATACAACAGTTTGGAATGTGATATTTCAGAGTTTGGGCTAATTTGGAAATTTCTGGCTCTGGAGGAGGTTGATAACACCAAATCTGTAGGGCCTACTCTTTCTTCGAATAGCTTCTAACATCTACCAAAAATGGTTGAATTTACGCACCAAGCATGTGCAAAGTTTGACAACACATAAGTATATTAACAGCCGTTATTTTACTACAGGAAATTAAACCAAACAACTCACGAAGTCTTGACTTACGGACGAGCATTTGTCAACAATTAGAAAAATTAATTTGGTAAAAGGCTTAAAGCCTAATATTAGCACCATTGTTGCAAATAAAGAGTGTAAAAAAGTTTGTAAAAATTATAGGGTTAGTCTTGCTGTTTTACACAAGGGTTTACTCTTTTATTTTTTGTAATAATAAGGTACTAAGTTGGAATTCCTTTAAATTTTGATTATGGCAATAAATATGTTTTAAATGTGGCCCGCTCAGTATTTTTAATGTTTAATGCAGCTCCCTCTGTCTTTTTAATGTTCAGTGTGCCTCCCACCCTCCAATATTTTTAATATACAATGTGGACCCCTCACATTTTTTAACTTTCAATGTGGGCCCCCTCAGTACTTTAAGGTTCAATTTGGTCCCCCTAGTATGTTTAATGTTTAATGTAGTCCAATTTGTATTTTTAATGTTCAATGTCGTCCCCCTAGTATTTTTAATGTCCAATGTGCCCCCTCTACTTTTAAAGTCCAATGTGGCCCCCCTAGTATTTTTAATGTTAAATGTGGCCTCCTTAGTATTTTTTATGTTCAAGGTGGCCCACTTTGAATTTGTAATGTTTAATGTGACCCCCAGGGTATGTTTAATGTAGTCCACATTGTATTTTTAATTTATAATGTGGCTCACTCAGTATTTATAATGTTTAATGTAACACCCTGAGTATGTTTAATGTAGTCCACTCTATATTTTTAATGTTTAATATGGCTCACTCTGTATTAATAATGTTCAACATGACTCCATAAATATTTTTAATATTCAATGTAGGGCCATATATACTTATAGTGTTCAATGTGGCCCCTGAATATTTTTAATATCCAATACGGCCCCATCAGTATTTTTAATGTTAAATGTGGCCTCTCTGTATTTTTAATGTTCAATTTGCCCCCTCTGTATTTTTAATGTTCAATGTGGCCCCCCTAGTATTTTTAATGTCCAATGTGCCCCCTCTACTTTTAAGTCCAATTTGGCCCCCTAGTATTTTTAATGTTCAATTTGACCCCTATGTATTTTAATGTTCAATGTGCCCCCCCTAGTATTTTTAATGTCCAATGTGCCCCCTCTACTTTTAAAGTCCAATTTGGCCCCCCTAGTATTTTTAATGTTCAATTTGACCCCCTCGGTATTTTTAATGTTCAATGTGGCCCCTCTGTATTTTTAATGTTCAATTTGACCCCCTCAGTATTTTTAATGTTCAATGTGGCCCCTCTGTATTTTTAATGTTCAATTTGACCCCCCTGTATTTTTAATGTTAAATGTAGCTCTTGTGATCAAACGAGTTTTATACGCCAGACCTTGAAGAACTTCGCTGAAGTTAGTATGTGCAATTTTACAAATGCGTCAAACTATCATTATTATTATTATTATTATTATTATTATTATTATTATTATTATTAAACTTAAATTATCAAGTAGTTAGAGACCCACATCGGTGGGTGCTCAAACTAAAAGTTTGCCAGTGACGAAAGATGATAAGTTTCAATGCTCGGTGGGTTTATTAAAGATTGTTTTTTTCCTAAATGGTTTCCAGGCTCCTCGTTCGTGGAAGTAAGGTATACATTTCCTCACCTATTTCATTTGTGTACGTAAGAGTTAAAGGATGTGGTGGAAAAATAAAAGTCAGATTGTTCAACTACAAGGAACCTGGGTTTGAATCTAGAGAAGGTCCTAAAATAAATCAATAGTGGTATTTTTATCTCGGTCCCTCCTAAATCTTTTAAGGCAATACGCTTGGCTGAGTAATATTTTGATTTATTTGTCCTAGATTAAATTAGTTTATAGCTTGTGTAACATTGTATTCAGAAAAAGATCTTTAAATTATTAATTCTCAAAAGTAAAACTTAAAAAAATGTGATTGTAAATAGACATAAAACTATGATGACCAAAACCTATGTATCCAATGCAACTTAAGTTTGACTTAATATTATTTCTAATACGTACGTGGATGGAGGTAAAATGTGGTAGCCCTTACGGTTCATGAAACATAACTGTGTTAAATAATCATTGTTTTAACAGTTGACGAATATATTGAGACTAAAATAAACCCCGAGGAGAAATAATTGAAAACGGATAGAGCCGAAATATTATAGTTATCAATACATCTTGATTTTTTTAAATATAGATTTCATAGCAACGTGAAAACAATTAGTTCAATAATAACATACGTAGCGACGGTCGAGGGTAAAACCGTATCAAATACTTTTATTGGTATTTTCTAAACAATTTTATAAGCCATTCCCCAGCAATCTACTTTAAACTTTTTAGTCTGTTTCGAATCGAACCTGGTACCCTAAACTAAATTAAATAAACGCTACCAATTTAGCTAAGGTGTATATGTCAGTCCGCCAGTGAAAAGGTGAGAAGCTCCTATGGAAGGTAAATAAACTATTAATTTTATGTATGGTGTATGTGTGTATGAATTATGACTTACCCACCGTCCAGCTATCCACATATTTACACTAATGGGTTAGAGCTGACGAAGGAATAGTTTGAGTGGAGTGGGAATTTAAAACGGTTTAGAACATCACAACATATTTTCACTTAGCCGTGATTGGAACCCCAACATCACCAACAAATCAGACCAGGCTAACTTGTCGCTTTAACCCGCGTAGACATTGATACGGTGTAGTTAATACTATTGTAGCAAAAAAAAAAAAAAAGTTAATTGTGTTCGTTAAGTTATCATCGCCTAATTAAATCTGGGGTTTATAGAATAATGACAAGAGTAGTCAAGGTAAGGCTAGTATATATATTGACACAGTCCAGCAACAAAAATATAACTATAAATTACTACCTACTTATACAGTATACTCAATGATTCTTTGGCACTAGGAACTCAAAAGTTCATTGCCGCAATTACAAAAGTACGCTACCTATCCCTATCTTGGGATAGTTTTAACCAGTCCACCTCATTACACCCTATCCCTATCTTGAGCTATTTTAGTCAGTCCACCTCATTACACCATATCTTTATCTTGATCTAAATTTATCCAGTCCATCTCATTACAGCTTCTCCCTATCTTGAGATAGTTCTATCCAGTCCAACTCATTGCACCCTATCTCTTTCTTGAGCTAGTTCTATCCAGTCCACCTCATTACACCCTATCTCTTTCTTGAGGTAGTTCTATCCAGTCCACCTCAATACATCCTACCCCTATCTCGAGCTAGTTCTATCCAGTACGTCTCATTACATCTTCTCTCTATCTTGAGATAGTTCTATCCAATCCACCTCATTGCACTATCCCTATCTTGAACTAGTTACATCCAGGCCATCTCATTACATCTTCATGTCTTGAGATACTTCTTTCCAGTCTACATCATTACACCCTGTCTCTTTCAGGTTTATTCTAACGTTATCCTCCCATCTTTGTCAAGGTCTTCCCATTAGTTTTGCCAGGCAGTACCCTAAACGAGGTTATAGTATCTCTCATTCGTGCTAGAGTCTGTTCAGCGTAGGAATTGTTCTCTGAAAGGCCTTTTTCCCTACCAGAAATCTATTATATAGTAGGATATTGGTAGAAAAAAGACCTTTCAGAGAGTAATTCCTACCGTGAATGGAGTATACATGATCTGCCCACCGTAATATACGAGACTTGATTACCCTAAAAATGTATTGTGATGAGTACAGGGCCTGTAACTCATCATTATGTAACCTCCTCCACTACATGGTTGTCTCACCCCTTAGTGGCTCAAATATATTATCTTCTTAAGAAACATGTTGTCGAACACTCTTCAAGTTTTTCCTCCGTGTAAGGTAAGAAAACCCGTTCCAGTTCATAGAGAATAACCGGTAAAATTAGTGTTTTTTTATTATTTATTTTTCTGAGTTTTACATTCCTTGAAAGCAGGCGAGATGTGTATATCATAGGTTTATTATGTATAGTTAAAATTGCAGCCACCTTCTCCAGCTACCATCAATGATTTTAGAATGGTTGTCTCCTAAAATGCGAGTACAAAAATGTGCCTTTTTAGTCTGAGGTGATGCAACTCTAGTGGTATAGGAGGTCAGATCGACAAACAAGATTTTATTTTTGCATTTTATTGGGCAAGGTAAAGTGTTTGGCGAAAGGCACAGCAAAGAAGTAGAGTACAGTGTTGCCATATGTATAGTAAACATTTTTTTTATCAGCACCTCTTACTACTTGTTCAGATTATACACATAATTATATAATTATTATTCTAATGGGTAAGGATGAGAAAGGAAGCGTTTTAAAGGTAATCTACTAGCATTTGCGTGGAAGGAGAATGGTAAACCATTTAAAAAATCCACCCTCAGTAGGCCCGATCGAGATTCGAACCCCAATCTTCTTGTCATCAGTAGACCAGTCTGATAAGACGTATTATACCATTCGGCCACTGAAGTGGGTAGTATTTGTATTATTATTGTTTGCTCTAGGTCCAAAGTCCGGTTTTCATAGGCAGAATTTATTGACAACTTTAAAAGCTAATATAATCTTACCAACACATTATCTCAGTCGGTAGCTTGTCTGTCTGCTGAGCTAAGGCTCCTAAATTCGATTCCTGGCATGGTCGAAAAATGTATCAGTTGGTGAAATGTGGGTTAAACCTTTCTTAGTGATGAATTAATGGATGAGAGTTGGAATGATGTGACTGCTCTAGATTTAAGTTAATTTATAAGTAATGTGCTGATATAATAAGTTGGTTCATAAAGTGCACGTTTATTACCACAAATAATATATTTAGCACCGCGTCTTACTACCCGTTCGGGTTATACGCTTTAAGTACTAATTACGCTAATGGATTAGGAATTAGGAAGGTTGAATTAGAGGAAGTGAAGGGAGAGTAGAAAACCATTTAGGAAAAACCACCCCCAGTTCACCCGACGGAGATTCGAACCTCGATCTCCCTGTCCTCAGTAGTCGAGCTCAACACGACAAGCGCGTTAGCCAACTACGCCACCGAGGCGGGTATATTCAAATAAATGAAAACAATTATTATAGTCCGATTTCCAGTCTAAGAACAACCTTGAAGGATTTTTATTCCCCCTATAACATAGTTCTATTTATATAATAGGATTTTGGATGGGAAAAAAATACGTCTCAGAAGGTTCTCATAACAAAATCCGACTTTACATCTACTTTCAAGTATTCATACGTCAGGTCATGGTGATCTATAGCTGTCACTTTTGAAAGATATTATCATCAATATATATATATATATATATATAATAACTATATAGTATAACCCATGAGTTTGAGCTATAATACGGAGCCGCCACCGTATGCTAGAGGAGATAGTGCCAACATTTGCAGATAGAGAGTGTCATGTGGTCAACACAACGAACCCTCGGGTGATAAATGTCAGTTTTCTAGATCGGACCCGCTACTTGATTATTCAAGTGGCTCCTAGTTGTTGTCCTCACGAGGCTGAGTTTGATCCCGATTCAGACCCACTGCTTACAGAAAGAAAAAAACTGAACCACCGGGGAACGAAACCCTAACCTTTGAATCCTTAGCTAGGAACTCTTGACTACTATACCATAGAGGCTATGAAATTACAATGATAACAGAGTGAAACTTTATTAATTTTTACCACAAAAAAAAAATCTAAAAGTTTCTTTCTAATAAAATTAGACTGTAGCTACTTTATTTTATGATTTTCAAAGTGATTTTATTTTATAAATATATGTTATTAATTAGTCAAGAAAACATTTGGTTTCTAACATTGATCCAAAAACAAATAAAAGATTTGGTTTCCTCTCCTCACATTAGGTTTATTTTTTAATATACTTATTACCCCCTCGGTGGCGTAGTTGGCTAACGCGCTTGTCGTGTTGAGCTCGACTGCTGAGGACGAGGAGATCGAGGTTCGAATCTCGGTTGGGTGAACTGGGGGGGTGGTTCCTAAATGGTTTTCCACTCTCCTTCCACGCAAATGCGGGTTCACTTCCTCTAATTCAACCTTCCCAATTCCTAATCCATTGGCGTAATAGTACTTAAAGCGTAAAACCCGAACGGGTAGTAAGACGCGGTACTAAATATTTTTTACTATACTTATGGCAACACTGTGTGGGTAAGCGATGATGTATGTATGTAACGGCATTTTGCTGCCTGGAGGGTTGCAACTATGGTGACTTGCAAGGACGTTCAGGTACTAAAAACTCACAGACTGAAAAAAATAAAATAATGAAACAGGTACACTCCTAGACATAGTGAAAATAGAATGCCAATGTCATGAATTAAATACAATAATTAATTTTATAGTGCTTAGAATTACTTAATGGAATCGAAATAGGGCATTTAAAGAACATGTTACCTTATATTCAAGCAGAAAATTACTGTGCTTAAAATAATCCCTGAACAGTTAAAGAGACTCTAGATTTTTGTGACAAGTGCTGTACAATATATTTATACAGATCTAATTAACATATAACTAAATCATTCATTCCAATATGACGATGCATTTAATGTTCAAATAGCAGTATGTATGTAAGTATGTATGTATGTATGTATGTATGTATGTATGTATGTATGTATGTATGTATGTATGTATTATATGTATTATGTATGTATGTATGTATGTATGTATGTATGTATGTATGTATGTATGTATGTATGTATGTATGTATTATGTTTATGTTAATGTATGTATGTATTATGCATGTATGTTGTATGCATGTATGTATGTATGTATGTATGTATGTATGTATGTATGTATGTATGTATGTTGTATGTATGTATGTATGTATGTATGTGTATGTATTTATGTATGTATGTATGTATTATGTGTATGTATGTTGTTGTATGTTATGTGTGTATGTGTTTGTACACATCATAGTGTGAAAAGTATTGGTGTTAAAAGGAATGAGTCTTATATCAAAATAAAGTTCAGTTCATGGTGATCATTTCGTACACTAAATTCTACCCCTCTATCTCAATTAGGAGAAAACTTTTACACAGAGTGAAAATATGACTGCACTGAAAACCTCATTATAGTTATTTCATTAGAAAACAATTTTTTCAAAGAAACACAATCGGAATATGGGAATTTTAATAATATCCTCATGTCTTTTAAGGTTTTTATAACAAACTCTGAAAAAAACTACTGTGATTGTTAAAGTAGCTTATGAGAAACGGTAAGTTATGTTTTAGGATTATCGAGTATTTGATCACTGTAAAAACATGCCACTAAGATTTTCCCTGCAAGAACTTACGAAGTCATCACGAGTCGCGCCACCAGTACTGGCGCAGATAGCTTATGGTCAAACCCTAGAATGGTGACGAGTGCCTTGTATTGCTATCGAAAGTTTTAGGGGTCTATGTTGCACTTTGCATATGCGCAGCCGATTACTCTCAACTGTTTCGGTATTCAGTTTCGTTAGTGGAAATTTTCGACATTAAGGTGAGATGGAAGAGGACGCGATAATAGATAAGTGTTTTTTTTTTCAATTTTCATAGGAAATATATATAATTTTAATGAATCAGATAGCCGAAGCCATCATCCATGCATTTTAGTGAGGCTAGCACCACTTAGATATCATATTCTGAAAATTGAAAAATGAATATGATATTTAAGTGGTGCTAGCCTCACTAAAATGCATGGATGATGGCTTCGGCTATCTGATTCATTAATATATATGCAATCCCGTACAATTATAATATAATTGTCAATTGGCTTAAATACAATGCCATCTCCCGAGTCGCAGGTGGCTGCGTTGTCTGATGGCTGTGATCTTATATAATCACATGTTTATAAGCTGACGACTTCCGCACGTCCATCAAAGACTCTGCCTTAAAATATGAGTGAAGAATGACCATGGGCACGGACGAATCCTGGATAGCCCAGTGGTAAGAGCATTGGCGTACTAAGCTGAAGGTCCTGGGTTCGTTCCCGTATCCAGATGTCATTTTTCAATTTTCAGAATATGATATATAATTTTATTTTTCGAAATAAATCAAATTTGTCTCCGGTAAAAACATAAGAGTTTAATTTTCTACACATAGTAATTTCAACAGCTGTTTTTTTTTAAATGAGGTGAAAAAGTTGTCATTAAATTCCAAATCGTCCTTGACAGATATTCAACAACTATTAAGAACATTTTTTGAAAAAAAAAAATATATATCTTATGTTTATTTATACCGATAAAATAGTTGATTTATTTTAGCTAAAAATTATTTTAAAACTACAAAAGTACTGCCCTTAACGTACAATCCTCAACAACTCACCCTAACTCACACCTGAAAGGTTGGAACTTGTATTAAGAGCAAGAGGGAGGGAAGGGGAGGGGATTGCTCGGAACATTTTCATCCTTAAACTCTCCAAATTCAATGTAATGCAATATATCTTAATTTGAATAATGTATGAGTTTGTGGATTAATTCGTGAATTTAATGCACACACACACATATATATATATAATATATATACCATGATTATATATATATATATAGTAATTATACATTTTAATCTATATTGTATGTGTATTAATCCATTTTAATGAATAACGTCTATTTGAAACACAGGAAATATAAGAAAATCAAAATATTTCCATTCAAGAAGAAATAACCCAACTAAAAACATCATGAACCAACTAATTAAGGAGTTCCTTTAATCATTATTGCTATCGATAGTTACTTGAAAATTATTTACATTAGCTACACAAAGTCGCGATTCCAAGATAAGTGAAAAGATTCCTAGATGGCTAATATCTAATCTACATAGTTGTCTGATAACTAACCTACTTTTCTAACAGCTACGAGCTAATAATAAAACAAATCTGCAACCTAAATATTTGCTCTACTTGTCAAGTGTTATTTTTTTTAGCGAGTTTCTTCGAAAAAGAGTTTACCTTTCAAAGTGAATGCGAACTTTGTCTGATTGGTCGGTCAGATAAGACACACATTCAGATTATTACCCAGACAAAAGCATGCTCCAAATCTTACTACACTTCAAGATTATTCGTAAGTTTCTACATTAATTAGGGTAAGGATCAGGGAGGTAAAATTTAGAGTAAATAAACCTTATTTGCGTGGAAGGAGAGGTACGAAAATATTTAACTATAAAATCAGGGTGGTGGATTAGGCACTTTTTATGTGAGAGATTGGTGGTGTGCACCATCAATTCGACCTTAAGGAGTTGTAAACAGGAGAATTGGGCACATTATAGTAGCTAGGATTAAATAGTAAATGTTTATTTTAAATGAATACAATAAAACACCAGCAAACTTAGCTCAGTAAGCCATCCATCTGAACGTTAGATACCCAGTAAAGTAACTTGGGTGAGGCTATAAATTCACAATATACTCAGGGAGGTAAATCATACTGCAAGATAACTGTGCCCGATCCACCTTGGGAGGGAAATCATGGTGCAAGTAGCTGTGCACAATCCACCTTGGAGTAAATCGTGGTGCAAGATAGCTGTGCACAATCCACCTTGGAGGAAATCGTGGTGCAAGTAGCTGTGCCCAATCCACCTGGAGGGAATCGTGTGCAAGGTACTGTGCCCAATCCACCTTGGGAGGAAATCGTGGTGCAAGTAGCTGTGCCCAATCCACCTTGGGATGGAAATCGTGGTGCAAGGGTAGCTGTGCCCAATCCACCTTGGGAGGGAAATCGTGGTGCAAGGTAGCTGTGCCTAGTTTCAGTTTAAATTGATGCTATTTTCATACCAATTGCTATGTTTCCCTTCCAATGCCATACTCCTAAAAGTACTAAAATGTTATCCTTTAAATTAAATAAACAACCTGAATACGAAGTAAAAAACTTTAGTCAAATTATTGATTTCATGTAAAGAGAATCAGGAAAGCAACTTACATAAAAAAAATAGAAATGTCGAAGAAGAAAAAAAAATGTGGGTTTATTCCCGGATATGAACTTTTTGAAAATCTGATTAAACATTAAATGAATAATGTTTTTTCAATATTACCTTAGTTTTTTTTATAGATATATTTAAATTAAAAACTCCCCAGTGATATTATTTTACAAAAGGTGTATTAATTTTGGTAAAATACCAAATTAAACTACAATTTAAGAGTGTTGTATGTAGAACACTGAGGCTAGAGACTAACGTTTAGAAATAAAGGATTATTTAAAAAGTTTGATTTTTTTATATTGGTTTTTTTTAGCAAAAAAATTAGTATCAGCATTTTTCCAACAAGTTAGACAGTATTAATTTTGATTTAAAGTTAAAAAAAAATCACAGATGATCTATGAGATTTGTTTTTTACTTCTGATACTAAAGCAGAAGGTTATAAAACTATATCTAGCCTTCCTCTATCAAATAACCTCGTGTTTTATTGGGATCATAACAGATAATGTTGAGAAAATGCGAGACTGTTTTATAGGGTTTTATATAAATTATTACACTTTTTTTTAAACAATTTAATCTTAAAATTTTAGCTTATAAATTGATCAGAACTTTCGCCTAGTTGTTTCTTCTTATCATCATCATCATCATCATCATCACCATCATCATCATGCAAACAGAAAGTTTAGTCAGTTTGTAACTAACCTAGAGAGCTTGATTTAATACAAGTCACTGCATGGCTGTCTGCCTCATCAGTTGTAGGAATACGAAACTATCGTATGTGTAGTAATTATGATTATTAGATTTTCGAACATTATTATTTTAAAAATAACAATATCACGCGAAGAGAAATGGAACATTTTGTCTCTCTAAAACTGTCCCGACTTAAGTTTGACCAGAATCACTAGAATCCATTAGAATGGTTTTTATAATTTTGTCAAGGAAGGAGCAAAGCATTGCACAGTACAGACACATTTTTTATAGGAAATGCTTTTAATAAAATGAAAATAAACGATTTGATGGCCAAAATTGATATCATTGTACTATACTATTAGTGTTTTTTTTATAAAATTGTTAATATCTATCAAAAGCGGCAGCTGCGGATCACACGACTTGACGTATGAATACGTGAAAGTATGTTCAGTAGCTTTTCTGTCTTAGAAATACCTTTATTTTAAAATTGAGCTGTTATTTGTTATGCTTCGAGCAGTAAATGTTGAATAATAAATATAATATGATAAGTGAATATATTTTAACAAATGTGCCCTATAATATATATTATATAAGCTAAACAAACTTTATAATAATTTTAAATAAGATAAAATGTGAATTAACAATTTAAACTTTATATTAAAATATAAACAATAAACAATTAAATCCAATTTAAAAAATATCTTCTCTTATAGCTCTGAATCTTTGAGTTTTATAAAAAGTGTTAATAATATATAATATACATTCAACTAGTCAATGATAAGTTATTTAATAGGTATATCAAATAATGACACATATTATAATCAAAATTTGAGATATAATTTACCCTCTTTGTCAGTTTCGAAGAAAAATGACATGCAACATTTTGTTTGTAATCTTAAACAACGTGTAGATACGAATTTAAATCAAAATCATTTGAGCTTATTTTGAGTATTTTTTTTTTATCTTTTCACCCTCACTACCCTTAATCTAAGGGTTACGCATATAACTCCAAAAATTCTTCTTAACACGTGAAAAGTGTATCTGGTATTGTTGCTAGCTGCTAGATAAAGCCCTTTCTATGAAAATTACACTCTGTATAGAAAAACAATAATTGTATTTTATTTACATCTAAAAATAAATATACTTCTTTCGTTTTTGTGACTACATTTTCACTATTAGAAAGGGAACGCAAGTACTTGACAAGGTTGAATATCAAACATCACGCAAGTGTCAAGGCCGTTTATTAGTCTGTGTGTGTGTGTGTGTGTTTTGTGTGTGGTAACAGGTTTAGGTTTTTATTAGTTAGACAAGAGTAACCTGTTTAACTACAATAAAAACCCTTGCATGCTAATAATTAAGCTCACCAAAATGAACAGTTGTCCATAATACACCCACGGTAAATGAAGAATTGCGTCTACACATTCACCCGTTACATAGTGAGAATATGCTTATCTAAGCTTCAGTTAAGTCCTTATAGACCTATGTGAAATAATTATTATATAAGTAGTGTAAATAAGCTACTTCTGGCTAACTAGCTTGAGGAAAATTATGTATCTATGAATTATTAATTAGTAGCAGTTTCATAGCGGCCATTGGTATACACAGCTCTAGTGTTAATTCATTGGTGTTGCCATGTTACTTTTATTTAATGTGAAACCGATATAAAAGTACAATTTCAGTAGGATAATTTTTTTGATTTTAATACAAGTTAATACAAGTTTAATACAAATACAAAAAAATTTCTCCATTGAAAGTACTGCAAGTGCATTTAGTCTTTTTGTTAAATAAAAGAACCGAAAAAAAAATGAATCAAATATAATAGCTGGAAGCAGAATAATAATCTAACTCTACACTCTTCTACACTATAACACATTCAAGAATATGGTACACGGTTTTTAAGCACAACACACGCTGAGTAAAAAAAAACTTCCTTCCACCATCACGCCAAAACAGTCAAACACCACGTCGCTGGCACTGTGAAGCGCACAGTTCCATACAAAGATTTTTGTATCTTTTTCATAAAATGGGGATGGCTACTGAAGTACTGACACTAAGCTTAAGGAATATATATTGTACTACAAGAATAAAGAAATAATTAAAGAAAAGAGGACTCATTATATTAAATGTTATCGATAATATAAAGTGGAAATAAGGGGTGATGCAGTTCCGCTGTGCCTATACACGAGCCGCCACTGCGTACATAAATGTTTGTAAAACTATGTTATATCTGTATTACATCTTTATATCTGTGTTACGTTGTACTATATTGGTATTATTTTGTGATAGATATATGTATATATATAATATATATATATATATATATATATATATTATATATGTAATAAGTTGTATTATATTTTTTATTAATGTTATATCTGTTACGTGATATTAAAATTGTATTATTTTGTATTAAATGTGTATTACGTTGTGCTATATTTGTATTATTTTGTGTTATATCTTTGCTACGTTGTGCTATTTATATTATTTTGTGGTATGTGTGCTACGTTATGCTATATTTGTATTAGTTAGTGTTATGTAGTTGTTAAGTTATGCTATATTTGTATTATTTCAGGTTATACATGCGTCAAGTTATGCTATGTTTGTATTAGTTTGTGTTATGTAGCTGTTACGTTGTGATATATTTGTATTATTTGTGTTATATTTGTGTTAAGTTATGCTATAGTTGTATTATTTTGTGTTATTTCTGTGTTACGTTATACTATATTTGTATTATTTTGTGTTATATATTTGACACATTGTGTATATTTGTGTTACGTTTGCTAATTATGTTTGTTATATTTTTGTGATTTTTATATTTGTTTGTTATGTTATTTACATTGTATTATTTTGTGTTATATCTGTGTTACGTGATTCTATATTTGTATTGGTTTTGGTTATATCTACGTTACGTTTGCTATATTTGTATTATTTTGTATTATATATTTGACACGTTGTGCCATATTTGTGCTACGTTATGCTATATTTGTAATGTTTTGGGTTAAATATTTGTTACGTTGTGCTATGTTTGTATTAGTCTGTGTTATATATTGACACGATGTGTTATATTTGTGTTATGTTATGCTATATTTGTATTATTTTGTGTTATATCTGTGTTACGTTACGCTATATTTGTATTGTTTTGTGTTATATATTTGTTACGTTGTGCTATTTTTGTATTAGTTTGTGTTATATATTTGACACGTTGTGCTATATTTGTGCTACGTTATGCTATATTTGTAATGTTTTCTGTTATATATTTGTTACGTTGTGCTATGTTTGTATTAGTTTGTGTTATATCTGTGCTGCGTAGGTGGTTGCTAGCAACAGTCTGTGGGAGGTATTCTAGCGTTAATAGTCTACATTTAGACCAGGCCACAAGTAAGTATTCAATGGACTGTGAGATTATTGGTAGCGCAGTGACGTCAGCAAGGGGGAACATGGACCTCAGAGCTTGACACCTCTTTACCTCTCACCCCCTTCATCAATTATTAGGCAGGACTGACTTTGATATGATCTCATCCCTTCCCTTCCACCCCTAGATGTAAAACCAAGCTACGACACCGACGCCGACCTTACTGGCGTCTTGTACGCTCAAGGTGCGACAAATATGGACACCTGCACCCGCATAGAGGTGTCTGTCTCGTATTGTCTGGTTTGACTTTGATAAGGAGGTCGATAATGCACTTAGCCTTGACATTGGACCAACGGATTAAAGACGATCTATCGGTCCAAATATCAACATATAATGGACTGAAGATAATCTCTGTTGCCAAGTATCGTCATGTAAAGGACTGAAGATAATCTCTGTTGCCAAGTATCGTCATGTAAAGGACTGAAGATAATCTCTGTTGCCAAGTATCATCTTGTAACGTACTGGAGAATTCTCTGTTGCCAAGTATCGTCATGTAACGTACTGGAGAATTCTCTGTTGCCAAGTATCGTCATGTAACGTACTGAAGATAGTCTCTGTTGCCAAGTATTGTCATGTAACGTACTGGAGAATTCTCTGTTTCCAAGTATCGTCATGTAACGTACTGGAGATAGTCTCTGTTGCCAAGTATCGTCATGTAACGTACTGGAGATAGTCTCTGTTGCCAAGTATCGTCGTGTAACGTACTAGAGATAGTCTCTGTTGTCAAGTATCGTCATGTAACTTACTGGAGATAGTTTCTGTTGCCAAGTATCGTCATGTAACTTACTGGAGATAGTCTCTGTTGCCAAGTATCGTCATGTAACGTACTAGAGATAGTCTCTGTTGTCAAGTATCGTCATGTAACTTACTGAAGATAGTCTCTGTTGCCAAGTATCGTCATGTAACGTACTGAAGACAATCTCTGTTGCCAAGTATCGTCATGTAACGTACTGAAGACAATCTCTGTTGCCAAGTATCGTCATGTAACGTACTGAAGACAATCTCTGTTGCCAAGTATCGTCATGTAAAGGACTGATGATAATCTCTGTTGCCAAGTATCGTCATGTAACGTACTGAAGACAATCTCTGTTGCCAAGTATCGTCATGTAACGTACTGAAGACAATCTCTGTTGCCAAGTATCGTCATGTAACGCACTGGAGAATTCTCTGTTGCCAAGTATCGTCATGTAACGTACTGAAGACAATCTTTGTTGCCAAGTATCGTCATGTAACGTACTGGAGAATTCTCTGTTGCCAAGTATCGTCATGTAACGTACTGAAGACAATCTCTGTTTCCAAGTATCGTCATGTAACGTACTGGAGAATTCTCTGTTGCCAAGTATCGTCATGTAACGTACTGAAGACAATCTCTGTTGCCAAGTATCGTCATGTAACGGACTGAAGACCATCTCTGTTGCTACAAGCTTCTTGCTCCTGCACATAGCATTTTAATTAATGATGTAAGTAGATCCGTTAAGATTTGTTCGGTTCAGTCGAGCTATACTTTTAGAAAGCTACTCGCCTAAAGAAGTGAGATAGCTCCAAAACGTTGCGCAAGGTAGAACATAATCCAGACTCCGATAGAGAAAAAAAACACATCAGGAATGCACATCGTACTCCGCAAACCTTTACACAAAAACAACATCATATTGGTACGGATACAAAACAAACGGTATAATTAAAACAAAAAGAAAACTGTTTAACCTTTTTAATTTGGTATGTAAATAATTAATTTGTATTTCAATGAGGAGACACTTCATTTCTTTCATTATTTCTTTCATTGGGCAGTGCCATTTATTTGGAGATATACTTATAACGTATTCGCCTGTGTTTCACAAACTTATTCATAATTTAACAAACTTAGGCCACCTCTTAAAATTATTCAGATAAACCCACAAATAGATGGTACGGTGCATAGCACCAACATTCTCTCTCTTTAATCTTAAAATAGAGGCATTTACAAAAACTTGTAAATTTGTGAAACGAAATAGTGTACACCGTTGCAGAAAAACTACATAGAGTGCATAAATGTAATAATATCCACTGTTACAGTAACATGAAAAGAGGAGCATCTATGTACACCAAAGAGCATAACAATCAATTATATATTTCTAGGTATTCAATAAAAAATATATATGTTTACTTATAGCTCAGAAACTATTAGTGCTATAAAAATATATTCAAGATTATAATATTTTTAATTTAAACAGCACTACAACTTTACAATACTAAGTTATTTCATAGTAAAAGGTGCGGATAAATTCTTAAAATTGAAAATTTCTATCTATTTAAAGTGCCCTGAAATTAATTTTCATGGTAAAACGAGAGTCGGCATTTTGTTTGAAGCAGCAATTATTAGATACAAAGTTTAATAAAAATCGGTAAAGTGGATTTTGAGAAAATCGATTTTTTTCCTCTTTTTGCCCTTCATTAACCTACCCTTAATGTTAGGGTTAGATTTCTAATTAAAAAAATACAACTCGGGGGTACCTTATGAGAACCGTAGGTACCAATTTTTAGGCCGAATGGTAAAATGGTTTCGGCTCTAGGCCAAGATATAGACAGGCAAAAAGAATAACAGATGGCCTCGTGAAAACTACTATTCGGTTTAAGGGGGTCATTAAACATCGACATTTATCGAAATCTCGAGTTTAATTTTTTTTTATCAATACTTCACAATACTTCTCTCTTCGAGGGGTCGAGAGAAAATAAAAATAAATAAATACCTTCTATCTTGGTAAGTATAAACAGTCACTTCAGATTTTAATAAAGATTTAGTGGTGACCTGGCGGTCTAGGGGTAGGGTGTCGAACTTCTGTGTTGGGGGTCCGGGGTTCAATCCTCGGTCCCAGCACAGATTTATCTGATTACCAAACCCTTCCTTCACCTCTGACAAGACATCTTGTGAATGTGGGGAATGCCAGGCCTCCACCGTGGTTCGGATTCCACGTTAAACTGTAGGTCCTCCATCTCATTTCACTATCACCCTACCATTACACATTAGCGTAAGTGCGTATAACCCGAACGGGTAGTAAGACGCGGTGCTAATAATAATAATAATAATAATAATAGAGACTTTAGTGATGGGCTTATCAAAGTTATGACAAATAGAATGAAAGGATTACGAAAGCCTATGACATCACGTACAAATCTGTGTAAATTTGTTTAAAATCCTTAGGCCTACCATTATCTAAAAAAAAACTATTTCATGATTAATAAAACTCGGCAAAACCTCACGTACCCCTTACGTAACTTGGGGGGTTCACGTATCACAGTTTAGGAAACACCAATATATTTGAAACCGAGTCAAAGGTAAAAGATCTTTGTTAGTAATGGCAAGTTAAAAAAAAAACCATGATAGTCAAACCCAATGCTTTCACTTTACCATTTGGTAAAAGGGAATAAACTCAACCAAAACAGATACTTTTTCGATCATTCCTAGAATCTAACCAAGAACCCTAAGATCAATAAAAAATATCAATTACCTTCTATGTGACAGTTTCGGACCTCATCAAAGTGAATGCAACAGGATAACAAATCTTGTTCAAAGGCTTGCTTGCAATATCAAAATTAAATGACAGAGCTATAAACTGAAATTACAATTTATAATTAATTAAAACATTATAGTATTAAAACTAAAAATATGGAAACATTTATAGTTTTTATTTGTTTTTTGAGGTATTAAACATTCACGTTCTGAACCAACTGAATATATCAGCACAATAGAATTTCTATGAGCGAGATTGAAAGATCCTACATATTTTTCCGGGAAAGTATTTTAAAATGCCTTCCAGGGTTCTTTTACATGCCACAATCGACATGGGACTGGCGGATTTATTTAATCATCAAAGAAAATGGTTCCCCAATACCACCAAGGTCGACTATTTATAGTTATAGAGTCAGTGTTTTAGTAAATGTTTCTTGAACTAATGTTAAAATTTTTATGTTTGACAGTTAAATGTTATTATCATGAATATATTTTATTCAAAATAAATAGTATGAAACTAAGCACGGACTTTCTCGCTCTATTGTTTAAAAATGGAGATATTTACTCAAAATTCGTATTATATATTAAATTAAATAATATACACTATCAAACGCGAGCTATTTTTGACATTTTATTAGGGGTTGCATATCTTAGGGTTATCGTAATGCCATTAAATTCCTCATTTATAAATTTATTCCAATAAAAAAGGTAAATATTTAGTCTAAAGTGGCAAAGATAGATCATTGTTGTACGAGCATTCCCCCCGAGAGGTTAAAGGCAAATAGAACATAAACTTTTTGAAAGACACGTCTTATTTACTTACTCTATGCCATTAAAGAATTATTGAGTTAAAACTTAATTAGTATCTCTTCACAACTGAAACTCACAAAATTGTATCAATATATTTGTCAATATCTCAGAAATTGTTGGTTTTATAAACATACATTTAATATAAAAATTGTTTATTTTTAATAGTACTGCAATTTTGCAATGAAAAGTTATTTAGTATCTCAAATAGTTGCGGAGATACGGAAATTTCTGCTTCTTTAAAGTACCCTAGAAGTCATTTTCATGGAAAAATGAAAATATCCATTTTAATTATAATCTTAATCAACCCCCAGATACAAATTTTAATCAAAATCGTTAGAGCAGATTTTGAGAAAATCAATTTTTTCTCTTTTCGACGTTTATTAACCTACCTTTAATTTTAGGGTTAGACAGACACACAGATAGATGGCATCGCAAAAACCACTTTTTAGGGTTCGGGGGGTCATGAAAGGTCGACATCCATCAACATATCAAATTATATATATATATATATTTTTTTTTCGGTCGCAATACTTTACCTTTAGTGTTCAAAAAGCTAATATATAAATATATCTTGAAAATGATTGGTTTTTATAAAAATATGTTTCAAATAAAATATTTATATTATAAATATACCTACATCTTTACAATGTAAGTAATTTCTTATCTCAAATAGTTTCAAAGATATGATAAAAAAATATATAATTTACACATCAGACCGGAACCCTTAAAGTGATTTTGCCGAAATGATGAGACTATCAATTTTGTTTATAACATTGATCAATGCTTAGAAATTAAATTCAATCAAAATTGTTAGAGCTTATTTTGAAAAAATCTACTTTTTCTCTACTCACCCTTCAGTTAACTACCCTTAATTTTAGAGCTAGAAATTAAATTCCAAACCCCCTCAGGGAAACCCTATGAAAACTCCAGATACCAAGTTTTAGCCCGATTGGTATAATAGTTTAAACTTTAGACTCTAGTCTGAGGTACAGACAAACAGACGGAAATACAAAAACCATTTTTTCAGATTCTGGGGGACGTGAAACGTCGAAATTCATCAAAATCTCGAGTTGGATTTTTTTGACGATCATAATACTTTATCTACCTGTAAGCTAGTGAAAAAGTAAAAACAATGCTTACCACGATAATTGTGTCAAAAAAAACCCATATACAATTCAAATATTGAAGATGACCATGTACTCTGAAACTGTTTTTAAAATTATTTAATATTTTTTTCTTTATTTCTAGCACTGCTTCTTACTAACCATTCAGGACGTTACCTCTATACTAATTACTCTAATGTATTAGGGATTATGAAGGTCTAGTTTAGAGGAAGTGTACCCACATTTGCGTGAAGGGAGAGTTGGAAAACCAACCCTACAATTTATCGGGACCGAACCCCAATCTCCTCATCAGCGTCAGTAGAGTTTATTGCGAGAGTAATGCCAGAGTTTAGACTATGTAGCCACCGAAGCGGGTGACCTAGATTTACTAAATAAATACCAACCAAGTAGCGCGTAGCAAGGAAAACCATTAAAATTACACTTAATTATATATATAATTTAAATAGATATACCAACACTAATCTATAAGGTTTTATAAATATATGCGAGGAATAAATTATTTGAAAAGTGGGGTTGTAATTAGAAATTTATATTTCATATAATAAAATAATTTTACCGCTAAAGCTTTCTCCCCCAATTAAATGATTAATAGGATAGCTTGCTTGAAATATTATCACAAAAGTGTAATAATTTCCTACTTCAAATCTACAACACGTTTAAAAGGACTTATTTCCAAAACGGTGACCTGGCGGTCCAGGGGAAAGGTGTCAAGACTTCTGTGTTGAGAGTCCGGGGTTCAATCCTCGGTCTCGATACAGATTTATCTGATTACCAAACCCTTCCTTCACCTCTGACAAGACGTGGATTAATAACAACTTGTGAATGTGGGGAATGCCAGGCCACCACCGTGGTTCGGATTTCACGTTAAACTGTAGGTCCTCCATTTCATCTCACAATCACCCTACCATTACACATTAGCGTAAGTGCGTATAAACCGAACGGGTAGTAAGACGCGGTGCTAATAATAATAATAATAATAATAATAATAATAGTAATAATAATAATGTTTCCAAAATATTTAATTTCAGTTTAATTACACAACCTGAATCATGTTTTCTTGCCCATTTGTAATTTTTTAAAGTCGCAAAAAAATGATTCCTAAAATTAATAAAAAATCAAATACATATTTTATTTATTTTCATAAATTAATTTTGTAGAGTTAATCATTTATGATGAGGTAGTTATAAGTAATAAGTCGTAGCCTGATGAAAAATAGACTAAGTATACTTTATCTAGTACTAGTAGTAGTAATAATAATAATAATAATAATATCAGTACTAATGTAACATTGTCCAAGGGACGCTCGATTGTACAAATCGTACATCCTTTCCGTGGAGGCTTTTTCCATGTCCCTATAAGATGAAATGATGGTGATAGTGAGTATGAGGGTGTGAAACCAGTGGAAACACTTAAACCTAACCTTAAGCCTAATTAACCAAACCCTGGTGACCGTTGTGGTAGTTAGTTCTCCTTTCGGGAAAAATACCCAAGGTACCAGCTGGGAATCGATCACGAGACCTCTAGGCTCGTAGCCAAGTGGACTGACCACTACACCATAAAGAGAGTTTTAAATAAAAACCAGCGCTTGTTAAAATATTTGTGGATTTTTTGTTAAAATATACACGTAGAAGACTTTTTTTTTTTTTAACAAAAGACAAACCAATTTAATGACAATGGGAGACCAATAATAAAAGCGTTCATTCATAGATTAACGTAAATTTATTCTTCATAAACCCGCATCGATGGCCGCATGTTCTAACGTATCACTCTCGTGTTAGAATGAACTGGGAGATCAGAGTTCAAGTCCCTTTTGGGTGAACTTAAGATGATTTTATCTAAATTGTTTTCCACTCTCCCTCCACGTAAATCCTAATACAGTTCCTTTTAAATCATACCTTCCACATCCCTTACACATGAGTGGGTTTTTTTTCACCTTCTCTCGACCCATCAAAGAGAGAATAAGTATTGTAATTGTCAAAAAAAAAAAAATCAAACTACAATTTTTGATAAATGTCGACGTTTCATCATGACCCCCTGAAACAGAAGCTATTTTTGCAACGCATTCTGGCTGTCTATCTGTCTCCGGTAAGATACGAAACCATTTCACCGATCCCACTAAAGCTTGGTCACAGCTAGAGTTTTCATAAAGGTATTTCCGAGGAGTTTTGGAATTAATTATCTAACCCTAAAATTAAGGGTAGTTAACTCAAAATCAAAGAGTCATAAAATCGATCTTATCAAAATCCGCTGTAACGGTTTTGATTAAATTATGTACCTAGACACTGTTTACAGCTTTTAATCAATAAACAATTTAAGTCGATTTTGCGAAAGCTATCTTTTTCTTGTTTCTTATTCTAGATATACATTTGATACCACGGACTTTTTTAATCTACATCCCGGCATGAAGACTACTGTAGGAAATTTTCACGACCAAGCCAAATAGCCTGAGGTATAGAAAGATTTATAAAAAAAAAATACGTTTTAAAAAAACTACTTCAAGATAGAAATAATAATTGGGTGAGACTATAAGACTATATCTGGAATTATGTAAGAATGTATGATTTTTGTTTCAACGTTACATCTTTAAAGCTCGCTTAATAAAACGTAAATTCATTAACATGGGAAATCCTATCTAAAGCTTCCGTGACGTCACAGGTAGGCAACATCTTTAAATCAATAAGAGTAAGATTAATGAGTCAATTGCATTGTGTTTATTATGATAAATAATGATCTATGTTGGTATTTTTACTATACAAAAACCTTTTCCTAAAAAAGATCCAAGCGTTTTAAGCCCCAAAAATATGTGTAGCTGAGTATAATATATATAACAAATACACCCGTGTCCCAGTGTACAACCGGGCTTGCAACTAAAGTCATATCCCTGCCTTGGTCCTGAAATCCCGGGCGGTATGCGATCTATGACACCCCCGCGCGACTCTCAAGGGAAAGCTTTAGGCTATGACGTCATCAGGGTATCGACCGCCTCACAGGAGGAGGCTTCTAGTGACGTCAGAAACTACGTCACTACTAACCATGTTATCGCAGTCCCCACAGCGAATGTCATGCGCATGATCTTCAAAGGTAGTACTAAAAAGCGTGAAGGGCCATTCATAGCATAAAGCTACATTAACCTGGGGCTATGTTGGTATACTAAGCTCGTACTACATTAGAATTTATTATTTTATTTTATTTGAGGTATTTAACAAGCACTTTCTGAACCGACTGATTTTATCAGTATACGAGAATTTCTATTTCTACCAAATTTGATTGGAAAGGTATTTTCACATACCTTCCAAGGTTATTTTAGATCCCAGAACCGACATGGGACCGATGACTTACTTTCCCAGCTAAGGAAGTTGTGCTACGGATTTTTATCGCTAGAATAAAAATCCATCAACTCTCGATGGGTTTTAACCCACGTACATCGAGATCTAAGGCAAGCGCTTCACCCTAAGACAACCAAGGTCAACGACATTTAAAATATTAATATAAAAAAAGTAAGGAAATCAGCAATGACATAAGAATCACACTTACCTCCAGCTGTATAGATTGGTAAAATAAACTGTCAAACACATCCGTAGTAGTATGAGTATATACAAGTAGTTCTAATTATGTTTTTAGCATCCTTAAAATCCACCTCGGTGGCGTAGTTGGCTAACGCGCTTGTCGTGTTGAGCTCGACTGCTGAGAGGACGGGGAGATCGAGGTTCGAATCTCGGTCGGGTGAACTGGGGGTGGTTTTTCCTAAATGATTTTCCACTTTCCCTCCACCCAAATGCGGGTTCACTTCCTCTAATTAAACCATCCCAATTCCTAATCCATTAGCGTAGTTAGTACTTAAAGCGTATAACCCGAACGGGTAGTAAGACGCGGTGCTAAATAATTATTATTATTATTATTATTATTATTATTATTAGCATCCATAAACAATTATGCTTATATGTACTAACTACACCAATGTTTTAGGAATCAGGTAGGTCCAATTGTTTTTAAAAAAACTGTCGGAAACCTACGGCTCAACAAATGATTTCATCTAGCCCGCAAAAAAATTAATCAAAACAAACTATAATGTGTTACCCGCATCTTCGTTCGCTTTGTCTAACGCGCTATTCTCGCAGTTGACTAGACTACCGATGACGGGTTGACCAAGGTTCGAGGTTCGATTCAGTGTACTAAGGTTTTTATTTCCAAAATTGTTTTATACTCTCACTCCGCGCAAATGTGGGTACACTTCCTAATCCCTAAAAAATACTAGCGTAATTAGTATATAAGAGTATAAACCAGACGGGTAGTAGGATGCAGTGAGAAAATGATAGTTATAATATCCATACACAAAAAAAAAATGAACTATTTTAGGAAGCCACAAACAAAATGAGTTATTGTAATATTTATACACGGCTTAGAAACTATTATGTCATTCATTATGAGCATGTTTGTTACGTATGAAGGACGGTTTGCTAATTGTGTCGATTCTGCGCATACGTTACAGTCTATGAATATTCACAATAATACTTGTTAAAAAAAAAAGTCTTCAAAGCATTGGAAACAACAATGAATTTTTTTTTTTTCAGTTTCCTATAAACATTTCAAATCGGAAGTGTTATTTAGTTACATATATTTCTAATTGCATGTTTAATACTAGAAACAATTAACATGAAGGGGTAGGGCTTATGCGAGATAATCACAACAAATGTACCAGAATTCGTTTTGAGAAAAGATGGGGAAACCCTTTCTTCCCTTTCAACCCCATCACCGACGACACCAAGCTCAATGTGAGTTTAGTACTTAAAAAAATCACTCGAACACACTATTTAAAAGCAAAGAAAAATATTCATAGAAAGGTTAAAAGCTCTACTTTCACGTATTCATACGCCATGGGATCTACATATCTTACTTTTAAGAGATACTATCAATACCTACCATATAACAATACTGAAATACTAAAAAGGTAATCAATTTTGATCACAAAAAAAGATTGTATTTTCTAAACGGCCCTTTCTACGAAAATTGGAGTGTAGAGACGTCATTTTAGAAGGCAAACATTATTGACTCTGAGAATAATTACTATCACTTCATTACTGTCGACAATTAGTAATTTAGTTATTATGGAACGACGCATTTTATTTGAAGAATTCCGAATGGTTTTTTATACTCACATCGTCTTATCCCAGTTTAGGCTATATGCATATAGAGAGTGTACCGTAACATTTGGGGGACCCCCTTGAGTGGTGGTTAGGATACATAAAAAATATCGAAAAAAAGTTCATACAAACAAGTGTCCCAATTGAGCTTGTTAACGAGTTATGGCCAAGTGATTTTTCTAAACTGTTTATACAGGGTGTATTTTAATTGGTGGTAAATATTCTAGGGGCGTATTTCCATCGACCAAACATTAAATAACGTTCATCCAAATATAGGTCTGTAAACGCTTAATTTAAGAGTTATTAAAGGTTTTCCTCAAATAAGTCACGGGGGATCTATTGAATGGCCTGTTTAGTCACAAGATTTTGAAGCTGGTGCATTTTTATCTCTGGAGGCATTTAAATTCCATTGTTTACGCAACTCCTGTGACTGATGTTGAGGTTTTAAGAGAACGCATCTTAAATGGATGTCAGCAAATACATAACACCTCAGGTGTATTCAACAGAGTACGATAAAGCATGGAAAGCATGCTTAAAGGGTGTTGATGCATCAAAGGAGAGAACACCATTTTGAACAATTTTTGTAATAAAATGTTCTTGTCTTGTTTTGTTGTTTTTTGGTTTCTGTTAGACTTTGTATTGTTTTGTTGCGTTACTTCTTTTGTTGGATTGATTATTAATTGAAAAATAAAATTCCTCTCAGCTCAGAAACTAAGCGTTTCTAGACCCGAGATTATATTACATTTTTAAGGTTTGGTACATTAGAATCTGCACCCAGAATATTTGACACCAATTTAAATACACCCTGTATATCATACTCGATATATCTCGACCCTTTTTTTTTACCCGCATTTGCGTGTAGGGATAGTGGAAAACAGTTTTGGAAAAAAATCACACTCAGTACGCCTGACCGAGATTCGAACCATGATCTCCCCATTATCAGCAGTCTAGTCCACTGCAAGAGTAGTGCCTTAGACCACGCCGCCACCGAAGCGGGTCGGACTAAATTAACTTGACATTTAGAGCACGTGCCCACTGTCGTGAGTTTCAGATTCCTCCCCACCCATTCTACCACCCACCCGAGCTGTACGCATTTTATTACGATTGTGGGTTAGGGATAAGGTAATTTTTTAAAAAGCATCGCGTGTTACAACCCGTTCCAGTTACAGGCTTAATTAATAATTACGCTCTTGGGTCAGGTTGATGAAGGTTGAATTCAATTAAGTGTACCAGCATTTGCAGAGAGAGCGTAATTAATTATTTTTTTAGGAAAAACCAGCCTGAGTAAACCCCCGGGATTGAACCCCGATCTCCTTGTCATGCGTACAGTCTAGTATATTATGGTAGTGACGCCTAAAACCATATGAGGCCACAGAAGCCAGTTGGAGTGGTGTAGAAGTGAGAAGAAATGTAGACCAACACTATGCGGAGGGAGAGTAGGAAACTATCTAGAAAATAAAATCACCCCCAGTACACTTGACTGGGACTCAATCCCCTGACCCGTCACCAGTAAACAAGAATAAATGAGTATGACATTTCATCCCAATAGTCACTGAGATAGGAGACAGGATTAAAAAAAAAACTGTATAACGTTGCCATCAACGTAAAGCAGCCGTAGGCAAACTACAGCCCGCAGGCCACATGCAGCCCACGACTTTAATTAATGCGGCCCACCCACAAATTTAAAACTTTCATGATTTTACTAATAAAAATGACAAATTCGATAAATAATAATGAGTGCGTGTTTTTGAACATGTGAACAAAGGAGCAAGCTCGTTTATAATATTACATATGTACAAACTTGTATGTACGGTAATTACGGTAGTTATATAACTAATAAATGTATTTTTGTGTTAAAATAAAGTTCAGTATTTAGTGATTTAGATTTTGGTCACGTGCAGCCTGCTAGAGGTGTTACATCTGTCCATGTGACCCTCGAGGTGAAAAGTTTGCCCACCTCTGTCATAAATAATAGAGGGGTTTGAGGCAGAACATTGAATATTTCAGAGTCGATGGGCAGAATATGTTTATTTAACTGTAGGTTTTAATACATGGGTATTTTTCAGATCAATTTAACTTTTAAGTAATAATTACGAAGAAAATACTTGTGACCATAAACCGAATGTGTGTATTTGTTTAAAAGGAAGCTACATAGTAGATCATTGAGAAACTTTTCAGAAGTTTTAAAATCACGGATTATTTTTTAAGTGGTTTGATATTTTTAAATTTTGTTTTCACCAAAATGTAGATGAAAATTATGACCAGCAAAAAAATTTAAGTTTTAATTTTAAAGTATATTTAAAAAAAAAGATGTGATACCATATTGTAAAGATATTGATTTAGATCACTCTAAAATATGTAAAAAGTAAATGGATGAAGGTAATTTTTATTCAAAGTAACATATGTAGAATGTCTTTTTATGACTCATCCATGAATAAACACGCGCTTTTCAGAAATAATGTGAAAAGGATTACACCATTAAAATATATTTGTTATATAATTTTTTCTGTCAAAAGAACAACTCCGCAGTATTTGGCATAGGACGCCAATTCCCTATACCAATAAGAAGCTAGACTTCACAACACCTGTCGCCAGGACTCTTTCTATTAGTTAGTTTTTATACTGGATGATGAGAGGACCAAGATGCAAGGGGCAACGGGTATGTCATATATAAGCCGCTTGTGCGTATGATTAAGGGCCAGCAAGTTATTCAGGCACAAGCAACGCACCCAAGCACCTACCCACACACTAGCACTGGCTCTCGCAGTCTAACACAGTATAAAATAACTAACATTAATATCACAAGTGTGCATTGATATAAAATATTTAATTGGAGTATGTATAAGTAATTAACAGATGTCATTTAAATAAACCATGTGTGAATAAACAGCCATCAATAGTTCTCTTTCTTTCATTTAATAAATATACCGATTTAATTAGTTCTTGACCATGGAGCAATTAACAGCTGGTTAAACGCTATCTTTTCCATACAGTGATGATAGGCGCTCAACCACGGAGCTATATAGACAACCGAAAAAAAACCTATAAGACACACAATATTTTAAAATTTTCTGTTGTGAATTTATCAAAACATAAATTTAATTGATATAGTAAGGCTAGATCTAAGTTTCAATCTTTTTTTATATAAACTCAGAAGTACAAATTTTCGCGCAAACTTTCAATGAGCTATTTTTTAAACTCTAAACTAAAATTTTAATCTTTTTAACTGGTCAGAGACTTGTTGATAATTTTCACATACATTTGATTGAAAACGATACTAAAAAATAGCAATTATATATAGATAATAAAGCCGTTCCTCTAAGGGGCACGCAAGAAATTGTGCATATAGCTCAAAAAACCATATTTTATTAATCCATCCTCACCAATTTTCTCCGCACTTCCCTATCTTTAAATCCTCCCTTTGCTTCAACAACGTCCAAAAACCAAGACAAACATACGTTTTTATTCTTTAAACTCTTATTGTTTCTCTTTTTCACACATTCACCTATTAAATTTAGCCACGTCTTAAATACCTACACCTTCCTTTTGACCCACACACTTTACCCTTTTATATTTGCTTCGTCTCTCAATCCACACTCATCCTCTCAAAATGGCTAAACCAACGTAAGACTCTTCTTTCACAGTGACCTATTGGATTAACTTTCAAACCGCACTCCCTCAGCACCCATTCATTATTGATTGTCCATACGAGTTTTTCACCTAATTTTTTAGTTATATCATTTCAACCGCATTCACCTTGCTCTTGTGTTTCTCCTGATAAACCCACGCTTCACATCACTAAAACAATGCTGGCGTTAACACACTTTATTCATTACCATCTTTGCCTCTTTCAACACTACTTCATTCTTTGTAATAGTCCACATACATCAAACTAATCTCCAAGATGCATTCACCCGTCTGTCGATTTCACCCTCCATCCTTCTAGTTTCGAAAAATATTCTGCCCCGATACAAAAAGTCATTCCCTTGTTCAACAATTTCCCATTTATGCCAAGCCGACAGTCATTTCCTGATCCATTTTATCGAAAACTTTCCTGGTCAATCTTTATCAAAAACTTTCCTGGTCAATCTTTATCAAAAACTTTCCTGGTCCATCTTTATCAAAAACTTTCCTGGTCAATCTTTATCAAAAACTTTCCTGGTCAATCTTTATCAAAACTTTCCTGGTCCATCCCTATCAAAAACTATCATCTTAGTTTGGGAAACATCAACTGTCATCACATTCAAAAGATGTTATGCATTCTGTAAGTCATTTTCATTCTCAGCCATTAATATGGCATAATCTGCATATAACAGCACTCTCACATTCATATCGCCCATTTATACACCATCCGCGTCCTCACAGGGGCGTTGTACGAAATAATTTTGTGTGTGTGTGTGGGGGGGGGGGGGGGGGGGGGTGCAGTGTTTTTCCAACTTTAAGCATTTCGAAATTAGAAAAATTCCGAAATAGTAAAGGAGAGTCCATGAAGGGCAATGTTGAGAACGTGAGGGGGGGGGGGGGGGGCAGGAAGAGACTCCCAATTTTTTTTTTTAATTTAGGGGTATAATAAAGCCTTGAACCGATCTTTTAGGCTACTGTATTTTTTAATTTATTTATATAATTCTAATTGGTAAACACTTCTAGAAGCTATCTGAAGTGTCTTTTTTATAGTAACAGAACCCCCTAACTGCTGAAGGCTAAGACAAATTCTAAATATTAAACACCTAAGAAGCTATCTGAAGTGTTTTTTTATGGCATTATAACCCCCAAACTGCTGAAGGCTATAAAAAATTATAAATGTTAAACACCTCTAAAAGCTCTCTGAAGTGTTTTTTTATGGTAACACAGCCCCCTATTTTGTACTTGTATCTTAATTTTTATATTGTTTGAACCATAAATAAAGCCATTTTGTTTATAAAATTTCGGGGGTGGTTTGAGCCTCCAACCCCCCCCCCCCTCTCCTGGCGACAGCCTTGTTTATTTGTTGATACTGGATTTTTAAATCGACAAGGCTTTTCCGTGCAATTTTAATTATTATTTATTTCAGTTTAACTGCATCTAAGCTAAATATCCCATTGAGCTTGAATATATTTATTTAGATTTGCAGAGATTGTACAAATCGTGTGTTTTAGATTAAAAAATTTAACTGACATTATTACAGCGGTTTCAACATTTTGTAGTTTATGACCACAACTTTTCTCTATGCAGCCATCGCGAATCTTTGATAAATTAAAATCGTTTATCAGTATACTCATAATTTTTTCCGCAGGAAAAAAGTCCTCATTATTTTGATGATATTATGAAACATTCTTCAGATATGAATTTTGAAAAAAAAAAATCTATCTAATTTTAAAAATCAATCACTCAATGGTACCACAGTCGTATATATATATAGCACCGCGTCTACTATCCGTTCGGATTATACGCTTTAAGTACTAATTACGCTAATGGATTAGGAGTTGGGAAGGTTGAATTATAGGAAGTGAACCCGCATTTGCGTGGAGGGAGAGTGGAAAACCATTTAGGAAAAACCACCCCCAGTTCACCCGACCGAGATTCGAACCTCGATCTCCCCGTCCTCAGCAGTAAAGCTTAAACAGACAAGTGCGTTAGCCAACTACGCCACCGAGGCGGGTCACAGTCGCACATACTTTCTCTATTAAGTATTTGTGACAAAGTAGGTCTATTAAAAAACCAGACATCAGTGAACTATAATTATGATTTTTATTTATTAACAAACAATGATACACTATTTATCATAGAGAGCACTCAGAGATACCTATTTAGAACGAAAACGTTAGAGACATTTTCAAAATATTATGAAATTTCTCCAATTAATTATTTATCAGTAAACGACAGTATTTTATTATATAATATTAAGTATAATCATTATAGTGCTTCTTGTCATGTTAAGCTTCACTCCCCATGTATCCATTTTAAAAATTCGATTGATACATTTTTCAAAAAATCTCGAAATTTTGAAAATTAGTCATCAGTAAACTACTCTCAATTTATTGTTTTCAAAAATCAAATATATAGTGTTAGTTTTCATATCAAACACTCAATAGATATCAAATTCAAGCAAACTCATTTAAGCAATTTAAGAAGAATTTAGTATTTTCTAAAATCAGTAGTTTATTTTTATTTAGCACAGCATCTTACTACCCATTCGGGTTATACGCTTACGTACTAACTACACTAATAATCTAGGAATTTGGAAGGTTGAATTTAGAGGAAGTGGACTGGCATTTGCGTGGAGGGAGATGGAAAACAATTTAAGAAAAACCCCTCCCAGTTCACCAGGACCGAGATTCGAACTTTGATCTCCCGTTACTCAGCCATCTAGCTCAACAAGAAAATAGCGTGTTAGCTAATTATGCCACCGAGACGGGAAGTAGTTTATTAAACCATTTTAGTTTGCGGTTTAAGAAAAAATTCCCAGATATATAAAAAAATTACATCAATTACAATCTCAAAAGTCTAATGTTTTCACTACTAAAATACTTTTATCTCCTAGGTAAATAAAATAAAAGTTAATTATCTTAGTCAAGTGTTTGTTGGCGAGTAAGTTGGGCGTGCTTGACTTTGACCCAAGAAACCAGGTCCCCCTGACTGAAATGTCCTAGAGGTGATAATTCTTCTCCAACAATTTTTTAGCACCACGTATGACTACCGATTCGTATTATACACTAATGTACTAATTACACTAGTGGTTTTAAGGAATGGGAAGCTTATATTGATAGGAAATGTTCCCACATTTGAGTGGAAAACAATTATGTAAAAAAATACCTTCAGTATACCTGACCAAGATTCAAACCTCGATCTCTCCATCATCGGTGGTCTAGCCTAATTTAAGAGTAGCGCTTTTTGACCACGCGTCCACCGAAGCGGGCACTTTTCTTATTCATTCTATCTTCAAATAAATACTTCTGTATTTATTTATACTACATAATTTCATTCATAAGTGATATTTGAAGATTTGGAGGCTTTTTAATTAGCATTGAAATTATTAAAATACTCATTCTATTCCAGTTAAATTAAATATAAGCTTTTTATTTATTTCTGCTATGTTTCAATAATATTTTAGGATTTAAAAGAGCTATACAATTTATTTCTAGCTATCAGTCAGAATTTAAATTTTTTTAAAGTCACTAATTTAGTGCACTACTATGACAACCAAAATATATTACTACAATCCATCCTTTCAAAAACTTTATTTGGTTTCAGGAGTGATTTAGGAAAGAATGTCTACCTTTAAACTCTGTGGTCACGCAGACTAAAGCGTCAACCTCATTCGGTCTGGTTCACCGGTTGAGGGGGAGTTTGGAGTTCAAATTCTCGCCGTGTGTATTGAATTGTTTTCTAATGTTGTTTCCAACTCTCCTTGCATGCAGATGCTAGTGTATTTTCTCTAATTTATACCTTTATTATTCCTACCTCCTTGTTGTAAATTAGTGAATATCCCGGACGAGTAATAAGAATCTAAGAATCCAAGTATAAAAAAAACATTGTTCTAGCCACCCTTTTAAAGCTCACACGGTAATGCGAACTGGACTAAACCTTCCGTTTGTAAAAGAAAAACAGTAGACTTTGTTTTGATGAACTCTGGTCAAGGCTGGGTTAACCTAAGCAAGGTTGTGTTACTTTAAGCCATGATTACACTAGATGGTCAAGAAAGTTTGACCCATTTTAGGTCCGATCTTAACGTGTATATTAAAATTTAATCCAAGAATGAGGTTAGGATTTTTGGCGATGTAAAGTTGTGGTTTTTATTTCCGTATGTCATTATAATCTTTTGTTTAGCTGTATATTATTTTTAATTGTTTGCTCCAAAAGAGAGACACTAACATTTACAAAACATCCTACAGTTTTTTTAGGTCAATTACTTGATTATTATAGTCATTGCATTGGTGTCCACAATATTGTCCGTTATCTAATTCTCTTCAATAAATTGTTTTTCAAGAAGACTGCTAGGTTCTTCCCCACCAAGTGCAACTTGAAACAAACTATTTCCGTTATGAATTCAGCACGCGAGCTTTCGTGTAAAAGATAACATGGACACACGGTCCTACTGCTATCTTCAGCTCTAGTGAACTGAACCACGTGCGTTAGTCAGAAAGGGGCCTTAGTTTAATTATCGACATATTAAAATGCGAGCCTTTTTTTTTATATCTGTCTTAACCAGGACTTTATCTTTTCATTTAAAAGTATTTATTAAAATGTCATTATACTCATGACAACTATTCAAGGACTTTATTTTTAGCGCCGCATCTTATTATCCGTTCAGGTTATACGCTTATGTACTATTATTATTATTAGCACCGCGTCTTACTACCCATTCGGGTATACGCACTTACGCTAATGTGTAATGTAGGGTGATTATGAGATGAAAGGGAGGACCTACAGTTTAACGTGGAATCCGAACCACGGTGGAGGTCTGGCATTCCCCACATTCACAAGATGTCTTGTCAGAGGTGAAGGAAGGGTTTGGTAAGCAGATAAATCTTTGCCGGGACCGAGGATTGAACCCCGCGCTCAGCACAGAAGTCTGACACCTTACCCCTAGACCCCAGTTCACCCCTTATGTATTAATTATTCGAATGGTTTTAGGGATTAGAAAGGTTATAATAAAAACAAGTATATCTGGATTTGCATGGAGAGAGAGTGGAAAACCACTATGGGGAAAAAACACCCTCAGTACATCCGGTCAAGATTCGAACTTCAGTCTCCCCGTCAACGGCAGTCTAGTCTACTGCGAGAGTAGCACGTTAGAACATAAGTCCACCGAAGTGGGTTTTCAAGGAATTGAGATTATTATGGTGAAAAATTAAAATAATTATAATGAAGTATCATTTTATTAATTTTTGTGACAAAAAAAAACCCATTTGTTTGGTCATTAAATCTTCAAAATACGAACTTAAACTTGCCTTCCATCTCACCATAATATAATGCGATAAAAGCACTTTTAACGATCGTATCAGACCTGAATCTCACCCTTAAAACGATTACACGTAATGTTAACATTCCCGTGACTGTCGTCAACGACCTGTGAAAAACTGTGAGACTTTGCGTCCTGTCACAAAAACTCTTCACGTTTTTTTTTAACTTCCGTAAAACAAGCACCTCGACTTGAAAATGTTCCCAGTCCCCCCCTACTCTTCACCCTTGCTTATTGCTTCTGACAGGCGTTTAGGTAAGGTGATTTCTGTCTCGGGAGACTACTGTAATGTGCAAATCACTCTTAAAGAGAGAGACATTTCTTGGAGCAATAATGGGTTCCTTGAGTGAGCACGTCGCCACGGCTGAAAGAGACAATGCAATGGGATTGTTATGTTAACGAGTTGAGGGCAATATTTTTGATATTTTTTTTTTTACAGAAAAACATTATTTTGGTCAAAATTAATCAGATACTGATTTTGTAAAAACATAGAATTTAAGTTTCTTCACAACGTGATATCAACAGTTGTTGAGTATTTGTCAGTTGTGTCCTAGAATTTAATGACAACTTTTTATCTACATTTAAAAAGTTTCTCATCGAATGCAGTTTTTGGTCATAAGAAATATTCAACAACTGTTGATATCACCCATGTGAAGAAAATTAAACTCTATGTTTTTTATTGGAGCAATATTTGATTTATTTTGGCCTAAAAAATGTTTTGTGATCTACAAAAATACTGACCTTAACTAGCGTTCCATAAACTCCCACTCTAATCTTGATTCAGCAGATATAAAATATGGTCACGTGACAAGCTCTACACATATAACAAAAAATAAGTGCAAACTGCATAATTCCCTCCGCACTAGCCTGTGTATTCACATGTACGCCGGAAAAACATGCGCAGAACAGAAACGGGGTCACGTGACGCGCTCTAAACCAATCAAGAGATTTTAGCCTCATCGGTGCGAGCTGTTCTGATAAAGTTCAACTCATCTTTACTTCATCCGCTATACCTGAGATGTTCGGCACGGGAGAGCCAATTAAATCTCAAACTCAACCATCTCATCTCAATGCGCATGAGCATTTGACAGCGCATGCAATGCACAGCAAGAAGAAAGCAGTCAGCTTCGTTAGCCCTTATGAGGAGATTTGAAATAACCGGTTAATAGAATATGTATGGAATCATTTATTGAAATGTGCCACAACACAACATTATAAGATATATGTTTATTCACTATAAAATAAGATATGTTGATATCAGCTGTTTTAAGTTAGCGTTACAATGCATCATGGGTCAACACACAGCGTGCGAATTTCTGCACACCTCAGGCAGCTTCTGCTCTCTATTCTCGTCGAACATACAAATCAAGCTTTAGAGACAATCTCAGAATTTATCCACGCGTTTCTTCATCGGCGTGGAAGAACCAATCATATTTTTAAAAAACGAGCCCACTCAAAAAATGAGCATGCGCCTAAACCAACCGAATCAATACGCGCATGAGCCTTCAAAGCGAGATACAAGAAAACAACTGCTTTAATGTTGGGAATTATTATGATATAATTAGTTAAATAAGCAGTGTGTACGTTGTGTGTGTGTGTGTTTGTGTTATTTGTTTCATTACGTCACACAATAATTAGAAAACATCCATTACGACAAAAATCTAAACAATCTGTTTATTCACTAGAAAATTATATAGGCCTATATTAAAAATTAGATGTTTTAGATTTGTGTTTATCTTATAGATTTAAGCTAGTTTATAAGTCGTATGCTGTTATGATCAGTCAGTTAAGAAATTGAAAGTTTTTATTATTTTATTATTTAGCACCACGTCTTACTACCCGTTCGGGTTATACGCTTTAAGTACTAATTACGCTAATGGATTGGGAATTGGGAAGGTTGAATTAGAGGAAGTGAACCCGCATTTGCGTGGAGGGAGAGTGTAAAATCGTTTAGGAAAAACCCCACTCAGTTCACCCGACCGAGATTCGAACCTCGATCTCCCCATCCTCAGCAGTCGAGCTCTACATGACAAGCGCGTTAGCCAACTACGCCACCGAGGCGGGTAATTGCAAGTTAAAGCTCTCAAATGAAATAAAGTAAGAATGTGGGAAAATACACCTGCAGCCCGCTTAAACCACTCTCCAAGTGCATCATGTAAACGATTGGTCCAATCGATAACTATTTTTTTAGCACAGGGTCCTAATAACTGTTCGGGTTATACCGTATACGCTTATGTACTAATTACTCTAAGGGTTTTAGGGATTAGGAAGGTTATATTTTATAGTAAATGTACCCGCATTCACGTGTAGAACAATTTTTGGTAAAAACATCTTCAATATATCCGATCAATATTCGAACCTCGATCTCCCCGTCATCGGCAGTATAGCCTGCTGTGAGAGGAGCGTTAAACCATGCGGCCACCGAAGAGGGTCAAAGTTGTTTTTGCATAATGCAAGATATAGGTTACATATTCTATAATCTACATCTAAGGGGGGAGAGGGGGGGAGAGAGAGAAACTGGTGCTCCCAGATCTACTAATGTCCGTGTCTTGTGTGGCTAGCCCTAAATCCAGACATGATTATTCGATGTTTATCATTAAAT
The DNA here is from genome assembly GCA_039000515.1 of Timema cristinae. Classification (NCBI taxonomy): domain Eukaryota; kingdom Metazoa; phylum Arthropoda; class Insecta; order Phasmatodea; family Timematidae; genus Timema; species Timema cristinae. Next base: position 26,693,056 of record JBCFYV010002255.1, read on the forward strand.
TACCTCTGTATATAAATTTAAATTTTACGTGCCTCCTTGTATGTCTTTGCGTTCACGCGTACCCCAGGTTGAATACCACTGAGCTAGAGGAATGCTTGGAACCTTTATTTTTAGAACGCACACAAAAACAGCCGACCAGAGCAGAATATTCTGTTTCGACTAATTGGGAGCAAGCAAGCGCACCGCGGTTAAAGAGCTTCATTACGTGATCCAATCTACAAACTTTCCAATTACTCGCAGGGCTGGCTGGACGGGTACTCCGCGACTGGCACTGACAAGGGAGGCCAGAGGTTCAAACCTGACCGGTTGTAAGAGGGCTGCGTTATTTATGTGAACTGAGAAACTTTATTTACATAAACACAGCGTCGTACTTACTACCTGTTCAGGTTATACGCATATGTACTAATTATGTTAATGGCTTAGTGGTGAGGAAGGTTGTATTTAGGGGAAGTGCACCTATATTCACGTGGAAGGAGAGTGTTAAACCGCCCTCAGTACACATGACCAGAATTCGAAACCGGATCTCCTTGTCATCGGACTGTCTAGTCTAACACTAGAGTTATGCCTTGGACCAAGGGTCTCAGTTACGGGTCAGAGAAGACCATTGAGTTAGATGCATTGGATACCATTTGTCAGTGGTGTAAAGCGAAGAAGTGGAAGGGCGAGACCCCTGGCATATGCTGAAGCAGCGGCAAGGTGCAGATTCCCACCTTCGAGAAACTACCATATCCCCTCCACAGTCTGTCAACTGGGCAACATCATCACTCCAAGCACTTTCTGAATATCATCAGAAAATATAATGATTAATTTCAAATGACTTCTTTCGGGGCAAAGGTTGTGTCAGAAGGCCAGGTCAAGCCAGGTGTAGCCCAGGATGGGCAGCTTACTTCCACCATCACAGCAGGACCCGAATTTCTGCAACTTTACTTTGTGGGGGATGACGAGAAGGAAACAACTCTCAGGTGTAGCAATTTCACTTATGTGAAACCTGGTTTAGTTGCCAGCTGCAGAAGATGTTGCACGATAACAACAAATATGTGAAGGATTTCAAATCGGCCATGGATACTATTTCTATATATAAAAAGGAGTTTAAAATCATTGTCCATGCTGACCAGAAGTCCAAGGATAGTCACAGAAGTCGATTCTACGCACCCACCACAAGTGAGGTAGCTTTCATGATTGTGGGTCAGGTATTCGAGAGAAGAAACGTCAAGCTACACAGTTGCAACAACACTTTAACTAGAATCAGCGAAGACCCACAGAGCCTACGACACCCTGAAGTACCCCTCATGTTTTGCTATGGTGAAAATGGTTATTCAATCGCGTTGCCTAAAGTTGACCCCACAGCCAAACTCCCTCTCAAGAAGACAGTTTCTGCAGCCATGTTTTACTCATAACGAATTATGGTAAGAGAAGAATAACAGAATCACCTGCATCTTTCCCGTAGTCTCCCCAATCAGTTCCTGGTAGACATGTATGCAAATATCGAAACAGAGAGGTTAAACGTCATCAGAAACAATCAGCAGAAGTTGAGGGTCGAGAACGATATTCACCTGCAAGATGCTGGGAAAAAGAGTAACGCCAATGTGATTGAGTTGGGTCAAATGTTTATCCTGCCTTCTTCCTTTACCGGTAGACCCCGCTACTTGCATGAGTGAACGCAGGATGTCATGACGTACGTGCGCCACTACGGCTGGCCTGATTTATTCATAACATTTACCTGCAATCTGAAATGGAAGGAGATAGCAGAGGCCTCCCTATAAGATCAAAAGGCTCAGGAATGCTCGACATATTGTGCCAGGTTTTCCATATAAAAGTGAAGATGATCATGAATCTATTAACAAGAGGAAGAATTTTCTGGAGTATGAGGTGCTTTATGTACTCGGTGGAATGGCAGAAGAGAGGCCTCCCACACATTCACATCCTGCAGTGGTTAGAGATCAGGATCTCGCGATAACTTTTCGATCAAATCATAAGCGCTGGGATACCAAACTCTGAGGTAGATCCTGCCCTGTACGAAATAGTGAAGAGCAACATGATCCATGGACCGTGCGGCAATTTCTACAAAAGTTCTCAATGCATGTCAGCATGTCTCCATGCGGCACCAAGCGGTACCCTCGACCCTTCATCAGTGAAACCCAGACAGGGGACGGTGGATATTCACAGTACTGGCGAAGATCACCGAATGATGGAGGCTTCATTGTCTAAGTCAATGGAATGGAGCTGTACAACCACTGGGTGGCACCGTTCAGCCATGTGTTATCTCGTACCTTCCAGGCTCCCATCAATGTTGAGTACTGCAACTCAATTAAGTAGTTAAAATATATACGCAAGTACGTCAACAAGGGCAGTTATCAGTGAGCATTCGCACTAGAGAACGATAAAGATGAAGTTACACTTTACCCAAATGAACGTTATATCAGCAGTTCGGAAGCTGTCTGGCGGATCCTTGAATTCCTTATTCATGAGAGATATCCCTCCGTGGTCCACCTTGCAGTGCACTTTGAGAATGGCCAAAGAGTATAGTTCAGAGAAAACAGTGTGTGATAGACAAAGTCAACAACCTCCCAAAATGACCCTCAAGAATTACTTCGAACTGCGCAAGATTGACGACTTTGCCAAACAGCTCCTGTATCACGAAATTCCTTCTTACAATGTTTGGAAAGACAACAGGTTCAGCAGAAGGAGGCAAGGGAAGGACGTCCAAGGTCACCCTGGAGTGAAGAAGGATCATGTTTTAGGCAGAGTGTACACAGTTCACCCTAAAAACTTGGAGTGTAATCATCTGTGCCTCATGCTCCACGAGGTACGAGGACCAACATCATTCTCAGACCTAAAATCAGTAAATGGTCAAATTTATCCCCCATTCCAGTTCGCTTGCAGAGCGTTGGGTTTGTTGGAAGACGTTGGTCACTGGGACAAAAACTTTGGAAGAAGCGGCCTTATCTGACTCTCGTTTCAAACTGAGAGAACCTTTTGCAATCATGGTGGTCTCATGCCAGATTTCAGACCCGATTCTGGTGTGGGAGAAGCACAAGGACAGTTTCACTGAGGACATGAAATGGCAGATGGCTAAGGATTGTCCAGAGATTGGTGCCCAGCAGATTCTGGACATGATATACAACAAGTGTCTGAAGTTGTTGGCAGATGTGGTGGTTTCAATGGCAGGACATACTCTCAAGCACTACAGCTTGCCTGAAACAACGCGTGATGCAGGGGGGTAAAACTGCCCATTCTGCCTTCAAACTCCACTTCAATCTGAATCATACAGAAACCCCCATATATAACATTTCAAAAAACAGCAATATATCCTAGGTGCTTCTAAATTGCAAATTTGTCGTATAGGATGAATGTACTGTCACATAAGGGGGAATAGAGGCTCTAAACCATATTTTGCAGGACATTTGCATCTGTGACAAGCTGTTGGGTGGTGTTACTGTCTTGCTGGTGGGGGAATTTAGGCAGACCCTGCCAGTAACACCCCGGGGGACCCAAGCCGATAAAGTCAAGGTCTGCCTTAAATCATTATACCTATGGCCGAAAATTCAAAGGCTGTCATTAGATAAAAATATGAGTGTTCATCTGAAAAGTGATAGCACGTCTGAGGAGTTTACATACAATCTGCTAGAATTGAGAGACGGCAAGTTGAAGGAGATAGATGGAGAGATAAGACTTCCTTCTAGAATGTGTCAATTATTTAAGGACAAGAATAGTATGACCAGAATCATTTGCCCCGACCTAAAGAACATAAGACAGAAGCCTATATCATGGTTAAGGGAGAGGACAATTCTAACTTCTAGAAACGATAAGGCAAATGAGACCAACAACCTCCTGCTAAGCATGTTTGTCTCGGCGGAGATGGCCTATCAGTCAGTGGACTCAGTAGTGGAGGTGAAGGACGCTGACCACTACCCGGTAGAGTTTTTGCACACCCTCAACCCGCCTGGGCTCCCTCCTCACACTCTTCTCTTGAAGGTTGGTGCACCCATTGTGGCGCAATTTAAGCCCCCAAAGCTGTACAATTGAAGCAGACTGCAAGTGAAGGCCCTCCATTTTAACGTCATCGAGGCAACTATCTTCACAGGGTGTGGTTATGGGCCGACAGTATTTATACCACGCATTTCCCTCATTCCTTCGGATTACCCCTTCGAGTTTAAGAGAGTTCAGTTCCCCCTGAAAGTTTGCTTTGCAATGACCATCAACAAGACTCAGGGTTAGACATCGATGGAAGTGGGGGTTGATTTAAGGGAATACTGTTTCTCCCACGGCCAGCTCTACGTATCATTCTCCAGGGTGAGCACACTAAGGAGCCTGGTTGTGCTGACGCATGAGGGAAGTATGGATAACATCGTATACCAGGAAGTCCTTTCAAAGTAGGCAGCCACATAGTGAATATAACAAGCATAAGCAAGGGAGTCTGCTAAGCAAAATTATCCAACAAAACCATGATTTGGCAGTAAGAAAGGTGGCCTGCCAATCAAAGTTTCCCATGACCCGGACATGACAGAGAGACGATGTATGGTCACCTCCTCGTGGTAGTTAACTCCGTGGTGTAATAACGCTAAGAACCATAACAGCTATCACATAATGTCTTACCATATCACACTATTTATATATTTAAAAAAAAATTGCCGACTCAATAAGCTACCAAAAATACGAAACCTGCGCGAAGCAGGTCACAAAAAAAAATATAACATGAAAGGACACTAGATATTTACAATATTTAAAGTCATAAAAATGTACATAAAAGTTAAAAACCTTTTTTACATTAAAAACATATATAAACATAATAAAACATATAATTTTATCTTATTTAAAAGAAAATGATCATGTTTTAATAAGTTAATAATGTAATAAGGGTTCTTAAACTTATATGTACATGTTTATTATTTAAATATTGTAAATAACTTTATATTATATAATCTATCAACACGCTTCACATTAAGCATTTTATTTTGTTATTTTTATCGAATAATTTCTCATAACATTAAAATAAATTTCCTTACTAAGTCTTAATAGTTTTTAAAACTTATTAATATATTTAATCAGACTTAATGTGTGTTGCTCTCCGTGTTCGATTAATTAATTAATTAGCTAATGTGTTAGGGAAGGATAAGGTTGAAAGTAGGTGAAATGTAACCACATAAACTTGAAGGGAGAGTGGGAATACATTTATAAAAAAAACACACACAGCACAGAAGGGATTCGAACCCCGATCTCTCCATCACCGGTAATCCAGTCAAACTAGAGTGACGCGTTAGACTATGTGACCATTGATGCACACCAGGTTATTTTATATCGGCACATTACTTACAATATTAGCTAACTTAAATATATAGCAGACCTAACGACCCACCCCCGGCCATTATACGATAGTGGAAATTCACATTTCAACGTTTTCATTTATTCAGTCATTCGGAGAATCAAACCTGGGATCCTTGGATTAGTAGGTACACACGCTACCAATTGAGCTAAGGTGTCGGACCGGTTAGGTAATAAATAACTTGTACTAGTTTTATTACTGATTTTTATAGAGGTCAACCCCGGTGGTTTTAGAGTAAAGTGCACGCCTCAGGATCCGATGTTAGTGGGTTTAAACCCAGCCAAGGTCCACAGATTTTTCTCGAGCGATACAAGTCCGTAGCACAACTTCCTTCGGAGGGGAAGTAAACCCGTTATTCCTACGTCAATTGTGGCATGTAAATAACCCTTGAAAGTATGTGAAAATACTTTCCTGGCAAAATTGATAGGTTCTTTCGCTTTCGCTCATAGAAATTCTCGTGTGCTGATATATTGTAAGTTAAGAAAGTGCACGTTAAATACCTCAAATAAATAAAATAAAAAGCCAAACAGAAACATCATCTTGTAATGTACGGGGCAGTAGCCCATTCAAGCACCACTAACACGAAGATGTGTTCGCTGCCACAAGCTGGGGGGAAGCCCCTGAATGTTCCAGGAAAAGATCGAATGGACTGAGAGGCGCTAGGCAGATTTTGTGTGGTTTCTGTCGCGAAAAAAAAATCTAGAAAAAAAAACCTAGAGACGCAAGTCCTGAGGGCACATGGGTTGTTAACGGTAATTAGGAGGGAATGATAAGGGGACAGGAAGGGGTGAAGGGAGAGAAGGACATGTACTTGACCTACTTCCCCCCCCCCATCCCCCCAAATAAACAACAACAGATTCAACAGACAGCGAACATAATGTGTTTGGTTCAAACTCGGAGGAAGTTGAAGACCTATAGAACGTAATCTATACTAATATTATAAAGAGGAAAGATTTGATTTTTTGTTTATAATGGGTAAACTCAAAAACTACCGAACTTATTTTAAAAATTATTTCACCAACATAAAGCTACATTATCAGCGAGTAACATAGGTTATATTTTATTTTGAAAATTTAATTTATTCCTCATAAAAATGTCGATAATATATTATATATTCGTTGGAAAAAAAAGTTGTTGAAGGAAAAGTGGGGTTGGTGAAAGGTGGGGCGATAGGGGCGAGGAAAGAGGAATGAGATGAAAATAGGAGGGAGGATAGAAAGAGGGAGGAGGTTAAAACAGTGATGGTAGGACTTTTTTTTAAGTAAAAAAGTTTTGTTTTTATATTGACATGATGGATGATTTGAAGCTTTGTTTTACAGGATTCCTTACAATATTTTTTTTACGGGGAAGGGGGCTAGTAAAAAATTAATAGGGACCCCAAATCGATGGTCGCGGGGTCCCTGACTTAATTCTCGTAATATAGTATCGGATAAGCAGAGATGAAGTCAGAGTTTTAAACCCAACCGGGTGTATTGAGGTTGGCTTTTATCTAAATGGCTTCCCACTCAACCTCAACGAAACTTAAGGTACATTTCTTTCAAATACTACCTTCCTCCTCTCTAATCCCTTAGGCAATTGGTCGATATATCCCAGGTGTATTTTAATTGGTGTCAAATATTCCCCCAAACATTAAGAAACGTTCATATAAACATGGGTCTAGCTAGAAACGTTTAGTCTTGTAGTTATTAAAGGTTTTCCTCGTAGATGGATTGTTAATTAGTTATCCAATGAATGGCTTGCTCGGTTTTAACCCGATGCATTATTACCTTTGGGAATATTTAAAGACCAATGCTTACGCAACTCCTGTTTCTGATGTTGAGGTTTTAATTGTAGAGATGGGACAGTACCAATTTTTCTATTCTGATTCTTAAATTTTTACCTCGATTCCTCGATACTCGATTTTTATTTGAATAGGGCTGAAATTAAGTGGGAATGGCCATATTGGTGCAAGAAAACATTTTATTTACCTATGTTAATAGAGTAATATATTTTTAGTGGAAATGTAAAATACATTTCTGCCGTTGGTTGCGATAATTTGGTTTAAAGTTTAGTATACATTTATATTTTCACATTAAAATATGGTGGATACATTTAAGTGTCGGTTATTTACCACTATGGATACCTTTAAGGAATGGTTTAAAAAGGCAGAACTAATATGGCTGCCGTGATAAATGAGCCTTTTATAACAATTTGATTTTATTCTAGAAATTTCCGTAAACGTCTATTAAATATTAATTAGACTTTAAAAACATTTTTGCCTTTACAAATTATAAGTCATGATTTTAATTTTGGCTTTAACATTTTGGAATAAACTTTACCTATATTATGACTTAATTTGTGACAATAAATTTGCAAAATAATAGTTATATATTTCTTAACACAGGGTTGGTATCAGTTAATAAAGTTTGTTTGTGTTTTTTCTTGAATGCATCATGCTACTACGGTAAATATGTTTACATATTGAAGAAAAGATCAGTTTTTAGGTTTTAAAATTTAATCAATGATTTTTTTAAGTTTCATTCTATACAAATAAATGGATTGATTAACGAAAAAACGCTTTACGAACGGCCTTTAAAATTTGACATCCATGAATCTCCTAATAAAGCATTCACGAACATTTACACGTATCTTTAGGAATCGATGCTTCAAGAATCCAGGCATTTTCTCGATTATCGATTCCCTTGATACCCTTAACAATATATAGGTATAAAGGAATCGAATTTCCCATCCATCTAGTTTTAAGAGAGCGCATTGTGAATATATGTGAGTAAATACGTTAACACCTCAGGTTGTGTTCAACAGAGTACGTCAAAGCATGGAACTCAGGGTTCAGAGGATGCATTGAATTAAGACATCAATTTGAACAATTTTTGTAGCAAAATTATCTGTCTTGTGTTTGTCTCTGTTAAACTTTTGTCTTGTTTAGTTGCATTACTTCTTCTGTTGGATTGATTATTGATTGAACAACAAAATTCCCCTACCTCAGTTACTAAACGTTTGTAAACCAAAGTTCATATGAATATTCTTAAGGTTTGGTGGATTGAAATATGCACCCAGAATATTTGACACCAATTAAAATACACCCTGTATGTATGTATATATATATTAACCAATTAATATATACACCTTATAATTATGAATGTATATATATATATATATTTAACCAATTAAAATACACCCTGTATGTATGTGTGTGTTTATATATATATATATATATATACATACAGGGTGTACTTTAATTGGTTAATGTGTATATATAAAATACACCCTGTATATATATATATATATATATATATATATATATAGTATATATATAATACATACGGGTGTATTTTATTATTATATATATATAAATACTATTAATACATTAACAATAATACACCCCGTATGTATATATTATATATATATATATATATATATAAACCAATTAAAATACACCCTGTATGTATGTATATATACATATACAGGGTGTATTTTAATTGGTTAATATGTATATATATATATAGTGTGTTTTAATATTAATAATAATTATTTTTATTATCTAATATTAATAATAATTATATAAATTAAAATACACCCTATAAATATATATACAGGGTGTATTTTAATAAATATATAATGTAGCCTAGCCTTTATACATACATACATACACCTGTATTTATAATGACATATATATATATATATATATATCCTGCATAATATAAAACAATAGGATATAAATTAGTTGTTTGGAGCTTTATCTGCAGTTTTATCAGTAATCGCGAACGTATAAATGTTTACCCGCCTTGCTAGTATTACTGTTGATTGATATACGTGCAGAGCTTTACCCATATTAAGTTAGATCACACCCACAAAAAAAAATCGTATGGTTGTATATTATCTCGTTACATCAAGCAGAGAATTCCAACCAAGGATGTTCCGAAATCCACAGTCTGAGAAACACTGGAATTTGTTTTTCCCGTAAGGAACTAAACAAATTACCCCACAATGACGTGTTATTACGGTGATGTTCACACGTGGAATGTACTCGTACTTCAGCTTACACACCGACGCACAAAACGTAGGCGCTGACACTTTTTCCCATCATTATTTGCCAAAGTACAACCAACGTAATACAGAGCATCTATTTGTAATGGTGTGTTACATTTAAATGTCTTAAAAAGAGCTTATTTTATTTTATTTACTGTTTCTAATCTTGTGATAAGTGCGTGTTAGTGTAGCATGTACAGTCAACTCTCGATTCTACGACCTTTCACGGTTCCCTGGAAAAGGGTCGTTATTTCGAAGGGGTCGTTATTGGAATTTTAACAGATTTTGTTCCACCCCTGACCTTCATACGAAAAAATTGCATTTTTTAGACAACAAATAGCGTGAGTCATCAAAAATCGTTCACAAAATCCAACCAAAAACGTAACCAAATCAAAATAACAATGTTAAACAATAGCATGGGTCGTCAAAAATTGTTCACAAAATCAAACCAAAATAGTAACCAAATCGAGAATCGAGATAAAACAATGGCAAAAGCAAGCCTGGCGCGTGATGTAGCGGCAGTCACGCGCGGGTAAACATTGTCTTGCTTGTGGGAGGGGGTGGACAGAGTCAAGTGCTATTGGCTGGCATTGATGAGGTGGTGTCTATTTTTATACCTGATCCACCCCAGTTACTAGTAATACAGCGTTCACAAAGATAATTGCGACGCAGCGACCTAAATAAATGCAATAAACACATTTTACAGCCGATTTCCTTAAACTTTTCAACCTTTTTTCCCACATTTTTCACGGTTCCCCAAAAAAGGGTCGTTACTTCGAGAGGGACGCTATTCCCGGGGTCATAGAATCGAGAATTGACTGTATCTCTTTTATATTCTCTGAGAGAATTTCTGGATTTCGACTGACCTTAGAATGTATACCCTGTCTACCCTTGCCGGATTACGCGAAGGCCCTATCTTATCAGCTGTAACATATTTTAACATATCAAGGTATTAAGTAACCTACTCCAGTCTCCACTATCTTCATATCGTTTTGTACCAAAGATGTTTATAAGTACTTTGTTTTCGAACACACTAAATTGTCACGAGCATTTTGGAATCTGATGCTAACGTTCCTTCTTGTTAAAAAAAAAGGTATAATATAGATTCAAGTATGCGCAATACATATATTCAACAAATGCTGAGAAGACTATAGTTATGGTGAAGAAAAACCGAATGTATCTAGGGAAGCATTTTGTATTTATTTTAACCCAAAATAAATATCACCATAAACACTGGGAAAAAAATACTGACCTTAACTCGTGTTCCCTTTCTCTATAATTGACATAAGTGTTTATAAAACCAATAGTCTCTGAACCATAAGCATATATATTTATATTCATGTCTTTTAAATGTGAAATTTATTGCTATGCTCTTTGATGGACAGAGATGTTCCTTTATTTATGTTTCTGTAACAATGAATATTATTTCATTATGATCTTCTATTTTTGTTGAGTGTTTCTGCAACAATTGTTTATTATCTCGTTTCAAAAATCTTACAAACAAAACTACAACACTATTGTGAGTAATTCCTGAGATCTAAGCGATTTTTCCAAAACTCGTGGTTATTTCTTCTTGTACTTCCTTTTACAACATATCTTAAAGGGGGTGTTTAGTAAGATCAAGTCCTCCCTTGAAATATTACTAGTAGTTAATTTTTTGCATTTCCATTCATTGGCTAAGCTAGTAGCTTATTAAAGTTTTATAAAATTCATAGCACTTACTGTGGGTCCGGGGTTCAATCCTCGGTCCCGGCACATATTTATCTGATTGCCAAACCCTTCCTTCACCTCTGACAAGACGTATATAAATCACAACTTATGTATATGTAGAATGCCAGGCCTCTACCGAGGTTCGGATCCCACGTTAAACTGTAAGTCCTCCATTTCATCTCACAATCACCCTACCATTACACATTAGCGTAAGCGCGTATAACCCAACGGGTAGTAAGACGCGGTAATAATATAATAATAATAATAATAATAATAATAATAATAATAATAATAATAATAAAATAAACTCATTTACTTTTCATAGCTCTAGTTTTCCAGTGGCGGGGGGATCTGAGATTTTATCCCAGTCTGATGTATTAAGATTATTACAGTAGCCCCATGGCTTCTTTGGTGCTGACTGACAGCTCACAGCTGACAACTGACGGCTTTGAAAATTTACCAGACCAAATTATGTATCCCTACGCCGAACCACATGGTCTGCATAGACATATATCACTTCTGACAGTTAAAATTTAGGTATATACCTAAATGTTGACTGTCAGAAGTCAGCTGTGAACCCTCAGTCAGCACCAAAGATGCCATGAGGCTACTGTACTTCCTAAATGATTTCCCACTCTCCCTTCGCGATAATGAAGGTACATTTCCACTTAATTCTACATTTATAATCTCTAACATGTCATTGTGATTAAATCCGTAAAACCAGTATGGGTAGTAAGACGCGTTGAAAAAAAATCCCGCTATTTCCCGCTGGGGGAATCCCCCACGAGTCACAGTGGTTAAAAACACCCTTCTCACCAGGTATTGATTGGATTTGATTGAAAAAGTTTGTTTGCATATAGCCGCAGAGAAAGTTTAGGAAACAAAACTATGTGCATTACATAGTTCGTTGTTTTGTTTTTTATATAGTTAACATTACGAAAGTGTCTCAGAGTTCCAGTTGAGTTACGACCTTGCGAGACAGATTGTTTGTCATTCCCGTCACTGCGGACGGTTACTTCAACTAGACATGCCTGTAGCCAACGCTCCACCGCCAGAGTCGATTTCCCACCGCTGCGCAGCGCCACTTTACATGCAACTCGTATGATTACTATGGGCCAGTATGGTCCAACCAGCGTCCCGCGGGCTATATACGGCCCACGCTCACGGGAACTGTATTAATTATTATTATTATTATTATTATTATTATTATTATTATTATTATTATTATTATTATTGTTATCAACGCGTCTTACTACCCGTTCGGGTTACATGCACTTGCGCTAATGGGTAATGGTAGGGTGATTGTGAGATGAAATGTAGGACCTGCAGTTTAACGTGGGATCCGAACCACGATGGAGGCTTGGCATTCCCACAATACAAGTTGTGATTAATACACGTCTTGTCAGAGGTGAAGGAAGGGTTTGGAAATCAGATAAATCTGTGCCGTTACTGAGGATTGAACCCCGGACCCCAGCACAAAAGTCTGACACCTTACCCCCTAGACCACCAGGCCACCTTCGGCAAATGTAGCCTCATAATATCATGGAGGAAAGTTAAAGGGAACCCCTCTGTCAAGATGTGGAATAATAAAAATAAAAATATTCATTTAAAAAGGTATTATTTGCAATTTATTATGCATTTATTTGACAAAGTAATTATATGCATTTTTTGCATTAATGATAGTAAATTATGTATTATATATTTATGCATTATATTTGATTATAAATATATATATAGTGCTAAAGTGGTTTTGTCAACCTGTGTGTGGGCGTGCGCGTGCATATTTCATAATCCATTTATTAGAGATTAATCCTAAACTTTTTTGTTGTAAAATGTGTAAGATTATACACACACAAAAAAAAAGTTGTATACAAGCAAATTAAAGTAATTGGTATTTAAGTCATCGACGTCAGTAGTCTTAGAGTACAGTGCTCACTTCAGGAGCCGATGTTCATGGGTTCAAAACCCAGCCGGGATCGAGGATTTTTTTTTTTTTTAGCACAACTTCCTTGGCGTCGCGCACTAAGTGGATGCTATGTGGACACTTGCGTGGGATTGATTGCGTCATCATAGGTTTAAAAGTTGGTGCGATAGTGTGCTCGGGACCACACTATCTGTACACTAAACATTCACTAACGTTATTGCATACCCCCCTTAGTCTTGTGTAGCGAAAGTTTTTAACGGATTACAAGGAAAAAACACTGAGAGTTAAAATATATTGAGACGATATGCGTTTGATTTGCTCTTTCATTCAAAATAGGTTTAAAAAAATATATATCCTCCTCTCTCGGGGCCCACCTTATTGCCCCGTTGGTAGTTACGGCCCTGAAAAGAACCCTGGAAGGTATGTGAAAATACTTTTTCGGCAGAATTGGTATACCTTTTCGTTCTCGTTAATAGAAAATTATTATGTGCTGATATAATAATTCGGTTCATAAAGTGCACGTTAAATACCTCAAATAAATATTATATAGTTTTATTAAGGTTTTTTTTTTAAGCTTTTATTAAAGTGATGAGATTACAAATATATCTTCGGCCCACGGTGTAAACTACTTATCAATTTGACCTTGGTATGAAAAACGTTGGATCACCTTACTTAAGGTGAAGTAACGAATCGTTTCCGATTCTAAGGTTAAAATTCCCCAAATAATACAATTTAATATTCGATTTTTTCCCCTGATTTGTTAAATAAATCATTGCAAGAAGATGATTTCCTCAAATCAATACCATGCTATCATATTCAAAATAACCAAGGTTCTGACAAATAATTGTTTTACATAACCTTTTTACTACCTGTTCAGGTTATACGCACTTACGCTAAGTGTAATGGTAGGGTGATTGTGAGATGAAATGGAGGCCTACAGTTTATAACGTGGAATCCGAACCACGGTGGAGGCCTGGCATTACCCACATTCACAAGATGTCTTGTCAGAGGTGAAGGAAGGGTTTGGTAATCAGATAAATCTGTGCCGGGACCAGGATTGAACCCCGGCCGCCAGCACAGAAGTCTGACACCTTACCCCTAGACCACCAGCTCACCTCATATGTAATAATTACGATACAGTGTTAGGGATGATTAAGGTTGAATTTAAAGAGAGTGTACCCAAATTTGCGTGGGAGAGTGGAAAACCATTTAGGAAAAAACACTAGGATTCAAACCCCGATCTATTCATCATAGGCAGCCCCATAAAAAATACTTTGCGCCAAATGAATATCACGAATAATATAATACATGATTTTTTTTAATGTTAAAAAAAGGTTATTTTAATAATTTATAATGCCAGGCCTCCACCGTGGTTCGGATTCCACGTTAAACTGTAGGTCCTTCATTTCATCTCACAATCACCCTACCATTACACATTAGCGTAAGTGCGTATAACCCGAATGGGTAGTAAGACGCGGTGCTAATAATAATAATATAATAATAATTTATATATGTAATAATGGTTATAATTTTATGTAATCACACAATATGTTTTTACTTTATGGTAACAACACAATTTCATATTTTGAGGCAAATTATGGTAGTGGGGTAGTAACACAAGCTGCCCTCTCTCCCCCCTTTTCACTCCACCACAATAACGAACGAATCGGCCAGCTCGAGTCAAGCCGTTTTTGTTTTTTTCGATTCACCCGCCTCGGTGGCGTAGTTGGCTAACACGCTTGTCGTGTTGAGCTCGACTGCCGAGGATAGGGAGATCGAGGTTCGAATCTCGGTCGAGTGAATTGGGGGTGGTTTTCCTAAATGGTTTTCCACTCTCCCTCCCCACAAATGCGGGTTCACTTCCTCTAATTCAACCTTCCCAATTCCTAATCCATTAGCGTAATTAGTACTTAAACATATAACCCGAACGGGTAGTAAGACACGGTACTAAATATTATTATTTTTTAATTCGAATGATTCTGAGTCCGATATCTTTGTTCAGTTAATAAAGTGTCTACCTACTGACCTAAGGACCCCGGGCTCAATTCCTGGCATGGCCGAAAAAGTTATCATCGGTGGAAAGTGGATTCCCCCTTTGACGGTGATGAATTAACTGAATGTTGTGCCTTACTGGGTTTAGGTTAGTTTATAAGTCTTGCGCTGATAATATAACTAAGTTCAGAAAGTCCACATAACATATCTCAAATAAATTGATTTGGCTAAAAGAATAATCGAATGAATCGATTGTTCAAATTATTCGACTATATTCATTCGATTATGCCCAAACAAGATGTGACTCGCCACAGATCTTACTCGCTCCAAGTGTCGACGATCCCTTCCAGAAATATTTGACACTCACCTCACACCAGTGACCTCTCTAAGCCGCGATCACGTGATATCGTGTTAACTAGCCCAAGGTCAGGTCAGCAGGCACCCAAGTCATTCTACTAGGTCTAGGTCGGGTAAGGTCAGCTGTGTTTTATTGTGTTGAGCCACGTAGCTCAAGTTGATCCACCACATTGCCAAATTTTATTTTATTTTATTCAATCGTTTGTTTTCAGTTTGTGCTCATATGTGCCCAAGCTTGAACATTTGTGCTGTAAATATAAGTATTCTAAATCAGTGGTATTTAACTTTTTTTTTTTGTTCGCATACCTTCAAATAAAACCTCCCTTCAATTTTGTACCCTAAAGTTGTTGGGGCATAATGCAAGTTATACGTATTATATTATATAATATATCTAAAATATGACTTGCAATCCTAGATCACATGTATTTACATGCGGGTCTTTTGTGGCTAGCCCTAAATCTGGCCCTGGTTATTCAGAGTTTAACATTAAATTTTAATATATATACACAAAATGTGGCATTTAAATTACAACTACCGTCTCCAGCACCAAAACAGTAATTTTAGCATGGTTGTTTTTAAAAATTGCAATAAAATTATGGTCACTTTGTTTAATCTCACTAGTGAATGTGGAGAATGCTAGGCCTCCCCGTGGTTCGGATTCCACGTTAAACTGAAGGTCCTCCATTTCATCTCACAATCACCCTACCATTACACATTAGCGTAAGTGCGTATAACCCGAACGGTAGTAAGACGCTGTGCTAATAATAATAATTTAATCTCACCAGGATCTATGGGGACCTGGGGTGATCACCTATCATTAAATACAGCACTGTGTGTGGTGTGTATATATACATTATACACATGCAATCAAACAAAATAGGATATTTTTGCGTCATTAGCTACTTAGCAGCACCGTGTGTACATATAAATATATTTAATACATATTTATGTGTATGTGTATGTACATATCCATAGATGTGTATATATACATATAGATACTATTGTTTCATCAGAAAAATATGTCTTTCCCTTCTTAATATTTATCTTCCAGGTCTAACGTAACATTATTTTAAACACCCTGAATTCTGACCCAAGGTCACGCTCTAGTTAGTAATAATATTCGTTGGGAAATCCTGTGGTCTACGCTTCAGATCACGAGTTAGCCACCAACATAAATATAGCCTGGCTCTCGGTATGATAGTATTTTAATTCACCCAGCCCAAGTGAGGCGAGTAGATTTGATATCTTAGAAATTAAAGTGAGAGTGTATGTTATAAACGCGAGATCATGGCAAGTGTGTTTGCATTTTTTGCAAAAAAAAAACAGTATTTTTAGTTAAAGTAAATCGAATAATTCTCCAGTAGAAACATAAAGTTCAATTTTCTTCATATGGACCTCAACAGTTCTTGAATATCTGTCATGGGTGTCCTGAATTTTAATACCAGCTTATTTCTTGATTTAAAATGTTTCTCATTTAATGTTGCTATGCTCATGACAGATTAGGCCTATTCAACAAATGTTGGTATCACCATGTGAAGAAAATTGAACTCTATGTTTACTTGAGAAATATTTTATTTATTCTGGCTAGAAAAAAATAAATAAAAACAACTACAATAAACACTGGCCTTTTTTCACGCCTCCTACATTCCCACATTGCTATATACTTGAAAGGATACGTCATTAATATGCGATATTTATTATGGAATGTTTGATCTAAAACTTTAAGACCACTAAAAAAAAAAATCCTCATTGTTCTAAAATTTTCTGTTGTGACCCTATTAAATGTTACTTTATTATTTAAGAAATGCTAGACATATGTTTCTCACCATATTCCTTAATCTCATAAATATATCATTTCACATAAAAATGTCTTTGAAAATTAGATAAATTTTCCCCTTTCATGCGTTTTTTTAATCATAAAAAAACTCTCACCATTAGGATAGAACCTGGATAAAAGCTTAATCTCATATTGTCTTGATCATCTCGTATATATTGCTAATGAAATGAAGGTATGAGTTAAAATTCTGACTGAGAACACAAAGGTAATTTTTTTACTAAATGGTTTAACCATCGCCCTCCACGCAAATGCGTTTCTTCGTCAGTGTAATATGCAAAGAGCCCAGACACAAAGCCTAGGGACACGACACACGTATTGGATTCTATGAAAGTTATGCTTTACTCAAACTTTAGTTTTTCTGCTTACATACATAATTTAGTCTATTTCATTGTTTTTTTAACAAAAATAAGTGGACATATTATATGTAATGAGCTATAACGTTTTACTTTTTTTGGTTATGTGGTTAAGGACATTGTCTATCTGTGACGTCATGACAGATCAAGATAGTATTTTCCATATTAACATAAGGTTTTTTCACATGTTGACATTAACAGTTGTGTAATATCTGTTATGAACATAGCGGAATTAGATGAGAAACTCTTTAAATTAAGATAAAAAGTCGTCATTAAATTCCAGGACACTTTGACAGATATTCAACAACTGTTGATATCACCTTGTAAAGAAAATTAAACTCTGTGTTTCTAATGGAGTAATATTTGGTTTCTATTGACCAACAAAATATTTTTAAAAAATGAAAAAAAAAATACTGCCCTTAACTCCTCTTACCTACACTCCCACCTTAAAACATGCCACCCATAGGAGCTGAACCCGTTTCCACGGACAAGAGTCAAATTCCCCTCCTCTACCCGTGTTATAGAGCACTGACCTTGCATAATCACGGTCGCCTTTGATGTTTGACACTTGTCCATGTCATTTACATGACGCGAGTCATCCAGGAACTATGGTATTTGACCATTCTACCCCCCCCCCCCCCCGCCCTACTTCACATCCCAACCTTCTATTTACTCCCTACCATACAGCTCAACTGACGCTAAGCGACCAAGAACCAACCTTCACCACAGACAATGATTGCCGTCACCCGCCTCAGTGGCATAGTTAGCTAACGCGCTAGTTTCAAATTGAGCTAGACTGCCGAGGACGGGGAGATCGAGGTTCAAATCTCGGTCGGGTGAACTGGGGTGTTTTTCCCTAAATGGTTTTCCACTCTACCTCCACGCAAATGCGGGTTCACTTCCTTTAAATTACTTACCAATTTCTAACCCATTAACGTAATTAGTACTTAAGCGTATAACCCAAATGGATAGTGAGACGCAGTGCTTAATTAAATTAAATTATTAAAATTAATTGCTGTCATTGCTGTTCAACATTGTCTGAAATGATAAACAAATTAATGGTACGACAAAATCGCATTGTTTATTACGGCTTGGAAGACATTTTTCTAAAATATATCTTCATTAAACTACCGTTAAGTAAGTTTTCCTCATAAAAACAAACACATCATTTTGTTAATAACAATAAAAACTCAATATATATCCAACGCTTTAAAACAGATGATTATCAACATATTTTATTTTCTAGTGGATAAACGTATATTTTAGATCATTGTCCCGATGTGTCGTGCAACAATCCAATACATCAATAAACACGCTTTACATTAACGAGTTATTTCAAATCTCACAACGGAAAACAAAGCTGTCTGCTAGCTTCTGGTTGTACAGAGTGTGCGTTGACAAATGCGTATTCGCACTAATTTGAGATGGTTGTTTCTTGGATTCGATTGGTTATCCTGTGCGTAACATCTCGAGCAGAGCCTAATAATATATTATTACATTAAGTCTGACTGATCAAAAAATTAACGCAGATATTTGTTGGGATTTTTCTTATCACCGCGTCTTACTACCCGTTCGCGTTATACACCTATTTACTAATTACACTAATGTGTTATGGATTAGGAAGGTTTAATTTAGAGTAAGTGCATCCATATTAGCGTGGAAGAAGAGTGGAAAACAACTTTTGGGGAAAAACCTTAGTATAGCCGAGGGGAATCGAACCCCGATCTCTTCGTCATCGGCAGTCTAGTCCAACATGAGAGTAGCGCGTTAGACCTTGCAATCACTGAAACAGGTTATTTTGAAGTGATGTACTGAACAATTATTTTAAAGGGTTTTATATCTATTTGTTATTTCTTTTTAATCCTTCCACTAAGACTTTAATAAAATTTAGAGAAGCAGTTTACACTTTACAAGTATAATTACACAAATGTGTTAAGAATGAGGAAGGCTCAGTCTCAGAGGAAACGCACCCAGATTTGCGTGGAAGGAAGAGTGGGGAAACCATTTAGGAAAATATATTCTCAATAAACCCGGACGGGCTAGAATCCGGAACTCCAAGTTATCAACTGTCTAGTCTAATGTGAGAGTGAAGCCTTGGACGATTTGGCCACCGAATCTGGTAAAAGCATCTGTATAAATGTAATTTTTTTAATGAATAATTGGAAGGGGTACGTTGTTTGGGTTCATGACCTCGAAAGGAAGGGTACATGGCTGGTGAAAGTTTGGGGAACAATAGATTAAAATGTTCTTTTTACTATGTAGAGCAATTTTTAAACTGAAGCGGCAGGATGTTAAGTTGACAATAAAACCGAAAAAAATAGAGAGAAACGTACAATGGAATTCACTCATCGCCAACATGTACGTAACGCCAGAATGCGCGGTTCCATCAATCATTTCCCCTCCCCTTACCCCTATTATTACCACCACCTTTGGTTTTCCTGCACGTCTCTAATCGGCCACATAGTTTCATGAATACACTTTTTGAGCCAATGACCTTGACATGACAACCGTCTTTTTTTTTAGGGGAGATTAGAAAGCTTGTGATCCATGGTCAGTATGTTTGCAATTTTTATAGTAAAAAAAAAAATACTTTTTTTGGTCAAAAATTTATAAAATATATTTCTTCACTAATAAATTTAGTTTACCCGCTTCGGTTGCCACGTGATTTAACGCGCTTCTATAGCAGTAGACTAGATTGCCGATGATTGAGAGAGCGAGGTTAAAATATCGGTTTTTCACGCTCCCTCCACGCAAATACGGGTAAACTTTCTATTAACATAACCTTCCTCATCCCTAAAACAATTAGTGTAATTTGTACATAAGCGTATAACCCTAAAAGGTAGTAAAACGTGATGCTAAAAAATAGATTTAGTTTGTCTATACGAAGATATGATAATTGTGTTCAACCACGAAATAGCGAATATTGCGTACGGTTGTTATTTTTCCACCCGAGTTGGCCATTGGCCAATTTCAATGATTGACATAAAGAATATGAAGCTGTGTAGGATAATTTTACTTTCTCCCATCAGACCATCGGTATAGGGGTCTTATTTGCTCCCAGAATCACTAACAAATCAATTTTTTTTAACCTTAGCCAGCCTGAGCTAACCTAACCTAAATTAACCTAACCTAACTAACCTAACCTAAACTAACCTAAACTAACCTAACCTAAACTAACCTAACCTAACCTAACCCCCTTTCAATCCAGGGTGTACGCAATTATCACTCTGAAGCTGACCCCTACCTGGGTTGCCCACCTGCTCGACTCTTTGGACGCAATTTTCACTGTTTGCATTGTTAGGACACCGTCTACACATAATTATCTCAACAGTCTTTGAATATTTGTTACGAGCATGACGGCTTTGAACAAATTAATATAAAAAGTCCCTATAAAATGTCAATATACACATACGTGACTAATATCCAAGTGATGTTGGGTTTTAATTTTTTTTATCACCACGTCTTATTAACCGTTTGCGTTATGCAAATACGTAGAAGTTACGCTAATGTGTTAAGTGTAGGGAAGGTTGAATTTATAGAAAGTGTACCCGCATTTGCGTGGGGGCAGAGTGGAAAACAATTGAGGAAATACCACTCTCAGTGCACCCGATCAGGATTTGAACCATAGTTTCCACACCATCGACAGTCTAGTCTATCGCAAAAGTGACGCCTCAAACCATGAAACCACTGAAGCGTGTTTTTGGGATTACAATGTGTATAAAACGCAAATTGTATAAAACTAATCAATTTTTTAATAATTTTGACCATAAATGCTCAACGTGTTTTGCTGTAAAAACTATTAAAATAATCACCTTAACTCGTGTTCCATTTAATCTAAAATTATGATTAGAATTGTTTTGTTTTTTAATATGGAGGCTTACCGCCTACTTGATTTTTTTTCTATTAGTTATCAATTGCAAGAAATAGAATTTTGGAATTTAAGTTACATAGAATGGTAGTTAATTTTATCTCTTTTTCTTTGCAAGAACTATCCCTAAGAATTGTATCGTTCATGTAGTGGTGTTATTATTTATAGCTTTATAAATATATTTTCAAGCATTGACAGAATCAGAGAAAGTATTAGTTATATAAATTCATATTTATGCCTATCCTATATTATCTGACATGACACAAAAATTTGTAAAATTAACCAAGACCTGGGCCTAGTGTTGCCAAACTTCAGTATTCCGGCCCGCGGCCCATGGCCCAGTTTTTGTCATATTCCCTAAATTCAGGGGGCTAAGATATGCCTATTAGTTAGGTACGGTTAGATTATAACGCAGCCGCAAACACCACTAAAATGTTTTTGATGGCCGCAAACCCAACTCTTTTTATTTTTCTGTGGCCGCAAACCTCACTTTAATGTTTAAGGCAGCCGCAAATCCCACTACAATCTTTCGGTGGCCGCAAACCCCATGTAAAAATTCTTTTCCACAAGTGCCAAGTAAAAAAATAACTCCGACAGCACCACCCAAAATTTCATTGGTTCAACCCCCGCTGAGGTTGACGGATTTTTCTTGAGCAATAGAAATAAGTTGCACAACATCCTTAGGAGGGGAAGTAAGGCCATCGGTCCCTTGTCCATAGTGGTATGTAAAATAACCCTGAAAGGTATGGGAAAATACCTTCATCAGAAAAATTGGTAGAGCATTTCACTCTTGCTCTTATAAATTCTCGTGTGTTGATATAATCAATCGGTTCAGAAAGTGGACGTTAAAAACCTCACATTAAAAAAAAAAAAACACCCGGAATCTACTAGTGCTCCGAATGTGTTGTCGACCAAGGTAACCACTCAGCCGCGGGTACGGGAATATATGTATAAGAACATATTATAATATACAGGGTGGCTCACGGAAAAGTAGCCCGCTTCCTGTATCCAGCAGGCGCCTCACTCTGAATTGGAGGAGGTCAATCCCCTTCCACCCATATTGAAACATGAAGAATGAGTCAATAAAGCTTTAAACAAGGAGTTCAATTGCTCATTCTTCATGTCAAAATATGGGTAGAAGGGTATTGACCTCCTCCAATTCAGTGTGAGGCGTCTGCTGGATATAGGAGGAGGGCTACTTTTCCGTGGGACACCCTGTACTTCTAATATGGTTCCGTCTAAAGAAACAAGGTGGCCTACACTTTCGCTACCGCTTGTTTCAAGGAGACTTCGCAAGCTCACGTGAAAGAACTACTGACCTTTCCCAAGGAGACTGCCTTAACTAGACTGGTGCAGTTTGGGAAAGGCCAAACATAACCTCACTTTACTTCTACTTGCTCCACATTTCTCTCACGCCTCAAGTCTTCCTCCTCTCACTGAAGAGAACAAGGCAACTATACTCTGACCACCATAAGATTAAACTGACCGAACAGTTTAAGATGTGGGGCCATCTACGATCCAATCTTCATAGAAAGGGCCTACTTGAATTCAGTTACAAAATATTTCCTTAACTAAATTTAACTTTTCCAACACGATTTCCGCTCTCTTCGATGGCCGCATGGTCTAACGCACTACTCTTGCGGATGACTAGACTGCCGATGACGGGGAGATAGAGATTCAAATCTCGGTCTGGTGGATTGAGTTTTTTCTCAAAATTATTCATCTCCCTCCAAGCAAATGCGGGTACACTTCCTATAATAAACCTTCTTAATAACTATAACCATTGGCGTAATTAGTACATAAGAGTATAACCCGAACGAGTAGTAAGACGCGGTGCTAAATAATAATAAAAAAAATTCGAGAGATTTCTATATCCATTTTCTTAACACGTTACTTTTCTGGCACCATCCACATATATTTAATAATTTATCATTATCAAAAAGTTAATCATGAATATTTTACTTAAATGGATTAAATATCCAAGCTATATAGTTTTCATTTCGGTTATAGTTGCATATAAGTATTATATTATTTAAATTGAAAAATGACACCTGGGCATGGGAATCGAACCATACTAATATATATAAATATATAAATAAATATATATATATATAAAACACATCATAAATACTACACTTAATCAATTTTCTCTTTGTGCTTACTATGTTTTATGTACATATAATTTACAATATATTGTCATAATTAATATAATAATTTAGTCTTCATCATTTTATGAAATTTATGACCTTACATCTGATTACAAACCTTCCTTCACCTCTGACAAGACATCTTGTGAATGTGGGAATGCAGGCCACCACCGTGGTTCGGATTCACGTTAAACTGTAGGTCTTCATTTCATCTCACAATCACCCTACCATACACATTAGCGTAAGAGCGTATAACCGACGGGTAGTAAGACGCGGTGCTAATAATAATAATAATAATATATAATAATAATAATAATGACCTTACAACATTGATAGTGATCTTATTTAATTATGTTATATTTTTATTAATTAACAACCTTCTTTTTTTACACAATTTACCAACAGGTTATTATGTTTTCAATAATTGTATTATCTGTATTAATTATTTCCTAGTATATATCATTATTATCTTTCCTTATTAAAAATTTTGTAACATGGTTTCAAAACCTTATCTGAAAACTAAAAGTTTCTAGATCTACTTTTATATAATCATACGTCAATTCGTGTAAAGGGTGATCTGGTGGTCTAGGGGTAAGGTGTCAGACTTCTGTGCTGGCAGCCGGGTTCAATCCTCGGTCCCGGCACAGATTTATCTGATTTCCAAACCCTTCCTACACCTCTGACAAGACATCTTGTGAATGTGTGGAATGCCAGGCCACCACCGTGGTTCGGATTCCACGTTAAACTGTGTAGGTCCTTCATTTCATCTCACAATCACCCTACCATTACACATTAGCGTAAGTGCGTATAACCCGAACGGGTAGTAAGACGCGGTGCTAATAATAATAATAATAATAATAATAATAATAATATAATAATAATAATCGTGTGAACTGCAGTTGTCCCATTTGATAGCATATCTTCATGTCATGAAGATTGGATTGGGCATATTTTCGTTCACCAAGCCTTGTGTTGTATACAGTTATCTCTTTTGACAGATAACTATATCGATAATCATAAGGCCTAAGGTGTCAGTTAGTTTCAAAAAAAAACAAAAAAAACTACAGGTACGGAGAATTCAATGTTTGAATTCAAACCAGGTACACTTGATCTGGTTTCCCCATATTATCTTCACGTGAATGCGGGCGCATTTTCTCTGAATTGCCTTATTCCTCTTTATCCTATACATTTAAGCCATTAATAACAAAAAAACTTTTTTAATATTGCCAACCAAGAAATAGAGCTACTGAATTTATTTGGGCATTATGTATCTATAACTTTTTTTTTATTTTGAGATATTTAAAGTGTGTCATATGAATTATTAATTATATCAGTACGTGACTTACAAACTAACATAAACATATAAAAGACCAATAAATTGTTTCAAGGCCAATAATTCATCAGTGAAAAAAAAAAGCTCAAACTATGATGATTTTTTTTTTGCCCTCACGAGAAATCAAACCAGGAGCTCTTAGCTCTTTGGGCAGACATATTGCTGACTGAGCTAAGTGGAAAAAAAAACTTATCAAATATTACCTTGCACTACCTTTGTTTTGAGCTTGTTTTAAAATTTCTTCTTAAGAGGAACCGGCCGGCTATTTTCTTCTTATGACGAACCAACTATATATCTCCTTGTTATGTATTTAAAGCGCTACAAGGCAATCACATTAATCTTGTTGTTAACTTCCTAGTATTCTCACGTAGGGGCTTTTGTCTTGAAGAATTGTTAGGACATTGTAATTAATCTCTTAAACTTTCGTGATGCAATTGGATTAGAAGAAGAAACCCTGATTGTAAAGAAACAACCCTGCTGTTTTCGAAAAACACAAAAGTTCTGGCCCAACACCTCAGTGGTATATACTTAGAGGGGAGTAGCGTGGAAGAAATGTACCCGCATCAGTATTATGGATGAAGGGAGAAGGTAGTATAAATACATTTCAAATTATATATTAAAAACTATGACTAGTGACTCAGTGGAACGCAGAGGCATTAGTCACGTCTTGTATGGGTTTGTCGGTGATGGGAGGTTGAGGTTCGGATCTCAACCGGGTGTAGGCCTACTGAGGCGTTTTCTCCTAAATTGTGTCTCATTACTCCTCCACGCAAATGTGGGTACACTTTATATGATGACTAACTTCTTTTCCTTGCCTTATTAGTGTGGATATGAAAGTATTTTAGATAACCATGAAAGTGAAATTCTTGTTGTTTCTTAGTACTTTATTTAAAAATTAAAGGCTTTTTTATAAGTCTGTTTCGTAATTTTAAGCTAATTTGATACAACATAAACAAAAAGTATCCAGGTAATGACACATTTGCCTGTACTAGTAGTGTAAATACTAAATGTATTTAACAAGTGTAATGAGTCAAGATTAGGGATATTCGGGGACATAGATCAAATGTTAATTTTTAAATATATTAATTGATTAGGAAAAAAATTAGTGAGTTATCCTTAACTATAGTAGGATTATGTTTCCAAGGACGTTTTAGAAAATATCAACATATGTATGATGGTAGCCATGATAACACCTTACTTTATTATTAGTATAATTTCACAGGTTTTATAATATACTAACCAATAACCGGGCTTCGCACAGGTTTCATATTTTTTGACATTTTGAAAGTATTCAAGACTATCTCCTTCCCGTTTCACCCTTTTAAGGAATTAATTTAAAGAAATCACAGAAAATCTCTTGACCGATACTACCTAACAAGAACTTAACTGCCAATTTTCATATTTCCAGCTCAATCGGTTTGAAAGATATGGAAAAGCCACCTTCTCCCCACTTCACCCCGTTAGGGGTTGAATATAAAAAACAAAACTCTGTTTGGGAGATAAGGTGTCAGGGCGTCAAGGCTTTCGTCTTTATATATATAATAGGCCTAATAGATATAAAAGCGTGAGCTGTAAGTCAAATGACATGAAATGAAAATTGTTTTAGTAACGTTCAAAGCCCGCATCGATTGTTGCATTGTCTAACGCGTTACTTTCATGTTGGACTGGATAATCAGTGACTGGGGATCGGGGTTAGTGTCCCAGTTGGGTGTACCCTAAATAGTTTGTGAAAAAAAAAACAAGATAGTTTTATAACCTATTATTTGTGAATTTAAAAAATGACATCTGGACATGGGAAATGAACCCGGGTCGTTAGTAGTTGATACTTTATCCGTGTTCAGGTGTCATTTTTTCAAATTTATGAATATGAAACTATATAGGCCTACATATGTAACTAAAATATCATTCCCATCTTCAAAGCTTCATTGGTCATGTACAGTCAAATTATACGAGCGTTTGCTTATCCTACACTTCGATAACAGTCAAAACCAGATTCAGTGGATGTATAGTCTAAGGCGTCACTCTCTTATTAAACTGGCTGATGATGGAGAAATCGGGGTTCGAATCCTGGTCGAGTCTACTAAAGGTAGTTACCCCTAA